>CM055967.1:1270000-1870000 GCA_029531755.1 Holothuria leucospilota | reverse complement strand
GGAAATCAAGCCATGAAAACTTTGTTTAAAATTTTTTCCCTATAAACTGGATTGGACTGTAAACTCGTCAAGATGATTAAGTAGATGTGATAAAATGCTTGGATAGCTTTCATTTATAAATGGAAAGATATCACACAGACATTAAAGGTTTAACTTGTATATTCAAGTAAATTCCTTTTGCTCGAAATTCTATATGTAAATAACAGACTGTTAGCATAAAAATTTAAAAGATGTATAGAAAACGGTAACTTATCAGTCACTGACTCAAAAGGTTAAAAGGTATTTCATTTTTATCTAGAATGACGAAATGATCAATAGTCAGTTTGGTTGTCTGATAATGGCCCCTATCAAACTGATTATTAAATCAAGACCATTTGCTTTTATCTCTATACACTCTTTAGATCGTAATGTTTACTAAATTACATACATCTACATGTCGGTCGAGTAGCATTCCACGTGCCATTAGCTTGACATCTGATGGAACTCTCGCCTTCCAGAATGTAACGGGTATTGCATTCGTAAGAGACGATTTCGTCGTAAGAATAATCAGATCCAATTTTAATGCCATCTCTGGGGACGCCAGGATCTGGACAGCTTGTATCTGCAAGAAAGGAATATGTACCCACAAAAACAGTTCGGTGCTTTTATCAAAATGTTTCATAACATGATTTCAAATAAATCAAATGAATGCGTTTACGTAAAAGTACTTTACAAATTTAGCTATGAAAATATTTAGTTAGTCACAATGAACAAAATTTGATATAATTTTTACTCATATACATTCAGTTGTGTAGCTAGAGGGGACAGATGTCCAAGCCAGTAAAATCGCATGTCCTTTGGTAAATTCGCAAGTCAGGTCAAGGCAAGTTACAATTTTTCACGAGTCAAGTCTCAATTCACTAAGTCCAATCACAAATCAAGTTACTGGCCTTTTTGTCCTGGTAAAATGAAGTCTTAAATTTGTCACGTTGTTATAGGCAGTCAGTTATTAATTATGTCTGCCTGAATGTTGCATTTTAAACTTATGGAAGACAAAATGTGAAACCTTCGTTTCACACTACCCTTACAAAAAAAAATTGTGTGGCAAAAGTTCCAGTACCACACGTGAAATACTGTGTCGAACTGTGCAAAACTATGGTGGGGTGTGGAGAAGCGTGAAATTTTTGTGAATTTTTGCGTGACAATGTGTGTCATGAATAAACAGTTGACACACTTTTCCCAAAGTGTCATGCATTGAACAGCATTTTCTCAAATTGGACATGGGGCAATGTGTGGAAAACCAAAAATCACGCTTTGACACATGTAACAGAAGGCAAACTGGGGTAAAGAAGGCGAAGTGTGGAGATTTGTGGAGAAGTGTGGTGCTGAGTAAAGTAAATTCAAAAGTTCGATCTCGTTCACTGGCCTTGTTTCCCACACTTTGCCCTGGTTTGCCACATGTGTCAACTTGATACAGCTTTTCCCATTTTGACCCAGATTTCAAGGTGTGACAATCATGCATGAAAAAGCGTGGTCCTGTGTGTCAGATTTGTTCCAATACCACATGTGTTACCACGCATAACCACACATTTTCTTTATGTATTTTCATATGCTCTGCCACACGTGATTATTTGTGTTCACATGTGGCATGCCACACTTTTTTGTAAGGGTTATGCTCCCATTGCTGGCCCATATTTGGGCTACCCGGGACAGTAGCTAACCAAAAACAGGTGATTTAAAGCCATCTAGACAGTGTGCAGCTGCTGCTGCTAGGGCTAATAGGGTGCTTGGATTGATCAAGAGGAATTTCAGTAGTTTTAGTAAAGAAATTGTACTAAATCTGTATAAGCAGTTGGTAAGACCCCACCTCGACTATGCAGCCCAGGCTTGGAGTCCCTTCTATGAAAAGGACAAGCTTCTTTTAGAGCAAGTTCAGAGGAGAGCCACTCGCCTTATACCCGAGGTGAGACACCTACCTTATCATGTTAGACTTAAGCATCTTGGGCTTACCACCCTGGAGTTGAGAAGGATTAGGGGGGACATGCTTCAGGTGTACAAATTTCTCTCTGAAAGGAATCCTTTGTCCTCTTGCAATTATTTAAAGGTTCAATGTAATTCTCGGGTTCGAGGCCATTGTAAGAAGCTAGTTAAGAATTTTGCAAGGCTTGACATTAGGAAGTTCAGCTTTTCTCATAGAGTTGTTAACGAGTGGAATAGTCTGCCTGAGTGGGTAGTTAACTCCACATCTGTGCACTGCTTTAAGGTTAACATTGACAAGTTCTTCCATAAGTGTGGTAGAATCTAATTGTGCTGGGCTCGTTTGGTGTTGGTTGGCTCTTTGTTTTCAGTTAAGGTTGTATGGACTTCAGGGCATCTTATGGGGCCTTAGCCCTCCTTTGCCCTTTAACCTGTTATGTTATGTTAAAATGTACACTTAGCAGATCCTTTAATTGTGCGATACGAGTACCGTGAGCCAACCATTGCGTTTATAACGCCAACAAAGCGCGCAGATGCGATGTAATTCAGATTAAGTACCACATGTAACGCGTTTGCTTCTACGTAATAGGTTTTGTCGATCCTTCTTTTTCTAACCAAAAGATTAACCCAAACACACGTTTTCAAATTAGTCAATGAATAAGCTACACTTTTTGTTAACTTTTGAAAACTATGAGATTGACAATGTATTAGGCGAATGTAAAACCAAAAACAAAACATGACACGTGTAGTTATGTTGATCAGGTCACACAACACCCTCTTATGATATTCCCAGTTTGTCCATCTCGCATGTAGTGGCACCCATGTAGCCTGTTCCGTGTCCATATTGGTGGTGTACCCATCAGTGGTCCTCATGACTGTTCCCAGTATCTTTCCCATTCGATACCAACCCATGTTAAGTCCTTAGGGGTAAACCCAAGAAGCCGATATTGGCCTTTCACCTGGGTAAAGGCCTGAAAATGCTACGAATGATTCCAAGTAATTGTGGCACAAAACCCTGCGAAGTCCAAAAGTTAGTCCATCCAGATTTGTACGATTACAGTTCAATGAAACGGGAGATTCTCTTAGGAAAGAAATTTCTCTAGAATGTGCAGCAACTTATAGTGTATAAACGTGTGATGTGTAGGTTATTATCACAGTACCTACATTTGTAACATCTAGAACATGCCTACAAACACTAACAGCAACCTAATATTTCGGCAGCAGTGTAAAGACCTGATAAATGTTGCGGCTGTGTCTGTGAAACGAGCCTATAAAGGGGCTAGAACGGCATGAACAAATGTCTTCGATGATTCCATATCCACGGTATATCTGAGATATCCTGTCATTTAAACCAAGCCTATAAACACCTTTATCCGAATCATTTGTAATGCATTCGAGCTCTGGTAAATGTTTGAATCATGTTGGAACTGCGACAAGGCTTGATCACGAAAATGTTTCTACAATTAAAAAGAACAATTCCTGATATACAATCACAGTTTTTTTTTAAATCTAATGGGCATCTTTTATAATTTTCAAGACCGTTTCCATCGGGAAATTTCACTGTGGCATTCCTCACCTTCCCAATTCGTCCACGTCTGTTAAATTCTAGGTGCACGCCTGTGGTAATCACTTCTATCACAACAACCCCTTTCACACCAACCACATTTGTTATAATTATCGCCATGGGCGGGGGCAAACTCAAGTCCGTATTCAGGGAGGTTCGGAAGACCCCTCAACAGGCAATATTAATGATCAGTTCCGGATATAGTAAAATCTGATAATAGGAGTATAGTTATAATTATGTATTATAGCGATACCCCATGTAGCTTTCAAAAGCTCTTCAAAAAACCATTTCAGGCAGTCAGTCATTAGCTGAATACTTAAAAAATAAATGCAACCATATCAGCCGATCGCTATTCCATAGGGGCGGAGTAAGAGGCAGGTGAAATGGACAAAGTGGCAAAGTCCATTTGTATAAAATGAGCTCGGCCTTTGATGATTTTGTTGTTTCTTTCATTGTGTCACAATGGTTTCAGCTTTGCCAAGAAGCCAAAAAATGTCGCTTTTCTGAATTATTTTCTTAAACTAAAGAAAGTTTCGAGCATGAAGACACTTCAAAACGATAAAATGATAGCAGTATTTTGGATCTCAGTACCGCCGGTTCCGAAAAGAATTTTTAATTTTAAAGGGGGAGGGGAATTCCCCCAACTCAGAGCGACATCTCATCCTATATACAAATAGCTAGGCCACTAGTCAAAAGTCTAAGTACAGTTAAGATTGACTGTTTGGTGTGTTTATTTTAAATCAAATGAAACGGTACACTTTAGCACAGAGGTGGAGAACGTTTTGCTTATAACAGGCCATTTGACAGTCATAAGACCGCTCGTGGGCCAACGGTGCTCTAAATTTGGACAAGGGAAGGGAAACCTCTCCTCCTATGGGAAACAATACGTTTAGGCTACATACCCGTTATAACTTCGGACAGATACCTTTGCTAATCTGGCCAAGTTACAACCGTGCAAAACTGGTTTTAGTCGTGGATGATAATCAACACAGCTAATGGGTTGCGTATCTAATTACCCCGAAAGCTCTAAAGTGTCTGCAGAATTATATGCATTTAACTCCAACATTACCGTTGCACTCTGTAAATGACGCTATGATGCCTAAGCAATTCAGATTACAAATATCAAAGCGTGATCATTTGTTTTAATTACCTTAGCTCGCACTTTCGGCAGGTCCATTGGTGATGTCTAAAGTGTATATAGTAGCAAACAAGCAACTAAGAGAAAACGCGCGCGAAACCCGCCAAAAAAATGTCGTTTTAAAATCACTTTATTAAGGTTTAATCGTTGCATTGCATTGGAAATTTATTCACTTTTTTAATTCTAAACCCACTCAAGGAAAGGGAGGCGGCCTAACTCATCTCGAATTACATGTTTTATTTATGTACCATTTTTTGAAGATTGAAGACCATGCTTTGCAAACGTTTGGGGGAGGCAAGTGCCCCCCGTGCCCCTATGGCGAGACGATAAATTCACTCATGCTGCTAAACTGGAAGTAATGTTGAGAAAACAATTACCCGGTGTACCACTGAAGGGAGCCCTCTTGTCCCTTAGTTGGACTGTAACAGTTTTAAACAGTACGTGCTTTGAACTTTATTATACAAGTTGAAGCTTCACTAGTCTGTACTGGAAAACCAAAAGTATGAGTTGTGCATACTTTGTGTCACTCTTTTATCAAACAAGCAACTGACCTTTTTATTTTACTAAAATATTTTGTCATAAGGTATTTTCCCAAGCTAATTATCTGTCCCCTGCAAATGGCAATAAAACTAATGTAGCAGTTTTCATGTCTCCTGAGTTTTGACTATGAAACATTGTCTTTTCATTTCTTTCTGATACTTCCGGATGAGATGTTGTGATACAAGATATGTCTGTTCATCACTTCACTTCAATCACGTGTAAAAAAAACATTTAAAATTTATCACAACATTCAGTTATGATGAGTGTTTTTAAATACACTCATGGAATGGTGATATTTTACTTGACAATTATTCTTTGCAAATTCCATAATCAAGTTTTACTTAAAGATAGGATCATACAGTAAGGGACACCTTTAGAACAATACCTGTGCCAAGTAACACACTCCATCTCTTTAATGTTCAACAAACACAGTCAAGAGTGTAGTATTATTGGACGTATATATAGTATATGCAAACGAAAAAGCATAAACGCTTCGTGATTCCTTGCTGAAAGGAAATGCTTTGTTGTTCTGAGAATCGCCCTAAAATTATCCTTCCTTAGATATTATGTATTACGATGTTTTCACAATTTGATATCTGGTGACCTAATGTGACCTTTGAAATCCACTAAACGTCGACTAACACAGCAAAATGAGAAAAGTAAGTAGATAGGATTGGAACCCTCGCGCTCTGTATAAGACACCGAACACTTACCACTGCAACATCGAGAAACTCATTGTAATTTACACACGTGTGATAACTATACTTATGTTACAGTCACAGTGTTTATAATAAGGTAATTAAAATTAAAACTACAATGTAAAATTTAGGCGTTGGTAAAGATATATGTTGTTCTATATAATATTATCTTTGGAATGGTACAGACATTCAGCCCTAAATTTTCAGTGGTCAGGAAACAACAGAATTCGGGGCTACGACCTTACTCTCTTAAAATCTTTCTTTTGAAATAATAATGTGTACTAGAAATTTTTAAAAATTCCGTATTGTCACCTCCGATGACCTCAGATAACCTTTGACGTCTACCAAAGACAATAGAGTTCACTTTTAGACCATAACACGTGCACATGACAAATTTGAGAAGTGCTAATGCTTATCTAGAGATATCGCGTTTACCAGGTTTTCGTTTTATGATCTCTGGTGACCTCACATGACTTTTAAATTCTACCAAAAACAATAGTTCTTTTCCTTAACATGAGTAATCCATAAGTCAAGTATGAGAAGTATCCACCATAATTGCTATCTTGAGATATCGTATTAACAAGCCCAAAGTAAAGGTTGAATTTCTGTACCATTCCATAATTATATAAGATAATTTATATGGGAAAGCATATGCTTTCCAAAAGAATTAGTCCGGGGTAATTCTTATTTTAGTTACCTTAGTAATACCTTAGTATGTAATCATTTCAAAGCTTTGCCAAAGATAGTACCATTTCCATCTAGCCCAGCGTACATTAACAAAAAGTAGTGCTGGTGGATGTATTTCAACCCCTTCATTTATACACCTCACCCTTTCCGTAACTCAACAAAAGTGAAATTATTCATCAAGAATAAAAGTTTTGCAACATAGGCTTATAATCAGCTTGAAAACTTTACTTAGCATCTACGCCATATTAAATTCTACTACAGTTTCTCAAGAGGGAGTGACCAATCAACCGTTAAATCCCCTTTGCATGATAGCTCATCCCCCTAGGTGAGAAAAGAATGCTCTTGCCCAGGTGAAAAGTATAGACGATATGCAGAAGTACGCTTTCACCAACTTTAGGGGTTTATATGGGTAAGATGAAGGTGTCATCTTCTGTGGTCCCTATTCTCCTCATCACCCCCATCATCAAGCTCTGGCAGCGCCACTGGCCTAATGAATAATTTAAGTTGAAGACTACAACTACATTTATTCTTCTGGCAATGGCATGTGACATCAAAGGTATGATGTATCAGCTTCATAACCTTTGATTGTTCGGTGGTTTAGAGCTTCCGTACGGTTCGCGGAAGAACGCTGCTTCCAATCCTGTTCAAAGTTAAGTTTTACATTCATACAAGTTTGACATTTTAACGTTATTAACATAAAAATTAAAAAAAAAATCATTTTTATCTGTGACTTCCCGCCAATTCCATTCTTTCCACGTCTAGCAAGAGGGCTCCATCAGAGGCTGCAGCCCCTTACCCTTCTTGCGCTTTCGACCTGGAGTGACCGAGACTAAGCTTGACTACGTAGGAAATACTTTTCGGAGGCGGGATTTCAATGTCCACCTATTTCTGGTGTATTCATTTGCTTCCGAAACGTGAAAGCTAATACCTTTAAGTAACCAATTTAATGAGTAGAATAACACAACCATGACTAAAATTTTCTCTTTTCAAACCGATAAAATTTTAGTTTACGGGTTAAAACGGCTATAAAGAAAGAAATATTAACTTTTATGAAATTTGTTTTACTACAGTTCTAATAAGTCGTTTCCACTTATATTTTTGTCTGTGTAAAAAACGTCGAGACATTTATAATTTAAATTTTTCTGACCTACCAGCTTGCACACAGAGTAGTCTTGGAGGATCCCACGATCCTCTTCTACAGACTGACATTCTTGGTCCTTCAAGTACTCTTCCTTCAGCACAATCAACTTCTACAGTTGTATGTGCTGGAAATGTAAAGTCGGGAGGTGATCTTCTTCCCTGGTAGTAGATATGTTGGTATTCTCCGTTATTTGCGACGGCTGAGCAACTATCTGTGAAGACGCAAGTGTTCCCTTGATTACAGTTAGTACCTGTATACTCTATTGATACACTTGATCACAACATTTCATTCAATGAACTTAATCACTAAGGAATAAAAGGTAATGTACTAAAATAGTTCAAAAGATGTATATCGGACAGACTTCAGTTTGTTGCCATTAGTGATGTAAATTCTTATTATCGTGAAGTGCCTTGTGGTGTTCCCCAAGGGTCTATTTTGGGACCACTTCATTTCATAATCTCTGTGAATGATTTACTTAGAGCTGGGTGTAATATGCATGTTATTAGTTACGAATTTTTTTACAAAATTTTTTATTCAAATTATGATATCAATCATCTTGAAATTGTTCAGATAGAATTTGTAAAAGGTGTACAGGTAGTTTTGTGTTAGTAAGCTCTCACTAAATGCTAAGAAGACTACTTCAGTTTTTTTCAACTCTGTCAATAAACCAGTTGGTACTACAATTCAATCAATTAATCTTTGAAATACTAAAGTACCGCTTTCTGATGTTACTAAATTTTGGGTTTTTTTAACTTTTTAATTGACAAGCACATATCTTGGAAGACTTTATTGCATTAGTAATTAAAACTATCTTAAATGTTGGCATTATCGGCATTTTGAACATTTGCCTAAGAAAATTCTCATTACTCTCTAAAATACTCCCATCCTTCCTTTTCTTTCTAACTGTAATATTGTTTGGGGTTCTATGTATCCGTCTAGAATTGTTCTTCTTCAAAAAAGAGTTATTCGGTATATATTTAAAGGGGAACAATAGTAGCTATTTGACCCTTCACATATGTGTAGTACGCATATAATTAATACACACAATCTTTACCTGGTGGACCTTCCATGGAACCATTATTAAGAAAAAGTATTTCAAATTTCCCTCGCGAGCTGACATGTGTGCTGACATATTCCAAGAAAGACGACCAGATATCACCTCACTGCTGACGCTAAACACACACCTCACGATTTTCAATGCAAAATGTTGCCAGCTCCAAAAGATTTACAAAGACCTTTTTAGGTTTTAGCAGTAATAGCTCAAAATTCTTAATATTTAATTAAAAGAAATAGTTAGAGTATAACGAACATTTTGTGGGATTTATTTAGCAATAAAACTCAAAACACTAAATTGATCTTGCCTATCCTCTCTAAGTATACTGCAAGAGGATCTTATCAAGATAAAGATTTCTTTCAGTGTTTCCATTTTTGTTTCCATGTTTGGATAGTTCTTCGTAAAGAATTCTACGTGGATGGTGATTCTCTGTTTTATTCTAGTGTCAAAGCATGAGAAGATTAAGAAATTCAACTCCTCGGAAGAGTTATGAAAATTTTGGGAAATTTGGCACCTTTTGCAGGATTTTTTTTTTGACTTGTGGAAGCGTACTTGACTTCCTTGCAAACTCTGTTGTATATAACGGTGCCATACGTTGGTGCCAACAAAAGCCTTGTGCTACTGTGATACTAAGGCTGTATGATAGCTTTAGATACTAATGCACATATTTCTGGACAATAAATAGCAAATTTAGTTTGCAACTTAAGAAATATTTCTCCTTATTTAGTCAATACTTACCTTCAACACAAGAAGGTTTCTCTGAAGTCCATTCACCATCAAGGCATTGCGACCTTTGTTCACCGACAATCGTGTAACCCTGTTCACACGTAAAGTGTCTCCAAACGCCATGGAGGGCGTTACCTGTAATGCTTTCACCATCTTGTAACGTTACATTACCTTTAGCAATCGTTTCATTGCTGCAGAGGGCTAAATACAGTGGAAAGAAAATCTCATGGTTATGACTGTGCTTTGCGCACCATTGACTACATAGTTCATTGTTTTCAAAGGCTAATGTTTAAAGTCACGTGCCTATTTTAAATACTCACTTGTTGTAAGGAACATTGAAAGCTGTAAAGATTTTAACTTTCACAAAACGGAATTTCTCGAACAATTGCTATTTATGAACACATGCCTTTCCTACGTAGAGCATAGACCTGTGGCAACATCCAAACATTCCAAAGTTTCATTTTAACAGAAGAAACTAACCACTGTCTTAACTAAAGTAGGCATCAAGCTAGAAAAGTTCCGTTCCTCAAGATGGTGTTTTGACTAACTTATTGTAAACGATTGGGGAATCCCTCAAAGATAATAAAGCAAACATTTGGTTAGCTGGAGAGAGGACAGGAAGACAGAGTACATTAGCTATGAAAAAGGCGTCCTCCTTGTTTTAACTAACTAGACAAACCACTCATTAAAAATAATTTTGTTTGTCACTTTGCACTCTAAAAGAGGTCTTGCCAAATATATATAAACCGAATCTAATCAGAATTTACCAAACAGGAATCTGATCAATTATCTGACTAGACCTGGTTCAGACATAATCAGGATTCGCTCATTATAAACAGGATATAGTCAATTCTTTACAAAAGTCCTGACAGATGACCAGGCATTTTTCTAGAGTGCATGTGTATTGTCAACCGAAAAAGCCTTAATTCTTCTGTTTGTTATTAAAGCATCAAAAGAATGCGTTTGTGTGCATCAATTTTCAACTATTCGTTTTGGTCAGGCTGTAAAAATAGATTGCCACCATTCCATTTCATTACAGAAGGGAACTCTGAGGTAATCCCTCCTTGAAGCAACTTTCACCTTGCTATCGACCTCACTCTAGATACGATGTTTGTATCTGATGATATATGCCATCAAATCTATTTATCATAACAGTAAATACTAAGCTGGAATCATTCATTCCTAGACTACCTATTTCATCTGTAGACCAATTTATACCGATGTTAAAGTAAAAAGTTTAAGTTGGGCTTTCTCTTAACGTCATAATTCTGTCTTATGTTATTACTCTACACTGACAGATATGTAACCATTCTACATTAAATTAAATTGACTCGGATAAAATTGAATCGAATTTTATGTCTAGGGTAGAATCAAATCAAATCGAATCGATGCCATCGAATGAAAAATTGATGAAAAATGCCAAAGTTGCTTAAACATTTCGGCACTGTCGTTTCTACTTTTTTGACATTTCTTACGTAATTATGCATTACTTTTCTGCCTCAATTGACGTAAATATAACACGGGACGGCATTCACCATACAAAAACATTTACCCCAATAATTAATCCCGATATATGTACCACCACAGTTTTGTATTTCTCAGGCGATTGTTGAGTACGTCTAGTTTATATTTGTAAACTGTAATGAACGATATTCGAGAAAATTCAGAGTTCAAAGAGTCATATTTCAGCCTTAATATATCTTTTGGAAACAGTAATAAGTAATGAATTTCTGGAAGTTTGTTACTTCCTATTTATCGAACAAAAAACTAAGAGTACTATGTAATAAACATTCCGGAAACAATCGCTACATTGATTTATCTTTTTTCTTTTGTACTTTATCCTTAATGTAGTTTCATTTGTTCATAAAACAGGACTAATCTCTACATACCTTAGTTTCATTTTACCAACATTAATGTCTGTACATCTCTTTACCCTAAAATACAATTTTGGAGGTTGTCTCAATAAACGTACCGTGCAGACAAAATAAAAAGAAAACGCCTTGTCATGAATTGGCCTAAGAAACAAGAAACAAGGGTGTTAATGCAAGAACGATGATTAAAAAAGGAATTTTGGTTGTGATATAACCGGGAACTACAGGAGTTTCTTTATTGAAGGCTACTATAAAATTTCTTTTACAAGGTGACAAGTTACCGAAGATAAATAATGCGTCTACACAATGGATAATTTTTAATACTGACGTATATTTTGTTCACATGTTGGTAGCTCATCTAGCCACACTCCGACGGAACATTGGGTCTGTGATATTCCCCTAAGTGTATGACCATCTGGACAAATTGCTATCCTTAAATCTCCATGACGAGGCTGATCTACCATTCTGTTATTCTCATCACGATACTCAAGAATCCCGCCATTCAATTCCATCACAGGACAAGGAACTACAAAAATATTTAAAAACCGGGATAAATACCAAGAAAGATATAAGTGATAACTTCTTCATGATAAAGGTCTAAAAACACAGTACGTGAGAGATCAGCGTAGTTATGCATGCTGCAGGTACACTTGAAAGCTCTACACATAGGTAACACAGTATTAAGTGCAACTTTCCTGTCATTTGAGAAAAAAAGTTTACATTGTTAAGTTGAGCAATATTAACCAATATATATTTGTTGCAAGTTAGGATATTATTTAAAGCAATATCACTTCAATGCTTTCCCTTGCAGTCTTTTGTGCAGTTATCTTGGAGATAATCTTAGTCAATTAAAAAACGTATTCAGACATCTTGTTAATAACAATCTCTCACACATTACGCTCTGAGAACACAGCAAGTTTACATCATCTTTGTGACGTAGTGAAATTTCCAAAAATAAAAATGTATTAAAATTTATTAGTTGATCTTAATTTATACATTGCTGTTCATCTTCGGTCATGCCTGAAAAAAGTCTTGGCATTACTACGAGGAATGTGAACATTATTTTGAAAGAAATTCCAGTTACTAAAGGGAGCCTGGTCTAGCAGTTGCGTATCTTACATACTTCTTTCACATGTTGGTTCCGGTACATGCCATTCTCCTTCTCGACAAACTTTGGCATTCGACCCGAGAGTAGCATATCCAACATGTCCACACTTAAATCTAGCGATCGTACCGGGAGGTTTCCGTCGTACAAGTTCCACATTCTGGCTGGATCCATCCGGGTATGTAAACTCAATTTGCATTTCGTTGACTAGTAGGTCATTCTCATCACACGTCTCTATGAAACAAATCAATGCGACATACGTGAATAAATAAAATGCACAGCCTCTACTTTACGGATGATTCAAAAGTACGATGAAAGTATGGAAAATACTATATACAGATATTTAGAACATAGAGAACATCAAAATTAAATGTCAAATTATCAAGCTGCGTGTTGGTATGGTAACACAAGTGGGATACTGCTTCAAATACATTTTATCGAGAAGTGGAAGTTCGCAATCACAAGTGACCTTCCAAAAGGTGATATTTCTGAACGATATTAACAAATAAAATAATTTTGCTATTCTCTTCATTGTGCTTACCACGAAGACTTAATGCATTAATCTGAGGCATTGCGCTGTTGGAAATAACTAACTTGATTATAGCTGTGTCTACATAAATAATTAAATATTGCCTTTGCCCTGCCTAAATTCATAACCCTCTTCAGTGACTTCAGATTAAATCTCCACAGCCGAGCCCATTACTTATGTTGACGGTTGTCACACGCCGCTGAATATGTTTACTGATTTCCTATTGCTATACGAATGGCATGAAAAGAAACAATGCTGTGTAAAAATAAGTTTTGGTAACTGTCGATGGTTTTAAGGCGGCGTCATTTAAACGTCTGAAATGTTTATTTGGAATATCTTGTAATTGTTATAATATTTGTACACAATTGAAATTACATTTGACGGGAAAATATTATCACGTGATTATGGTCATTACGTAGACTTTGATAGTCAACGTCTAACCTTCAAGACGAGACTCAATGCAAGTCGGTTCTGTTGCACTCCATGTCTTGTTTGCCTGGCATACACGATTTGTTTGACCGGATATTACGTAGCCGTTGTCACAAGAATAAGTGACTTCCGTTCCAATGGTCGCACCGTTAGCATTCATGACCACATTTCCATTTAGTGGTGCTGGCAGTTGTGGACATCCTGGTGCCAAATAATGAAAGTCGTAAAAGATACCACTAACATTTAGAAAGAAATTCATGGCAATCTTGGGAATGTATGATGTTTAATGTTTGATGTATAATCACTCTATTAACACTCACACACGATTTAGATCTTGTGACTACTTGGGGAAAAACATTGCCTCTCATGGGACGAACTATGTTGCAGCTTTTCAGGACATTTCTTTCTTAAAATATTTGGGCTATGACAGTCTGATGGTGTCAATTAAGTAAGACGTCCCTTACGGGCCGTTACTCTTGGGAGATTTCAAGTTTTCGCCGGCTGGGAGAGATGGACTGATTAGACAGTTAGAAAATCAATCGAAATCAATATTTATCATCACAATATAAAGGTGAGAAATGAAATTAAATTTCCAGGTTTTTTTAAAACGACAGAAAACAACTTAGAATTAATGTCTGTTAGAAAAGGTAATTTCGTGTTTTCATATTAAAACCATGCAGTTGGCTAAAAAGGGCATGGTTAATAACTAGAATTAATATTAAACAGTAAAGTTGTTTTAGCAATCTTGAAATTTTTGGTTTAAAAATGACAGATGTTTGAAACTACCCACATACCTTAGTCATGCAAATAAGAAAGATGACCTTCGGAAATATGGCCAACCAAAAAAGACAAGAATACTTGCTTTTTCTTATGCAGCTAAGTCCACATAGTCCGTCGCACACACACTCTCTGCTCTGTTTTCTGCAAGTGCCGTCTGGACTACAAGCTCTTTCACAAGCTCTACCAGCTGCTACTACATCACGTTGCTCACATTCTTGGCCGAAAGCTGTTAAGTGAGAAAAACACCGTCCTACATGTTGTGGTGACGTCTTCACTTTGAACTTACTTCATTGTAAACATGGTTGTAGAAATATCTCCCCATATATCTATCTGCCATTTACGCGCGCCCCAGATGTCGTTTCCAACCCTTCCTCGGGGAAACGTTTCAATATTTAGTAGAAACGGGAAATCCCACCTTTTTTACACCCTCAGTTGTTTCATGTTATAATTACTCCTTAGAAAAGTTACCTAGCGTAAGGATGATATCTTAGTGATACTTTGACAGACAGTAAGTTCTAAGTAAACCAAATAACTTTAGATCCGTAGCAAGGGTCGCACCCCTTAAAATATTTTTCATCTCGAGTTCGTCTTTATATCTTCATAACATTCCCTCTAATCGCAAGTTTATTACTTGCATATCAGCATTTGCATATTGATATCCTGGACCCTTCTTATTACCTAAACAGGTGCAAAACAATACAATGAAAAATCCATACTCATAGCTTTATATTGGATCTGAGACTGAGGTAAGTACCACCTGGAATGGTCCTCAAAGATTATATGTTTTGTCGAATTCCTCATATTTAGGGGCGGATAACCCCGCTATATTTCCACATCCCACCAAAAGATCCCCAATTATTTGCCTGATTTTTTTCTTTTCATAGACATGTGAGGAAGTCGAAAAACATGGTTGCATTACTGATCATTCCAGGTAGCAGTTACCTCAATCTGAAGCCGGACTTTTAAAGTAAAGTCGTTTCAAGATGAATGTAGTTTGTTCTTTCAATCAATGTTTCTATGACTGCAAAATTTTCGCGGACTAAGCGCACTTCAATCTTGTGTCCTGTTTTGCTTTAAAACTCGCCTTTTCAAACATATTGGTGTCATCCATCGGTATGGGTTCCAAATTATTGGTCTTTCTTGTAGGCGCGGTCTGGTGAAACAAGAAACTGCATCGATGCAAAATCCAACCCTCCTTTACCTACCTTTTGGAAGATTCCTATTCATACTAGCCGTTGCCGTCGTGGCAAACACATACTGTGTAAAAACGAAAAGTGTCTCGATGCTGAGTCCAGACGAGGCGCAAAGGCAGGGGAGGCTCCCCGAGTTTTTCTCTGGAGCCCCAATGAGTAAGATAAAACATATCATCCCCGACGTCGACGAGTCGCCCCGACGAACTGCTTAGTTTTGCTCTTAAGAAGGGCAGATTCTTTAATAAAAACTGCAAACTTTTCAAACTTTCCTTAATAAAAACCAAACATTTATATTTTTTTCGAAACAGAACCCCACAGTTTTTTTGTCGAGCTTCGCGCGCTTTAAGTTCCCCGTCCACCATCCCTTTGGCAACTTCGTCGCACTTGTAGCATTTTAAGGCATTTTTGATACCCTCCCCCTCCCCCCTCCGAAAGGCAGCTCGATCCCCCTGCCTGGCAAATTCTGGCGCCATCCCTGGCTGATACTGCATACAGGTTTTACCATAATCAATAACTTTCTGTTAAAACTTCGTTGCGCTTTATGCTTTATGCTCACAATCAACGCTGTATCACTAAACGTATTCGTACCACACAGCAACCAATGTATTGAAAATGTTACTCTTTCGATCCGTGGTGACTGTACATTTCATCCTGTTGCAGGTTGTTCATGTAAAATTAAAAGACATTCAATAACTGTGCTAACTGTGAAGAAAATTGTGACCTGGGAGGAGCTTGGTGAGCTTTCGGGGTCATTCGGAAGTCAGCTCTCTTTGGATCGCACTCAAGTTACCCTGGATCACACCAGGGCCTTATGGCAGCCCATGGTTACTTCACAATTCGCAAAGCACTCAACTCTTTACCTGCACTTGCCGAGCTAAAGACGTATAATCATAACCATACCCTTGTTCCGTTCACTTATAGAGAATTTTTACATCTCTGTATTGCAAGAGGATGAAAAATTGCCAACAGGGAAGAAAAATTTTCTCGTGCTTGCCAAGCATGTTCAAAATAGGACCGGCTTCTCTAAGCTATTTGTGGTGGGCTTGAGATAGCATTCTCTGAAGTTCCCGCAGACAGCAATCATCTGGTGACACCACTGGCTAGAAACATACTCTGCTTTGGTGCCCCCTTTGGTGGTGAAGATGCCCCCCATGTCAGAATTCGTGGCTACTGGCCTGGTTACGTGTCAAATACTCCTTCATATAATAGATTCTTGTTTCGAGCTAGCAACAAGACAAAGCATGACACAGCGTATGGAACACGAGATGAAGCCGGTTTAATTGAAAACAGAGATGACAAAGGTTGAACTGGAATTATTTAAGGCGTCTTTAACAAGCAGAAGCTTGCTTCCTGTTGCTCTCGTTCAAAAACACATCAACCTACAATATTTCACATACTGATTCAAACTTGGGGAGATCTGAAAACCCAAGCAAACACATGCCCCTTTTGATTCTTAAATATAGGGCTTATAAAATCCCGAAGAGTCTTGTTGATTGGTGTGCACAGGGCCTAGGTTTTAGTAACAGAAACATCAAACTCACACATTGTAAAGTACAACGATTCGACAACCAATACTTCTTATCATCATCATACAGGTAATACTGCAATGATAAAGTAAAATCTTATATATTATTTGGACACGGTAGAGAATAATGTTTGCTCTATTAGGTTACATGCATTTATTCCTACATTCTTCTTGTTTTGTTAATTTCCGTTTTATCGACCAAAGTTTTCGATAGAAGGAATCCTGAGGTTCGTAAACACGGAACCCTGTATATGCTGCAACTCATTTTTTGTCATTGCTGAAGTTGTTCAGACATATAGGTCCTATCCCTTACGTGATACGTGCCCCTATCGGCATATGCAGGTCACACCTGCATTAAGCTAACATCAGAGTTTTGAAGACAATGACATCACTGTTTGATACACATTTCTTTGGTGGGACGAAGTACGGGGGTCCGTACTATTGAAGACTGGAGGAAGAGCGACAGTGGGTGCTTAGCCTGAGGTTAAGCCTCGCCTTCCTTGAGGGATTTCAGTGGTAATGCCTCTAGGGTTGCGTGTCACTACCAGAGGGACATTAACTTTCTTTTCTGAATATTTTGACCATGATTTTGGTCACGATTGAGAAAAATATTTCTGGGGACTTTACACGCTTTACTCACCTTTTCAAAAAAGGTTAGTAAAGCTTGCAAAGTCCCCAGAAATGTTCTTCTCAATCGTAAAAATATTCACAAGAGAAAGTTAATACCCCTGTGGTAGTAACACGCAATACGCTAGATTACCGCCTCTAGTTAAAGTCCCAAGTTGGAGTCCCAAGCGGGATGAATATGGTAACAAGGAGAGAAAATTGAATCACACGAGGTATTTGTAGCCTGTTTGTCACTTCTGTGAATCACAAGCCGTACTGGTGTAGTGGTCACAGACTCTGCCCGGAAAGCGGAGGATGGCGGGTTCAAACCCTCGGTACGGCTCAGTTTTTCTCTCTGGTATTTTCTCTGAACCTTTCCTGCTTTGATAAGGGCTATGCTCTATCTAGGATTGGTATAAAAAATTCAAGATCGAATGTACTACTATTTACCTTTCGACCTATATATATATATATATATATATATAATATATATATATATATATATATATATATATATATATATATATATATATGTATAAATATATATATATATATGTATAAAATATATATATATATATATATATATATATATATATATATATATATATATATAATAAGTAGAACACACCACAAAGGTGACAATACGAGAGCACAGATACGGTAACAGAATACCGTATATTTAGGATACTCCTGTGTCCTTCTTCAGCGCAAAATGTGACGTGAAGGTTAATTTACAAATGAAATTGCTGTGTCTGTTATTTGTAAACTAACCTTCACTTCACATTTTGGGCAATTTGCTGTGCTCTCGTATTGTCATCTTTGTAGTGTGGTCTACTTATTATTATTTTTATGTTTCATGGAGCATACGTGGATTTTCCTCTTATTATATATATATATATATATATATATATATATATGGAGGGTTTCTTTGACCCTCAGACTAAAGACATAAACAATTGATTTCTAGGTCTTCTGAAGGGAATTCGAAAGATTTCTCAAGTGTTTGTAAGTTTAACAATAGACGGTCTATTGATGTCTATATTATAATGATGCAGGGAGTGTGTGAGTAGCGATTTCGGATTATGTTAACCCATGCATGCACTGGGATCTCAACGATAATTCCAGTCAGTTTGACTAATAGGAAGTAATGATATTTTAACAACTTAGGACGTACACTATCGATAGGGCCAAGTTCTCTCATAAAACACCCCCAGAGAGTTAAAGATGTGGAAACTGGGTCCTCACCAGTTTCGAAACAAAAGGTTGGAAAAGGTTTCAATTGTTTACCACTTAGTTGGTTTTGAGTGTCTTAAACCTACAATTACGACACGAGTTTTAAAACTTTCACTGAAAAACATGATTACAAAGGGGACGGTGTCCGTTAGGGACCCAAGACTGGGGGGAGGGGGGTTTGGGATGGCGGGAAGCAGATGCCCCACCCTCTCAAAATGGGAAGTATTTGAAAATGCCACATAAATTGTACAATTTCGTGACTTTTGCAACTTAAATCACATATTATGAAATGGCTGTATTTATGTCCCATCCAGAAACAGAACAAGAAACGTTTCATTTATAGTCCCAGTGACGCCGCCAGGACTTGATGACTGGGGCACTACAGTAGATGTTGTTGTAGCCCTCCGTCAGTGTGCAAATGCATAACCGCAGTGCTTTGGGAACCGGGATGGATCCTTCCTTTGTCACCTAGTGAGGATGTGCTAACACAGGATAGAGGTCAAACGATAGGGGGCCCCTTTAAGCAAATTTTCCTCAAATGAAGCTTAGATGCAAAATGATGCTATGTTTGGATTCATTTCAAATGATCATATTTCAAATGATCATATGTTTAGAACTTTTTCATATTTTGAACTGTTCTTTTTGTTTTGTTGTGTGCGAGCAAATTATGTGGTGTCTAAGTTAGGGGGGTAGGTGAAATTCCTCAGCTTGAGAATTTGTGTTAATATAAGGTGACTAAAATGTGAAGGATACATATTTATGTAGTAATAGCTTGGCTGTGTTATGCACCCCGCCAGCTGGTGCCATGACACCCTTACATGGTTTTCTGGAAGCTCTGAGGTAATTAAAAACTGTGGACGTTTGTATAACGCTTTCTACTGAGATCCAATGACACTACAGGAGACCTAACCAAGCAATTCACAAACATTTACGGTTTTAAAAGAGAATACAGATATAAAGCCTCCCCTTATGGAACCCCTGCTATACCCACATTTTTTGACATTAACGACATTTACATACTTGTCAAAAAACTCATGGTATGAGAACTATGCAGTATAGAACAAGTGTAGATTGAGTTAAAATGACACTATTGAAAACAGGTTTGAGGCAAATATGGTAATGAGATGATCCCCTGCAGTATGTATGACTCTGAAACAATGAGCATGGCAGAAAAGGAGTTACCTGTGAAACCTGGTATTATTATTAACGAAACCATGTTTTACTAATCCGAATCAAGATCGTAAACAGGACATTTTGTTAAAGCCAATCTTAGCACTGATTTAGGAAACACAGGTCGGGACCAGGGCATTTGATTAGTGGTACGTGTTTAACTGTCACAGATATTTAGGTAAGAGCAAGTTAAGAAGCTATTATTTTACTACGAATAGCTTTTTCTGGCGATTGGTTTTAATGAAAGACGACAAGTTGGAATGAGTGCACAAGATATTCGTGATAAGACAACCGTTTTTCTTAGAAATCAATCAGTATAGCCTTAACGAACGACGTTGACTTTCCTGTACAACTTCACTTGGTGATAACAAAAATACTTGTCCCATGGAAGGGTAGCCTTCACTAACAATTTAGCTGGATTCGTGCAAATTTCCAAACAACCTCATACAGGGAGTATACCAATAAAAAGGGAAATATATAATATAAAAGTGATATCAAAGTAGGTTCAAAGATCTGATTGGTTACATGTACCTCTGCCAACTGTTTTACCATTTTGTTTTTACCACGTTGAGCCATCCCTACACCAACCCTTCCCTCCCCTAATTAGGCCATTTCCACTCACAAAACCGCAGACACGTAGAGCCTGTCAATGTAAAATTCTGTACAGAGAGAAGAGTAGAGCAAAGCTCCTTTTATGGGTTTAGCGAAACTTAGCGTAATGACTGCTATGGTGGGACCAATAAAAACTGTAGAAATTCTGCTATCAGACATCATCAGAAAACGCTACCAAAATTCTTCAAAAGGATGACTCTCGATGAGTGTAAAAGTAGGTGTGTTTCAGGGATAACGTGAGAGCGTGCTGTTGTGTAGAACTCATTGTGCTGTTGGTTCTCGTAGTAACATCGGAGAGCGGCTTGAGTTGTGTTACCCTTTTTTACCTACCGTTCTTCTTATGCAGCCTCATTGCAATAATATTCTGTCTTCAAAGAAACACACATTGTGGTGTCTTCCTTCCGTTAGTTATTCCTGTCTGACTGTATTAGGCACTGCATCCCGGTTACACAGGCTGATCTTCTGAAACTCTAAATTTTATAGCCATGTTTGCAGAGTGAAGTTTTCAGAAAGCCTTTCTTCGACACAGCCTAAGCATAATTACTTCGACCATGCACTGAAATTGGTAATAAGAGCATAACTGCTGAAGACTTGCCATTCCGTGTATAATATTACACCTTACAAATACGTGCAGAACTTATAAATAATTGTGGGAGTTCTGCAACCATGTATATAGCTTGCATGTTGGTAATAATGGCATAATTGTGTAATACAGATATAGCATATTTGCACATCCATTGGGTTAGAGTAAGCAACTACCGAAGAAGAACTTGATTCTTTCTCACACAATGCATTGCATTCCAGAACTGCCTTCTGCGGACATCGTTGATGCAACATCAACTTCGCAGCCTCCTCACGTACAACTTTGTGAGTGTGCTTTGAAAGCATCAATACAGCACTTTTAAGACATAATTGTCTTCTCTCGCTTGTCGCTCTATAGGGTTAGTATAGGAGTAGACATAATTGTAGATACTCTTTCACTAAAGGCATAAGTGCCTGAATATATTTGGGTTTCTAAAAAGCTAACATGGAAGAAAAACTTGACTTCGGCCAGTGAGGCTGGTTCTTCGACTGCACCTCAAAGTCGTGCTGGAAATGATAATCATGACAATTTGAGTCAGCAAATACGGAAGAAGAACTTGATTATTGTGACGAGTTGGATCTTCTATCAAGTGAGCAAGTGAGCAAGTTGAACCAGAGGCGTTTCCGGCTATTACCACCCCTTAGATATCTGAATTTATCAAACAAAAAGCTATAGATGAAGCAGCCTCAAAGACTAACAAGTCTGTAGCTGGCACGTCTGATTCTCGACCACCAGAACGCTTGGCAACTGTGCCGGACACAGTTTTAAATCAGAGGTCTTTTCTAATCAGAGTTTTTTCGATTTCGAAGATTAAATTTCTGGAATTTTCAGACAAACTAACCAGGCTGGTAATAATTTCAGTGATGTGCTTGACGACGTAGCTCTTGAATTTGAGAATGAGGAAAAGGAGCCTCTAAGATTGCAAAAGTTGTCACCAAAATGTTAAAGGGTAAAACAGCAGAAGAAAAATTAAAGGCTAAATATCAAAAATACCCATGCCAAAAAATGTAAAAATCCTAAAAGCCAATGGTGTAAACCAGCTCATCTGGGATAAGGTCATTACTGCCACTAGAAGCAGGGATGCAGTTCGTCTGAAATAAGGTCAGACCTGCCACTAGAAACAGGGATATGAAGCTCCAACGAGCTCAGAAGCTGATAATGAAGGGCATAATTACCTTGGGAAAAGGAGCGCACCAGGTTCTAAATTTTCCTGGGTTGAATAAGAGCGTCGTGCATGAGCTTTTGACGCTGTAGCCTTCATGGCGCATTCATGGCGCAAGGCAGCATGGAGCTAAATTTGACACGCAGGGAGCTAATTGAATCCGACCTGAGCAGAGAATTTCAGCATTTATGCTCTAATGTGGTGTCCATCACATCAGGACTTTTCGGTGATGATATCACTAAGTATGTCTAAGACATAAGTGAAAGCAGTAAAATGAGCTGGAAAGTAGTACGTGGAGGTTCCTCTAACCGGTATCGACCTTACCGCGGAATACCTTCCGGAAGTAGAATGAGTCACCCTTTTACCGAGAGGAGGAGGAGGAGGCCCAAGGAATAGAAAGAGCTCATGACCAGATCAAGTGCAGAAAAGATATAAGAAGATACTGCTGAGAGTAAAGTATGTTCTATTTTCCATATGGGTAATGCTACTCAGAATTAGAATGAGGCTGGCCGCCTCAAATTATTTTGCCATAATTGAACTCAGATAACTTCCGATAGAGAAATATACAGATAGTAAAAGGTCTTTAAGTCGAATGTAATAATTTTTTGCCCCAACGATTATCCATGAACTCGTCAAGTGAAGTAAGTTCAAACGCATGTGGAAGAAAAATTGTTATGAACACACGTGTTTGCCGAATGGTCTCTTATCCGCCCCACAAACATTTACAAAGTTACTCAAGCCAGTCCTTTCTACCCTCCGAAATATGGGTCATTACAAAGATGGGTAGTACACAGATGACGTAAACCGAAGAACAAAATTCCCCACAAAATAAGAAAATGATAAAAGTCATTCATAAAACTACCAAAAACACATTTAAATTACATTCAGGTAACAAACTAAATATCCGTTTAAGCAATTACACATTGAAGTTTAAGCATGATTTTCAACATGTTAAGCAGAAGTTTAACCTAATCAAGAGGGTGAAAGCAACAAAATGGCTGCACAATATAACAATCATATTATATAAAAATCAAACAAAAAATGTCATTTAAAATCCTTTTGCACAGTTTCCCTTAATATAAGTACATATTTGATGTTGATATTCTAAGGCAACTAAGATGCCGAAAAAGTAAATGGGCGCCTAGCGTTAAATGTGCTAATATATTATAATAACCAGAAAAATTTTTGTTAAAAAATATTTTCGACACGGTAAAACTTAACATCTGTCGTTTTCTCTTATAAATGTTCGAAACTCTTTTTTCTGGACATTTTGTTCCAGATCCAGGAAAACCAACATCTCAAATACCAAAATGGTCCCCAGTGTTAAAATTACTATATATATATGTATATATATATATATATATATTTATATATATATATATATATATATGTATATATATATATATATGACTTGTATATATATAGAGAGAGAGAGAAAATAAAAAAGGGTAGTAATCCATAACAAAATGTGTTTGACAGCATTGCTTTTAATGTCTGGCCATAATTTAAAACCAAATAATCAAATATTGTTTTGAGATTTTTTTTTAAATGAAGCCACATGGGGCGGAAATAGCTAAGTGATAGTGCTTGTGACTTCAATATTTTTGGAGCTGAGGCCTTGGGAGTCATGACGTAAAAATGATCAAAAAACATGTGTAAAACAAACTGCAAAATGCCAAATATTAGCCTATAAATCAGTATTAAATGCACCGGTAGCCTTCCATTACAATATTTCAACAGCTGGGGCTTTTCAATAGAAACCCAAATTTTTCTACGCATTTTACGCGTTAATTAAAGGCTTAAGTAGGCTATAGCAGAGGTATTCCAGCTTTCTGAGGGTAAGGGCTTAATGCATAGGTTGACGTAAAATTCGGATATGGAGGACCTCGGGCTTAGAGAGAGGACACTCGAGAACAAAATCAATATTGAAGAGGTCCCTCGCTTTAAACTGCAAATTTGTTTTCTTAACTTAGGGGTGGCATAAAGCCAAGCTTCCCGGCAAGACGGGGGCTCATGTCCCCTTGTTCCCACCCCGTCTACAACTCTTCGTCTTGCATTCGTGAGTCACCAGTATTATCATTCCGATGTTCATCATCGAAGGTTTGCTGTATAGGAGAAATATTTGGCTTCTTAAACTAGGTTGCTGAAAGCCACGCCCTGAATTTCAGTAATCAATCAACACATGTTCAACTTGATACCTTTTTGAATAAACAACCCCTTCTCTCATATATTAGATTCTAAGGGTAAATTCTTGCTACTAGCTTTATCATTATAATATACACACTCAGCAGTACACCGCTGCATGACTAAATGCAACCGTGTACAAGAAAAAACAAAAAATACCCAATCTTGGCTAGATATGACTGAACAACGAATATGCCGTACAGCCTGCTACGAAAGCAACCTTAATTCAGGTAAACCAAATTGGTGGAAATAACAACATGGTTTAGATTTTTAGAGGTTTTTTTTCTTTATTATTGTTTAATAAAAACTACTAGTAATGTCACCTAATGTACTGTACCTCGGATCAATATATTTCATGGTTCCAATTAGTTCTCCTTACTGTGTAGGAAAAGACCATTCACCTTGCATGTATCTGGCACACTAAAATATCGCATGCATTTTAACCACGTAGTTATGATATTGTCTTGTCATACCATATACAGATGTCTTACAAAACGAGGACAGAGTTCAGTGCACATAAAACTAAAACACCCTTTAAGAGAATCAGCAGCCTATTGGATCGGTCTGTAACACGTCACTTCCTCATGATAACAATGCGTTGGAGTGAAAACAGTTTACTGCGCGAACTGCAGTGCGTAAAGTGTTCCCATATAGACCTTATGCACTGACATCACACTGGCGTCATTTTGGGTGAAAACAATGAAGTAAACGTGGACTATCGGCGTGGATTTCGCCTCACGTGTAGTAGACTTACGCGCGTAAACGATTGGTTTACGAATCAGCTGTCTGCATTTATTGGTGTAACTTGCAATGATACGCGCTTTTCTCCATTTTCCTCTAAACGAGGGAGCACTTTCTCCTTTGTGACATCATATGCATAGCAACTCCCTGGTCATATGGTCATACTGTAGTCAGTTGTTGTTTTCACTCCAAAGTTTCTATGGTAACCGGATGTTGGACCGACCCCATAGTGTACACATAGTTCAGGGGCTTATGAGTCGGATTGGTCCATGGTAAAGAAATGAATTGAAGAAAAAATGTTAGCTTCTGCTCGTCTCTGAAGCTTTAACCAACCCACAATGTTCTATTGCACAATTTTAGGTACATCTGCATACCCCCTTCCCTGAAAAGTAATTCGAATGCCCCCTCCCCGAAAAAGTATTTCTCTCTTGGAAGCCCTCTCTGTCCCCCTTTTAATACCCTACCTGGCTACGGGCCTTCCGAAATGTGAAACGCCGAAAATTAATACGCATATCTTCCATACCCGATTTATTTTGTTCTCTCTGTCATAATTTTACGAACGGCTTTGGACACATGTCACTTTAATACTGAATATGTTACCCTTCTCACCGTTGATGTTTTAAAGCGGCTTTTATTATATTGTCATTCAGCAATTACTTCTTTACTATGCGTACACCACGGTATTTGTCATAAAAACACTCCCATCAAAATACGCAACTTTTTTCACCAATTTTCATGCGTTGCCTAAGTCCGTTAAATTCTCCCTATACGTTTGTACAGGCCTCAGACAATCCTCGACAAAAATGATGGGACAAAACAAGCAAACCAAGCAACGAGGAGATCACCATCCCCGTATCTGCACCCCATTCCCCTTTTCAATGTTGCGGCAGCCCAACGTGTTCTGAGACTTCAACATTGATACGGGGAACCGGGTTTGTCCCATGTACTTTTGTCGAGGATTGTAGCTGCGTATCGGAGTGGAGTACTGTGTACAAGCAGGGAGGCTTATACCACCTCCCTGGTACAAGTGGGTGGAGCGTACAAGCACACAATGCTGTGTAGTTATTGTTATCTGAAGTCTGGAAGGCCTTCAGTAAACGAGTGAAATGTGGTTTCAAGAATTTAAAATTGCGGTTGGTGCTTATTCAAGAAGTTTCATTTAAGTGCACTGACCTCTGAGAAGGACAACCCTTATGCAATAAACATCAATGTCCTTAAGACAGTTTCATAACTACATAAACAAACACAGTTTTATTTCAGGCGATAACTTCAGTATGCTAGGTACATTCAAGGCTGGTGGTCTTTTGTTTGATAAAGAGTGTACGTTGCACCACTAAAATGTTGATCTTAGGTAGTACGGTTTATAATCTGATATAATGGCATCTAGAGCTATTTACATTGCAACCATTTTCTGTTGAATTATAAGAATCTATAGCTGCCCTTTTGATATCTATAGCAAAGATATCGTTAATGCTTATTGGTTAAGTCTTTTCATGTGAGCCTGGGAATACATGCTGAGATCAAAAGTAGTAGCTAAGAAAACTTTGGTGTTTGTGTTCAGAGCGTTTACAACCGAGCATTACGCTGTCTTCCAAAGCGATGCCATTAAATACTTGGCTATAGTCTTTACTTACAATACCAAATAGTCTAACGAAAACGGTTACACTTCTTTTAGATGGAAACATTCGTTTTGATGGACTTAGTCTAAAAACTTAAAAAAGATATTCTATATTTAATAGAACTCTGACTGATGAATGGTGGTAGCCATAACGTCATGCATAACGCAAATCACGAATATTATAAATGGAAAGTGTTCCAACAAGAGTGATGCTACGGTTTCTACGCGTTACGTACTCACCTGTAATGCCAAACATGCAGACAACGGGTAACATTAAAAGAATGCATGTTTTCCTATCCATCGCTGTAGTATTCTCATTAGTTGTCGATCACCACAACATTCGCTCTGGACTACAAAATATTAGAACCTTTCACCTAGTCGATACTGTAAGAAAACAGTAACCATAACTATTAAGTTTCAGCAAGGTTCCTCAAAGTACAGTAGTTTTGAATAATAACCCTTTGGACTGACCTTTTTTCTTCCAAAGAGAGCAAGGAGGTTATAACGTTCCCCATAACAGATATTCATGACTTCCCTTATAGCTTTCCGTTTTCCTAGCAAACAGCCAGCTTGGTAAATGCATTAATCTCTATCTCAAGGTCACGTTAACATATGAGTCAACAAGATATATGTAAGGTGGGCCTGTAATATCTTTTCTGGACTCAACAGATATTTTCTTCCACGATCAATAGTTTTGTAAAGGTTATGTTTGCATGAAGGGTCTATCCTCTTCATTTACAGGGCAGCGTATTCACTAACTGACTCTTAAATTTGTAAATCACTTGTTCGCTGAAGCAATAAGCAAACATATTTTATGTAATGTTTCCGAGAGCACTATGGGGTGAGTATGACTATGTCGAAACTTGATTACCCAATAAATGTATTGTGGGAAACATAAGATCATTGTTGCACTGGAATCTCTTAGAAGTCACTCAATACATTTCCGCTGCAAAAAATGGTGATCTAAAGAACATGGCGAAAAACACAATTCAGGCCACAAACTTCGATCTCGCCACCACTTGAACATCTTAATTTTAAAACCTGTGTAATGGTATAATTTATAACATTTATTTTGTAAGCAATTATTATGTATTATGTAAGAACGGTCAACTTGAATTTAAATAGATTTTAATGACCTTCTCATTTTAATGAAAAAGTGGCATCGCTAATCGGTCGAGGGAACTTTGGACAAAGTTAATCATTTCCAAACGGTCATGGCGTCATTCCATTGTATGAATTATGCATGTAATGCAAGATATTAACAAACATAAACAATGTTTTAATACAAAATTCATCAAAACATGATCAAATCTGTGTTAGCACTTTTGAGGTGCTGAAGAAGTAGCACCGAAGTAGGTGCTAATTTAGCACTTCAGGTGCTGTCCGTTATAGGGCTCTTTCAAAGTGCTATAAATTAGATCTTTAACGACTGAAATCAGCACTTTAGGTTTTAGAGTGTGTAAACAGCGCTGTTTTACATTTGAAGAGGAAAGGGACCAATAAACACCATGCCAACCTATCCCTTCCCCACCACTTTTTTCAGCCTGCTTCTGGTCCAAGCTAAGGGAAACCAGTGAACTTCAACTAAATTGTATGGGACAAACCAAGGCCCGCGGCTTTTTTGCTGGGTTGACTATAACTCAACCCCTCACAGGAACATGCTGGCAAAACCTAACTACACTGCTCGTCATGATGGCTCTGGGCTTTCATAGTCCTTCAAACCGGTTGATCTGTTTATATCCTTTGTCATTCATTATATTTGGATATGGTTGGATCGAGTTGACATCAACTCGGAAACTTCAAAGTGTAAAGCACATGTCACACTAGAGCCTTTCAAATGGGATTACGGTCTGATTTTTGTGAGTTTTAGTTAAATGTTTCTCCATCCCTGGTCGGAAAGAGCCAAAGATTTGCCAAACTGTGTAAATATATGATTTGCATCAGAAAACTAAGAAAATGAAATTTAACCAATTATTTCGTGACTGCACGTCAAAAGACAGCGTTTATCGGACACGTATGCAAAACTCGGATTGAGTTTCGAACAAATACCGCTCCGTTGAGAGATATCATTTTATAATGGTGGCGGAACAGTTTATCTTGAGACAAACAAGGATCAGTTATCGATATGACCATCCTTAGAACAAAGTCTGAATAAAGAACTGTTGGTCCGATTTAAAAGGATAGCATTGGATTTCGGATTGAAATCACTGTAGTGTGACCCGCCCTTAAAGCTTAATGATGAAGCTAGCGTTACTTTGCTGAATGTTGTAGCCATTGCTTATCAAGTGGCATTTTTTCAGTCAGAGCTTTAAATATATCGTTTTATCTAAACATAGAATTTTGGGGGAAGAGTTCAAGCGATGCTGATGACACACGCACTGAACGGTCATGTGAAAGTACCGAATAATTATGAATAAGTCACAACTTTCCCTCGATATCTTTTCAAAACCAATACGTCTTCGTAGTGGACCCGATACCGACAGTACTGTGATCAGTGTCGTCGCCATTGTAACGGCCGTCATGTGTCAATCTTATCGCCATTGTCACTGTGATATCCATCCTTATCTCGTTGAAATCCTCTCTGTCATCGTCATCATCTTCACCGTTACCGTCGTCATCATCTTATTTATAGGGATACTTTTATCAAGTTTACATAACTTGACCCAAAGATCAGGATTGTCTGTATTACCGGAACGTACAGGAATTAGGTTTAAGTTTTTAAATTGCGGGCTTATATTTAACACATTTTTTTTAATTTGTATACTTACATTTTTTCTCTAAAAAGGAACCTTAATGTCAAAAAATAAATAAATCATCATCCGTTAGCCCACACCGCACTTTAAATATATTTGCTGCTTATGCGTTAGAATACGGAGCGTTAGAATACGGAGCTAAACTGACCAGTGTTGGAATAGCCTGCTTGGACTAATGTTTAAATCTTTAAAAACCCAAAATTCAAAACTGTAAAATATGTATAACCAGTTTTCGTTACATGGTGGAATCAATCTTAATTAGTCTCTTTTTATTGGTAGATGCAAACCTTTGCCCCTCCACTGAATTTGAAAACATGCTTTGCTGCAGACTGCCATTAACCAAACACTAATATCTTCTCCAAAACTTACTTTCCTATTTTCTGGGATTGCATTCTTGAAATCTTTAGGTGTCCCTACATGAATGTGTAGCAAAAAATGACCAAGAATTATCTGAGAACTATTGTGTGGTTACCAGACGCAATAATCCTGAAGCTTTGTTTACACGATATACAAAGGTAAGGATCATGAATACTTAATCAGACTTGGCATAGGTGAAAATTGCTGTTAGGCACAATAATTTCTGATAGAATTATGCATTGGGCACTTTTTCATGCTTGGTATATAAATTTTCCATATTGAGTAAAATCATTACATTGTTTTTTGTGGAGGGCGTAGATTATTTGAGGTCACTAGAGGTAAAAAACGGCAACCTTGTAAACACGATAATTCAAGACAAGAATTATAAATACTTGTCACGCTGTAAACATTTACCGAGAGAAACATGAATACTTAATCAAACTTGGCATGTAGATCAGAAAATGAACTCTACTAACTTAATTAAAAGCCAAAGGTTGTCTGAGATCATCGGGGGTGAAAATTGCTGGTAGACACAATAATGTAAGATAGAATTATTCATTGGGCACTTTTTCATGCTTGGTATATACATTTACCATATTGAGTAAAATTATTATATTGTTTTTGTGGAGGGCATAAATTATTGCAGGTCACTAGAGGTAAAAACGGCAACCTTGTACACACGGTAATTCAAGACAAGAATGATAAATATTTGTCACGCTGTAAATATTTACCGAGAGAAACCAGTGGGTTTGGTGGAGATGAAAGCTCATCTAAGGTCACCAGAAGTTCAACTACGTAAATCTCGTAAACTGAGTAGAAAGTGGGCCGTACCCTCACATTGTAACTTTTTGTGAGCTAGGAAAAGAGAGGGCTGAACTTTGGCATCATCCAAAAGATAAGATTATAGAGTACAACAAATATCTTTTTCACAAGCAATACTAAGGTACATTAAATAATTATTACAATTTAATAACCTTATTACGACTTCGTGTAAAGTAATCCGCAACTCACAATTCTACAAACTGAAATGCTCCTTCGGGTGCTCTATCTTCAGCAAAGTTAGACTGTGTTGGCTGGGAGCGATATGTATAAAGGGTTTTACCTCCCTGATAGTAAAGATCTTCGTACTCACTGTTTTTTGACATTGCTGAGCAACTACCTGGAAAGAAGTTTTGAATTTTGGGGGGTAAAACTTGTTCGAACATCCTCTTTTTATACAACAGTCAAGTTAAGATATAGATAAAGATAGAACAAATGAAAACGAATTTCTTTTTTTGTTTAGCCCTAGTGAATATTAAAATAAGACAAAATGTGACATCCGAAAACAGGCTAATTTTCAATAATTCAAAATGGTAGTCATTACATTGACCTCTTTTGGGCCACACACGTAGAAACAAGTTGCGTTCATACCCATGAACGTGTTATACGTTCACAGCATTATGCTGAAAAAGAATAAAAATGAATTAGAAATGTTTTATGATATACACATGACGCCTTATGTCCTAGATGACGTAATATTGCCTCACTGAGCTTTAAATCTGCCATTAACCTTTGGGAATAAGCTGTTCCTAGTAAATTCACTGTGAGCAGGTTCGCCAACCAGATGAAAGATGCCGAAGGTCATAGCCTTTTAAACACCACGAAGACGTAGTCTTTATGTTTTGAAGAAAACAAACATTGAAATTAATTGCTGTAAGTAGTAGGGAAATAACTTAAACTCAAGCGACATTAAACTATTTGTCACTGAATTTTGATAATACATCAATATCTTTTTGGGTTGTTGCGTTCTCTTCATGTGGGCATATTTCTTATATTTCTTGTTCCTTCCCAAGTCATTTCAAAATTGGTCGGCTTTCAAAGCAAAATCGGGATAATACGGATCTGAGTCTTGATGGTTAATAAACATACCTGATTGGGCTGAATAAAGATGAACACTAGAAAAATATCGATGAGAGAAAAATTGAGATAGTTCCACGGGTAGTGCTTTTATAAATGCTAAAGCATGATTGTTTAATAAAGAACTTGGAAATCGTAACATTTAGTTGACAGAATTGGCTATATGGTCGAATGTCAAGAAAATTTGGACTAAGATCACCGTGACCAACCTACAAACTCCCACTCACACGTCATGTCCGTTTTGAAATTTCCCTAACAATACGAACATAGCTGAAACACGCATTGCACACTTTGAAGTTATTATCGTCTTAGTGATTGTATTGATAATTTGGTTATTACAAAATAGGTACTAAATTCATTTTTATTTTTTTTTAATGTTACGAAGATAATAGCTTAGATTTAGACATTATTGCTTCATCATTTAATGAAAACTTATTTGTTTACATTTTCCCATTGTCACTTCAATTGCAAGTTCAAGTCTCATATGCTTTTCTTTGTTTAAATTATTTGATACTAAGCCAAAATTCAATGTTTCCCAAAGTTTTAGCATTCGTTGCACAAAAGTAGAGATTGAGTCATTGCATTTCCAATAAGAAGTGGTTTGCTTGGAAACAAGGTTGGAAACCATTGCAATAGATACTTTGTGCTGTTCAAGTAAAGGCTCGTGAATGTAAATTTGACGTCATGTAATTTTGTCATAACTATGTACTCATATTTCCCCACATAATACAACAGATTACACATAAAGCACCAATATTTAAGAAAAAGGTACACTTCAAATTTTCTGAAGATGTATAACTACTTAGGGCAATAGGTTACAAATTTATTTCCACAAAATTTTTGCTTGTGGATTCACAAATTCTTCAAAGGGGTAATTTATGCAATCTTGGGCTTCAAAATTCGCTAGAATGAGTTTCGTGTACGTAGGCGTGTTAACTCAGAATCATTTATTTGCCAGGTTGGCCTGTAATGCCAAGGGTGACAGAATGCCTACTATGACCTCTATGGTTAATTTCAAAGAGACAGGTTGCTTATGTCTGGACCTCCCCCCCCCCCCCTCCCCAACCACTTTTAACTTAAAATGCGATTCAGTACAGTGTTTTGTCATCATGGTAACGTTAGGTAGGTATATCCGATTTTTTAAACTAGAACATTATGAGTTCATTCCAACCTGATGAAGCTATAGAGATCACATATGACATTTTACCAGACTCTAACGTCTTTCATTCCATACGTCTATTATTTGTCTGCAAATACTTAATAGGAAACACGTTCGCTTCAAGTATGTCGCCGTTTTTAATCATAATGATGTAATGTGATATCACATTGGGGTTATGACGTCGTAAATTCTTCAGGATGAATTTTGCATCAGAAAATTTGAGTCGTTGGTTACATATCCCTGTGAATTTTAATATATTTGTAGGATAAAAAAGCAACCAGTGTCGAGAAATATCCCATTACATTAAAGTAGCTTCCACTTGGCTAGCTTACTAAACAATTCACATCCTCTCACACTCCAGATTAACAGTGAGCTGCCTCCCTGTTCAGCTATTACGTAACTAATGATACAAACCGTCTTAGTTTGCATCTGTGGTAGCCTGTTCACCCAAATCTCTGCAAGGTGTTTGCAAATAAAATCTCACATTCACTGAGCTTGATGTATTTGCGGAAGAGATAATCCACGAGTCCAGTGTGTTTGCAGAGAAAGTAACAAAGATAAAGGTACAGTAAGATGAGGACTAAGAGAGCTAAAACTTGCACCCTATCTATAATGGAGAAAGGTTCATCAAGCGTTTTCGAAATATGGCACCTTAATATTGCTAATGGCGGCTATTTGGCATTTATACACATTATCCTCTTCCCGGATGCCAGTTCCATGAGAGGACGGTCTAACAGAACTCGCTGGTCTAGTTTCAACTAACCATCCGTGAGAGCTCTCTGTTTTCAATTACCACAGCGACCTTGCGATAATAATCTCTTAGAAAGCCACTTTCTGCTCTGTTTACTTTGACTTACACACCGCTCTGGTCTTATTACGCGTATATGTGTCGTAGTTACGAACTGCAGTGATTTCAAACCTGTTGCTTCAAAATCATGAGCAATTTCAACTCTTTGGAGGAACCTATAATCTAATGCTATCTTTCACACATACCTACGATAAGTTGTACATAGTAACTGCGCAAAGACGTCTTTGTATAGTATCAAATGAGCAAGGACGACTAGCCTGTATATGAGCTGCGAAGTGTAGCTGACGCCCTACTGCCACTGTGGTTTTTGAGGTCTAAATCAGCGAGGCAAACAAGCGCTAACTTCCTCATTTCTGCATCAAATCCGTCCAATTCTTCACTCTTTTGCAGGTAAATTGTCTGCCCACTACCTTGGTAGTAAGACCCACTCATTTCGCCAAAGAATTTATTGCTCAGAAAATATCTTCCCTCTTATGATGACTCCTTTGGTTTCTAGCAAAAGAAGTGTAATGTGAGATCCCAGAATCAACTTCTAAACTCAATTTTTCAAAATAGCTGTAACTTTTTCGTATTTAGAGGTATCCGCCTGGAATTTTCGCTGTGTGTTGTTTGCCAAAATTATATATATATATATATATTTTTTTGTCAATTAGAATCTTCGTATTTTGAGGCTAACTTTCAGTAAGAGCTATTTTTAGGTTTTTCTGTGACAGTTTAACGGTGATCCATGATGTTTGCCCACGGCACGTGAGCATTCCCGGGCCCGTCACTCAAATCTGTGTCATAGTTAGTGAGCAGATTACTTTCGTGGGCTTGTGTGACAGAAAATGTGATTTAGAAGTCAAGTTCTCACTGATTGGATAGTGACAATCCAGTATGGAAATACCGCCGATGTTTCATGCATAAGTAGGCTGGTCTCGCACAGTTGTTTGTGTTGCTAGCTCATGCGGCATGCAATCAATTTAGAAATCACATGGTGGAGGTACTTTTCAGTGATTGGACAGTGGCAATCCAGTTTGGAAATAACACGATGTTTGACGGATGCATAAGTAGGCGGGTCTCGCTCGCACGCTTGTTTGCCTACCTAGCTCATGCTCATGCATGCGGATATACTAGATCCGCATGCAGCTTGCAATATCTCAGCCAACAGTATTTTACTAAGTACAGGCGTATTAGTTATCCATTCTTCAAAAGCAACGTTGATCGATTCCAAAACTCGAAAGTCGCTAGTCTGTTCGGAATTTTCGAGTTTTTTGTAATAACGAAATGAAAGTCACAGATAATCTGCAATGATCATGAAATTTAAGTAAGACTCATAGCAGGTGTAAGTATACTTGCTGTGGTTATAAAAATGTGTCTTTTCAGAATAGTCTTTGGAAAAATTATTCTACCCTTAGAAACGTGATGAAACCAAAACTAACTCTTGATTTAGACTGCAGGATTACTTCAAAGTCATTTTCTATATTAGAGGTTTTCGAGTGCATTAACTTGTCATGCGTGTGAAGCGAGACTGGAAGAAAGGGCCTTTCTTTTTAAAGCTGGCTGCTATTTCAGGTTTGAAAGGTCTGTGGAAAGGCAAAAGTCACACGTGCCTTTTTTGATGTCCAAAGCTTACACAGACGTTAGCAATAGCCATCAAACGTCATCACATATTGACCCTTTAACAGGACAATGGCTGTTTTTGTTCTTAAAACATGTTCTTAAAACATGAAAAGACATCAGCTGCACAGGCAAATATTTGACGTGGAAATAGCACTTCCTGAGACACATGAATACTGTTACACTCTAAAAACGTCCGGATGAAATTTGACCCTAATGCTGATCAGAAGGGCACCTACCCAAAACCGGGTCATTTGCAGTAATCAAATCCGGATACAATGATCCAGTCCGGGTCGTTTTTGATCAATACCTGATAAAATTATTGATCCGGATTCGTGTAGGTGCACGACCGGTCCGGATTTAAATCAAATTTTATCCGGACGTTTTTACAGTGTGCCTTCCCTTGTTTAGTCTTCATTGTAAGGACAGATAATAATGATGCTGACATGCCTTTATTGTGGAAGTAGCTATTCACTATTTGCCAAACATACTTTAGTAAAACCAAATTAGAAACGAAATGGTATGTAATTGAGAGATATTTTAAAAACAATTGAAAATAGAAATTTAGCTACCGCCTAGAAATCCACATCATAATTTTTTCATAATAAGAAATCTCAGAAATGGAGAATTTTGGAGAGTTATATCTTAAAAACGGTACAAGATATCCAAGTCGTTCCAACGGTTTTTAAATTACTGAATCTTAATTTACCTTTTTTGAGCGGTACAACTGTTTTGATTGTATCTCCGCATAACTTTCATATTTTCCCATGCTCTAATGATTGTCAACCTGAACGAGTTCCTGGTCGTTTTATTATTGATTGGGAGATCTTGGTAATCAATGCTGGATCAGTTTTATTCATACTTGATATCCCGATCTGATCTTAGACAAAGGGTGCAGGTTGATTTCGTTCGTTCTTTTATCGTATTACTTAACATACCAAAGTGCGCAACATCGTGTTTAACGCACTTCAGAATCACCGTTAATTCTTCTCATACATCAAGTACGAAAAACGTTGGTTCATTAAGCATTTATGGTGGCCCATAAAACCGTTTATCTTCGTAAGGCACCCTGCTATCCAAAAGTGCTTGCGGAATTGGACAAGTATTATCATTGCCTTTTTTGATTTTGTTAACTTGTTGCGACTTTCTACACCCATTTGCCTGGAATCCTTAGTGGAGTTTGACCCCGCCTTTTTAGTTTATTGTACCCCACCATTGCACCTTTTTCTTTTCTAGATGACATTTTATAACAAAATCGTGTTGGTTTGTTGTAAAATCACATCTAAATAACTAACTAACTACACCTTTGCATCGCAAGAGGAAGCAAAATTGCCACTAGGAGGGGATTTGTTTTGCCTTTAGATATCACCCCTATGGCTCCCGAACTACATGGCCGTCCAAACCCGATTTTAGGGGACATCGCGATTATTTTCAGCTTGAAAGCTTTTTTTTTTCTAAAACGTCAAATATACATTTTAAAAGGCCGAAAACATTTGCAATACCCCAACCCAGTGTCTTCATTCCTGGCTGCCGGCGTGGAAGTGCTTTTCCATTAACCGGTGCTGTGGCCGAATAGATAAAGGCGGTGGCATTTGAAGCGATAAAGCTTAGCAACCGGGAGGTTTGGAGTTCGATCCTCAGCCGGGTCAAAGTATGGTGGGTTTTTCATCCAAGAGCAATCTACGGTTTTCCCATTTGTACTGGCCTTTCAGAAGAAACCAAATTTGATCTAAATTGTTGAGTTGGTTAGCTAACCGACGTGAAGTTGTAATTCATAAGCCATAGGCTTCTCCCACTGCCGTAGTCGTTCAGCGTCGTAAAACAACTGCCCTTTAAGGCCTGAATTACAGATCTTCACGTTTCACGTGAATAAAAGAAATAAATACAGCAATTTCCAGACGACCCTTTCCAAAGGTCTCCGCGTGTCACCTTCCCAACATTGTTCAAGTTTAATGAGTCTGAATAAAAAACAAGCACGTTCATTAATTGTGAAACGTGACACGGCTTGAGGTGTACATCATTGTGCAAGATAAACGGCTCCAAAAGAAAAACAACGGTATACCATTGTACAGGGCATACCATTGCCGTGGAACCCCTTGCACCTTTCCCAGGTAACATTCCCAAAAGGGACCCTTAAGGGCACAATATGGGCCAGCATATGGGTCCCACATGGGTTCACCCATATGGGGCCCATTAAATTTTGCACCCAAGATTCATAAGGGGCCCATATGGGCTAGCCCATATGAACCACGTGGGATAGTCCTGGGGCCCATGTGGGCAACTGAAATGTGGGCAAAACATGGTTTAAGTGCATAGTATCCCACATGGGAATCCCATGGGGTATATATGGGGTCCTAAAGGGAACCATATGGACTAACATATGGGTCCCATATGGGCCCCATTTAATGATGTACTCAAGATTCATTAAGGGCCCATATGGGATAGTTCTGGGGCCCATGTGGACAACTGATATGTGGGAAAAGTATGGGTAAAGTGCCACATATCCCACATGCAAATCCTATAGGAAAATATGGGACATATATGAGATCCTTAGGGCTACCATAAGGACCAACATAAGGGTCTCATATGGGCCCCATTTCATGATGTACCAAACATTTATGAGGAGCCCATATGGGACAGTTTGGGGGCCTATATGTGGGTCATTGTTATCTGAATGAATTGTAACCTACAGTGTGAGAAACCCCATAAAGAAATCTCTTCTGATACCATATGGGGCCCATGTGAAACACCAGTTTATATGGGTTTCTGAGGGCATTCCTATATTGGGCGTGTTTCCCACTGCCCAGTAATGTGGGCCATTTCATACATGGGCATCATGTGACATTAAACTGAGGAAGCAGCATGTAAATGGCTAATCAGGGCTTCCCTGCTGTATTATGGGTATTTTTTCCAACTAATCAGTATACATGTTTCTCAGGTTTGTGAACCATCCAATATCAGGCCTATACATGCATCATGCAGAGCCCATATTAGAATCAAAATAGCAGTATGTCAGTTGAGCATGGAGATTTCCTTGAATTTGAGTGCCTTAGGAATTATATTGGGACTATATGTATACTTGCAAAAATATGGAACTCCCACCTGGCAATATTTATGCATTTTGAGGTTATCACACACAGTCTAGCCACAAAAGTATTTGAGAAGGGTTACATATATGGCCTGTACAGGCTATACATATATGTTGCCTGTATGAATCACCAGTAGGCCTATCATGTTCAATGATGTTCACAAAAAAGCAGCCATCTGATCATGTTGAATCTGGGCCTGCATGTTGAGTTCACTCAGCTGACTTAAGCTGCCCAAGCTCCATTCAGGATTCACTTAATCTCTGCGGACAAGTAATAAGCGAGTTCGGTAATTCGTTGCCGCATGGAATAATGGGGCACAACGCGGGATATACAAACTGAGCTCAGCACATTATGTACTGCGTTCCCTTGTTTTCGTGCAGTAGGTGTGTATAACAATCAGCACATATCTCAGTGTCCAGCCCAACCAAATGTAAATAGGGGTCTCAGCCCTACTTTACGGCAGACTAAAATGCAAACTTTGACGCCAAAAAGGCAATTTATACACAATCCACTGCACAAAACTACACTTAAGACCCCTCCTTATATTATGGATGGATTAAAATACCATGATTCGACAAAATTTTTAAGTGAACTTAAATTTTGGAAGACGTGTTGTAGGTGTGGGAACGGTTTGTTTTTCTCGACGATTTGAAGGATATGCCCATGTGCATAGCCCGCAAAACGAATTACCGAACTAGCTTACTGACACACAACATAAAGAAAGGACTTCATATATCATACTATTTTGCATATGTGGCTATTTCATGTTCAATATCACCAACAACTGATATGGAAAACATTTTGAAAATGCAAACTAATTTTTAGAGTTCCTTTAAATAAGTCTTAATCTTCACGGTCACAAGGAATCATTAATTTTGTTATCCTTGAGATCTCTTGTTATTAAAAGGTTTGCCTATATGAAAAAGTATGACATACCACCTGCTTTTCGATCCCTTCTTAAAAACTCCTGATTAAAAGTTTTTGTTTTCAGTTTATAGCCTGGTGACCTTATATGACATTTTGACATTCCAACAAAAAGATGAGATTCCATCCAATGCTGGGATCCTACATGCCACAAATGACTTGTGACCCCACAGAACTGGACCTTCACAAAAAGGATAAGGTTCATTTTCTCAATGTGAGGCACTTACAGGTCAAGGATTAGAATTACTGCAAACTTTTCCTCCTTGAATATTGTGTTAATAATGAACTCATGTGACCTTTAATCTCCACTAAAATGATAAGGATCTCCACCTTTTACGGTACAGCCACATACAAAGTATGAGGCCTCTGTGAGTTTCACTGTTGTCAGCAAGGTTTTCAGTATTAGTTCTATGATGAGCTCAGGAGACCTTTGACCTCAACCAAAAGCAAGGTTCTTCTTCATGTAGCACATTCACATGCTAATTAGCAGACCTGTTTGGGTCTCCTTTCTTGAGATACCATGTTACTGACTTTTTTTTAAGTATCTAACTTCTGGCAATCTCAAGACCTAGCTCTAATCTCCACCAAACAATAGTGTTTCTATACACATGACATACTTGTAAAAATTATTACGTACGACGGTCGGTACTCCAATCTGACATTTCCTTCTTGAGATACAGTGCTAACAAGGTAAGTTCACAAACACTCATATACCCACACAAACTGGTCATCACTAATAACAGATAGAGGCATAAGACTTCGGAAGACATCAAAAAATGACTACATTTTAACCACTGAAATTGAGGAAGTGTTAGTCAATTACAAAGTATACAAATAATGTCTATGAGAGCAACAGTATTGAATACTTTCAAGATTACTTCAAGACTGAACCTTCTTTTCAGCGAGGCGACTGAAATTTTTCATACTATTGCACAAATGGAAACATTCATTATTTGTTTTATACACAACCAAGTGCATGTATCCTACCACTTAAGTTTGATTATAAACAGGCCTACTTTCTGCAATTGACATTTTGATAAAAAATTCATTAAAATGGATGAATTACATCCAACCAATAGAAAATACTCTAATGTCCAATTAATATTAATGTGCAAACATTCTAAAATGTTTGACTAAATTTCATTGATGTAATTTTGAAAAGGAGAAATTAAAACTTCATAACTGCAAGTTACAGTAATACATATGACATTTATGATTGTCAATTATCATGTGTTATCTATAGTTATAAATGCAAGGTGTTCTGTACCTGCTTTTGTTACTTTGGTATGAAAGTTCAACAGCCAATGTTCTCACATAGATTTGTCTAATTCAAACTCTTAAAATATCAACAAGAGGAACAAGTCAAGAAGTATATTGGACACTCATGGTTTAAAGAAGTCTTATGTTATCCCTATATACAAACACTCCTGCCAACCAAGTCCAAATTATATTGGCTTAAAGTATAAAAGTATGTATAACATTCATCTTAAAAAGCTCTTACACATGCAGTGTCATTGTTGGGTGAAGGTCTATTTGGCCTAAATTTCGTAAAATGTTTAACAAGAGTTCTTAACTGTTTAACACAGTCAAAAATACACTCATCCTGAACATTAACTAGAAAATGCATATGAACATTAAATGAAATGCAGCCTTCTGGCTCAACCATTGCTGATGTAATAACTATATTTGCATATTATTAAATGAATTGCAGAAAAAGCTTCCAATAAAGAACCACAATACAAAAATGCATTTTTGGTTTCAATGATACGTTTTTTTTTTTGTTTTTTTTTTCAGATAATGCCATGATGACCCATGTCATTCAGTCAAAAGCTATAGTGTCAGAAAAATACAGGTCTGTGATGATATGTAATCTTGAGAATTCTTGAAGTTTCCCTCCTGACCTCTGTCGACCCCAAATGACCTTTAACCTCCACTAAACCAAAACAATTCTTCTTCCCAAAATGCATCTACATATAAAGTGTGAAATCTACCCAAGATTCCTGCCTTGAGATGCATGTTAACAAGCTTTTCAGAGTATGACCCTAAGTGAACTCACATGACCTTTGACCTCGGTCAAAAACAGTAGCCTTCTCCCTCACAATATTCAACATCTATCTACCAAGTTTGACAACTGTCAGACATTTGTTTTTGAGATATCATTTTAATAAGCAAAGCATCATAAAAACACAATCCAAACCTGCCATCATGGATGCATAGGTTTCGCTTATCATCGAAACCAAAAATGGTATGGCCGAAACATTAGGCTACTCCTCTGTGGCTGGAACTACCTGCCCATTTGCCCTCCTTTTTCTCCTCCCACCCATCAAATCTCTTGCGTTAAACAAATATGACACCAGCGCCTGCTTGACATCATCCTTCTGTGCATTTTGCGTTCTTGGGTTCATACGCACTGCTCCTGTCAATAAAACATTAAGTGAAAAATTACACTATTTAAATCGAGGGGGTGAGGCAAGTCATATTTCTTGAATCAACTTGAATGTGCAAACACTGAAAAATCATAGAGCAAGATTAATTACAAATCAGTGTTCCCAGGATGGCTTGACTTTGTTTCGTGAGGGCAAAAGTGCTAAGAGGGAAGTAGATGAGTGCCTAGTGTGGTGGTAAGCTATTGTGTTAATTATCATTTTATAATAATTTCCAACATCTTAACTGACTTATGAAAAACATACACCTACAGCTCTGCAACCACATCATTAAACATTTTCAAGTTCTAATATTGGTTAACTCTGCATTTTCAATAACAACACAACTTGCTGAAAACACAGAGTGCAAGCTGATACAGAGAATCATGGTCCACAGTTCTGCTTACAAGGCAAAGACATACCATGTGGATGATCTTTTTCTTGGAGGAACACACCAATATGTTTGCCTAAGTTTCCCCTTGCATTGGTTGAAAACTGTATGAAAAACCAAAACCAGGTGGAAAATTGTACCTAGAGAGAAATTATCGCTTTTCCCTCCATGTTTTCACACTCTTTCAATGAGAATGCATAACTCATGGTCAAGTCGTATCAGCCACGCAAAGTATATGCAATATTACTTCATGCTGAATTGATCCTGTTAAAAATTTTAGTTTTCTAACCTCACTTTTTTATTGTCTAAGTGAGGTTATCAAACTGCCAATCCAACCACAAGAGGTGTATTATCATCACTTTATTGAGATTTTATTCCACATGGTACATTGCATTGTGAACAAAACTCCCCTCTGTATTCTCTCCATGTTGTGGCTAGGGTTTCTTGAGCTGGATTAAATGCCTATGCATGGGATGTTATTGTCTGCCTATCATCAAATTGTGTAACTGGGCAAGGAAGAAACTGAAGTGAACATTTTTAACGTGGCCAATTCCTCATGTTCTGCACAGACACATGCATCAGCAAAAACAACTGTAGGAGGGATAAAATAGTTCACAGGTGCCGAAAATTGATTCCATAAAATAGGACTTTCACTACATCTTTCAAGTAGGCACTGAATATCTACTTACGTAGAATCACACCCGCCAGCTCCAACTGGCGAAACTCCTTCTTGCCTTTAGCCCCAGTGAAGTTGTACTGTTGAGCAACTGATGGAGCCAGGAGGTTGGACATTAAATTCTTTACGGTGCTCTGCACATCTTTCCCTCCCAGTACACTGAGCTTTAGTAACTGCAAAGAAAATGTGAAAAGAATTTTGTAATCAAAGTTACAAGAATGGTCTCTGTTCCTAAGGAGGTAAAATGATAGTGGCTTTTGCAGGCCATGAATTTTACAATTTCCAGGTGTGCTACAAATCACACTCCTCAGGAAGTGTTGAAGGTGAGCTGTAATATAAAACATTAATACATTTATCTGAGTTTCCATCTTCATCTAAGTGTGCTAAAAATCACACTCCTCACAGTGAATTGAGGTGACTGGTGGTGTAAGGTTGCTCTCGCAAGCCTCAAAATTCAAAATATTAGCTGATTGATGATGTACCACCCACAACTCACAATTCCGACAGCAAACGCTGCCAACTTTAATGCACTTAAAGCACATCCTGACCTTTTACCACGAAAAATTGTTAAGTTTTGCACATCTAATCTTAAAAAATATTTAAAGGTACAATAAATATTGTTTACAAGATTTTAGTCCCACAGCTAAGAATATTGAACTTATTCTTGACCATTGGTTCTGGAAAATCGAAAGAGAATCTTAATTATCAAAACTGATGTTTCTGTCAATATTTCTACTTTCTACACTCAAGGTATAAAAAGGATAGCTTTGTGCTATTTGCATGGTTCTCTATTAATTAAGAGCTCTACCATAAAAGTTAGGGCTGTGAACGTTTAGTAAAATTACTAAACGTTTAATCACAAAGTTTTGCGATCGTTAAGCGATTAATCGCAAGTACCTATGATCAACATAGAGACTTTAAAAGTGCTCTTGAACATGATGAATATGTAAAATGCGTTACTGAGGTCCAGGGGACATAGTTTCTATGAACCTGGCAAACACGGATCTTCATAGAAGTTCAACTTTGATGTATTTCACTTTTTCAAAAAGTTAAAGGGAGCATCCTATTTTCTGTAATGACTGCAGATTGTTTTTTTTTATTTCCTACGGAAAAACGGGTTTTGCGATTAATCGCTGGTAGCTTTGTACTAAACGTTTATTACACATGCGATCGTTTAGCGATTAATCGCTAAACGATCACAGCCTTAATAAAAGTATTGCACTGTTAGGGTGTTTCTTTCATTTGTCCTCCTCGATGATGGTTCTACGAGTTATTTTCTTTGATAAAGCATGCGAACATTAGAAATATAGCATATTGGACACATCTATGTTAACTCAAGATTCTTAAGTATTTCAGGAAAAATTTGGTTGGCAGGCCTGTTGTAGGGGGAATAGGTCTTAGTTGCTAGCTAGCATTCATTCCAGCAAATGTCTTTTGATACTGCTGGACTTACCGATAGAGTGCTTTGAGGCAAGATTTTGTGTTGACAATGTAAATTGTGTTAACCACTAACTAAAGAAAGGAAATGTTACACAAATTCAGTGTAAAATTAGACTTCCTTACTTCCCTACTCTGCACACTCTGTTTAAACAAATGCACTCAAGTGTAAACAGACTTCTCTGTAGAGATACAACACATCTGTTGCATGTCCTGTTTTATGGTCAAGTGAGCATGCAGATGGCTAACCAGTCTAGATTATGAGACGGTTAGTTTACACTCCATTTATGGCAGATGCACAGAGACAAGTAACAGATGCATAATCGGTTCCCTTTGGCAAAGAACACCTCATGCCATTGCGAAACCTGGGGGGGGGGGCTCCATCAAATGCTCCTCCCCCAGTGAAATTGGAAGGTTAAAAATTATTGGGCAAAATGTGTTAGAGAAAAACTACACAAACATTTTCTTTTTCTTTTGTTGACATTTTCTGCACATAATTCTGAAAGACATTTTGAGCTAAAATTTTGCTATGTGCCAATAGATGGTGGCGCTCCGCTTAGATAGTGTCGTTACTGCTTGCACAACCACTTAAACCCTTTGCCCCGCTACGTACCCTTAGTCCCCCAAATGAAAAAGTCTGGTTACGCCATTGACCTAGCTGCTCACAAAATCATATGCAAAAGTTGCTGTTGCTTAATTGATGATATTTCATATTCTTTACCAATTTTTTAACAAACTCTGCACTGGTCAATCGCTCTTCGAATTCCTCGAGAGTCTCTACTGTTTGTACTGGTAACTGAAAGTCTAAGTCTATATCCATAGGGTCTTCTGGGACAGACATTCCCTCTTTCTGGAGGTTGAGATCATTCAGAAGTGCTGTGTTGTGATCCACTCTACTCTTTACTTCCTTTACCTCCAGAGCCATCTCTGTTAGAAGTTTAATAACTGTTACTTGGAAGCCTAATAATAAAAGAAAAGAAAAAAAAAAGACAGCAAAAGCTGAATTAAGTAAAATATTTTGCTTTATAATAAAATTACAAACAAGTTCAGAGTATATCAATAACTGCATGATCAAGGCTTGACTTAAGCTTCAAAAAGGTCACAGCAAAAATGCCATCGGTAGGTAAGAAAGGTGAAGGACACCATAACAGATAGGAGGGGCAAAACAGAAAAAAAAAATCAGTATTGGGGGAAGGGCATGATAACATTTTGCAAAATTTGCATTAGTAATTGGGTGCGTTAGATTTGACGGACTTTGTTGTGCGTTTGTGTTGACGGACATGAAGCGTTATTCGCTGTGTTGCTTTTGGGGAAATTTCCAAAAGCTTTCAAGTTTTGTCCACACCTTACCTAGATTTCGCATTTGATTATTTTGTCTTTTAAGTTAAAACTGACTTGCTGCTTGGTAGAGACATTTTTACTTACTTTTTTAATCAAGTGTCTGTCAAGATAACGCACCCAAAAAAACTACACCTAAGCACGTCAGGGAAATATTTTTGCCACTGCTCACTACCTAAAAACTTAAGAGTAACCTCTGTAAATATGTTATAATAACCTCGACTCTTCGAACAAGAACATCCAAATTCTTTGACAACAAATGAATGTACCAAGGTTAAATCTTAGTTTTATTCTTGACCATCATTAAATCACTATCAAAGCTGGATCACTTCTTAAAGCCTTTCACTAATCCATCTGCATTCAGCTGAAATTATTCTGCTGTTCACTGTTTAGCTCATTATGTGAATCACCTCAATTAGTCCATCAAAGGGAATATTCATGAAAAATTCAACAAAAATTGCAAAAATTTGTCTCAAAATTGTCCGTCAAAACTAACGCATGCAATGGCTGAAATGGTTTACTGAAAATTAAATTTACAAAGTTCAAGTTGAGTTACTTATGTTTTGCTTTCTATGTCATAGTGCACAAGCCTTTGAACTTCTATTTGAAGGGACTTTTACAGAAAAATAACAGTCTTCAAATTGCCCCTTTTGTTACACTTTTGTAACACCTTAGCATATTTTGAGTCAAGTCCTAAATAAAGCCTCACTCAGTGGCAGTATACTTATGATTGTGCATCATTACCTGCAAAATGTTTCTTGTATACACAATTCAGAAACCCACCCTTGTTTTGTGATTGTAATTTTCAATATACTTTCCTTGATAAATAAAAACAATAAGCAACATATTTTTTTTTAAATTCCCTTTTCTACAATGCCTTTCACAGGCACCAGTTTTTAAATATTTGTTTGTTACTTCTACTGCCATATCTAAGTATTCACTTTGCCATTATTGCAACCATCTAAATGCCCAGACCTTGCCATCAAAAAGATGGTCTGTTATTTTGAGTCAGGGTGCTTTTTCATGGACACCCCCCCCCCCTTTCCATCGTTCAGGTCAGAGAAAAGCTCCCGGACAAAATTCTGACCTGCAGAGAACTTGAATGCTTCCCAAAAGCCACCTTGCCTCCCCTCTTGCAGTCTTGTTTCTTCTAACTCAAGTTGCAATCTTGGAACAGTATTTTGGTGAGTCTTTCGAATACTTTCTATAATCCTTGGGGGATAATTAATGAAACGTCACAATGACTTAAAATTCTTGGCAAACATGCACTACAGCTACAGACTGCAATGGCTAGTTACCACCTGGATGGATAGTAGGCTATCACTGTGATCCTTCCGCACAACTGAGAATTTGTCATTGAATTCCACCTGTTCGATTGTTACGCTTTGTATGCCATGCATTAAAGTGTTAAGCTAGATATGTATGACTGTTTATTGTGTACATATATTATTTCCTGATTTACTATAGCTTACAGTAGTATCAACGTAGATGTGATCCCTTCACAATGGGATTTCTAGAGAAAATATAATCAGAGTACTAATCTGATACTAGAACTAGTGGCCAGAAAACTATGGAACCCTTATTTCACAGAGATGGTTTGTATTTCAAGGTGGTTTCCAATAAACCCATTGAACACCTTGTGTGTATGGGCCTGCTGACTGACCAAGGGAGAAGAAAGAGGAACATATACCTGTATTACTGCCAGTATTACTGGTCGGTGCCAAAGGTGGTGATCTGGGGATGGAACTTGTTCCACTGCTTGTTGCATTGCTATGAAAGGCAGGTACAGTTTCCAAAGAGTTGCTATGTGGGTTCTCATCTTGTCCGTCATCATGTGCACTGGATTGTTGGTACTGAGGGGGAACCCTAAAACCAAAAATTAAGGAAAGTTTCTTTCAATATTGCTTCATGTAACTATGCATCAGGTATCAAAATACCACATCAGAGTTGATATGACATGATTACAAAAGGACAAAATCAGTTACTACATCAATTGGTACATCATGAAATTGCTATTCATGAATGGCTCTAATTATGATCATATTATGGCATTTCTGAACAAAACTACTGAATTCCAATTCATATCACTGCCTACTGCCTAGATTGCCTGCGGTGTGCAAAATTATTCATGTTCTGAAACATCATGAAAGACATTTGCAAGGGGAATAAAACTTTTGCAGTATTTTGCACATGTATGCCATCCCTCTTAGTGCAAGCTGAATTTTTTGCAATCTTTTTTGTATTTTTTTCGGGGGGGGGAGGGGGGGGGGATTATTCCCTTAGTCTAAACATTTTGGGGGATCTTTGCATCTTGGGCAGGGGGGGGGTCTCACCATCTCAAATCATACAAAAATTTGACACGTCCTGCCTGGGTTAACTACAAATGTATTAACCAAATCTGACAAGTGAAAATTATACCCCACCCCACCCTATACCTCTTGCTAAATTTCCTAGTTGGCCATAAAGTGTGGTCAATTGACCATAAGTTTAACTCGATAACCATCACAATAAGCAGGCCTTGACTAGGCTATCAGCACTTGCCGTCACTGATTCTTTTGGAGAGCTCTGCTACACCAGTACACTGATTGCAATAATTACTAGCAGCTAGCTGAATTATGATACAGTATAGGCAGAAACAAGGCATCAACAGCAAATTCTGAGATTGTGGTCAGGGTTTCCCCTGGTTTTTTGGGAGTGTGAGGCTTTGGAAATGCTTTATTTGGGTCTGGATTAAAGGGCAACTTGAGGCTTTTGGCCTTCAACATTGTTATGTTAGGCCTAGGGTAAAGGGGGGGGGGATTTCCGACCGCTTAAGGGAAAATTGTTTTTTTTTTGTAGACAAAAGATTGTAAGCCTATAATTTCTATGACAGTACTATGACCAGACATGTTGTTCACATGTAGGATGAATATCAGATTTCAATTTTATTGGATGATTGCAAAAAATTAGTGTTCAAATTTGTCATCTTTTGTTGCTAATTACGACCGCTTGTTGTTCAGATTAGACCACCCTGTAGCTAATTACGACCACCCTAACAAATACAGTATGTTATCTCCCTTTTATTTTCCTGCAATTTTTTTGAATGAAAAACTATGGAACATTAGAATGATCTGTATTGGAATCATTTTCAGACTGTTTGGGTGTATTTTCATTCATTTCTGAAAATAATCAAGGGGTTTCAGTGCAACATGCATTGTTCCCTATTTCACTTCTACAGGCATCTATAATGAAATGTGGAGATTTGGAAGTGTCTAAAATACATCATCATTACATGGCATCATAGTTAATAGACACATCCGTGGTTGGGAAACTCGGCGAACTGCACTTTCTATGTTGAGATCCTGATTTTCTGTAGTCACGTGACGCTAACCGTGCACAAGGCTGGTTGATTAGCTCTACTACACGTGCGTACTCGTAGCACAAGGCGTTACTATGGAAGTACTACCTACCTACCTCCAAAGTAGTTCTTCTGTAGCACTACTTGTGAACATTTATCAAACGGTAATTATGTTTTTTTTTTTTTTTTGGTTTTGTTACTTTTCAGTCTTAAAACCCTCCAAACACCGAACGGCATTTGCGGCTGGAGTTACTAGCTATAGTTAGTAGCCTACATACACTGCCAACTTTACCAATAAAACCTCCGCAATTGTCAACAGACCAAAATCTAAATTTTTCAGGGTAAAAAATAGCCAGATTAGTGGGAATTTAGGGAGATTGGAAGATTTTCATCTAAATGTAGCCTTATAGCCAACTCAATCGATCGTACGGTCGTATACGCCGCGTTATTCGCTAGTGCACAGTGAAAGTTGCCCTTGTATTTCAACGTTTGTTGCAGCTACTCGTACGCCGTATTGTATGCATATCTCACTGCCGCGAGGCATGACGCTAGAAACGAATAGTAAGTTTTAGCCATCTCTAGTTGACCACTCTTAATCCAGAATCTATCAGAGAACTAGTTCCTGTTCAGGTATTTTGAGATCAATAAAGTTAAAGGGGTTTGAACCTCTTTAAAGACTCTTTGGTCAATAGAGCAAGTTTGTTTGAAAAAGGGATTAACTGTTGCAATTATAGAGATAAGCTTTACCCGGGAAAAAGCCTTTTTCTCTGGTAATATTGGCCAAAAAGTCCTATTCAATTCTAGCAGCATGAGGTGTCGGCGTGCGAACTTCCGGAGTCTCCCAGTAAAACCGGGGGAGAAGTTGGCAGGTCTGTGTCAGTTTGAGAACGACTCACTTTCTTCCTAAAGAGTGGAATTTAGTGCTTATATCAAGTATATATCAAGATTGGGTATTTTCCCTAAAAATATAACAGTTAACCGACTTGGTAACGTCAGAGAGTGAACCGTCTTTTACTTTCACACGTGATAGTATTTAGCTAACGCTATACATCAACGCAAAATTGCAGAGTACGGGACTGTAGTTAAATTCTACTCAAACAAAATACGTGGGGGTTGTGGGCCATGGTTTTCTTTGGTTATTTGAACGTTCACAAATACTTACTGATTCAAAAGCTTCCTGAAACCCTTCCAACCCTTGAATCAACTTCAATTTATTTCCATGAATGACTGAACAACACAACACTCAATGTAGCCATATCGCTACTCGATCGATCGTGTGCACGGTCAATGTCACGTGGTGCACTTTTCTGCACGTCTCAACATAGCTACTCGGCTTGTACGTGGTGTGTATAGGGTGTACATAAAGTTTCCTAACCAGGGATGTGTCTATTAACTATGATGGCATTAAAGGTAGTGTGAGAATTTGTGAAACAATAAAACATGAAGTTAAAGTAGTCTCTTCTTAAAGAGGGCAACAAAATATTTTTTAGCTTTATGAATATGCAAATTAGTATTGCATATTAATTAGTGGTCGGAATTAGCAACACATGCTACCTTTTGGTAATTACGACCTCCCCCCACAAAAGATGAAAGGAACAATTTTTATTGGGGTTTTGTGATACAAATGACCTAAAACCAGTTTTTCTTATCAGAGGATTAGCATTGAAAGTCTGCAATTATATTGTTAGATCAAGCAAAGGGCTTAAAACAATGGTGGTCTATTCTTATGACATTCCATAAAAATCCTTGTTTGGGAAAATATCACTGAGACAGCACATTTATTCATGAAAATATTTGCCACTTAGAATGCATCAAGATGAATTAGAAACTGTGACATGAAAGTAGGTAGTGTAACCTTCTCCAATAACTACTTTAGGCCTATGTTTGTTCGTCCTTTTCCTGATTTTCAGTTTAATTAAATAATGACTAGGTGGTCGTAATACGCAACAGGTCGTAATTAGCACCCCTTATCCTATATAACCTAGGCCCCTAGCCTAGGCTATGTTATAATATTTTAAAAATACATGGGACAAACCAGGGTAAGGACTGTGTATAGTGAGTTGCACACCACCACTCACCTCAAATCGCTGTGAGGAGTGCGATTTTTTACACACCTAGGCTAGGCCTAGCAGGATAGATAAGAATAGGATCTTAGATAGGCCTAGGCCTGAATCTATTACAGTTAAATAAAACAGCACACCTAGCCTACCACACTCCTTAATTTCTTAAGGAGTGTGATTTGTTGTAGCACACCTGGAATATCTAAAACTCAAGGCCTAGAGTTGGGGAACATTTAAATTCCTTTTCTGAGGACTAGCCTAGGCTAGGCCTAACTTCTGACTTAGGCCTAGCCTAGGTGGTGGTGAGCAAATAGTGAGACGGTGATACTTGTTTTGTCACATCGTTTTGGACAACGATTGTAGCCAAGTTCAAGTTTATAACTTCATCGTCTGCTAGCCTACACTACTGGCCTAACACAAGGAGTGAATAACACTCGCGCTGAGAGCGACCGAGTAGGCTAGCTTTTTATTATACGCTCTGCATTGCCTGATTCGCAGTAATAGTAACACAGGCTATAGTAAATTAGTGTATAGGCCTAAGTTAGGCCTACCTGGCCTAATACTATAGCCTTTAGGCTTAGGCTAGGCCTAGCTTCGCCTAACCGTTAGCCGGCGGGCCTGATGCCAATGAACTGTTTCACATAAAACCCTCACCGATAAATTTGCCCACGGCTCATTATAACATCTTTTGTTAAAATCATTGCTGGTAACTTACCTGTTATAAATGAGGATCAGAATTTGTTTGAAACCTAGGACCAGAGGTCGAGGTGTTAGTATCCTTGCATTCCTGCAGTCTGCGAGGTCGCGTCGGTACGTTACACGTACTGTACGTGGTACGCGGTACGTACGTACTAACAATATGCACGATACGTATCTAAGCTGTTGCATATTCTTACGTACGACGACATACACGTATTATCTGATACCTCTGAGCAGCTGTGCGATCGATCGATTCACCTACAGCAACATTACGGCCTAATTATTATTTATGGCAAAACACAGTAAAACCGACGTTTCATTTCAAGAAATTCGTTTTAAAATCAGAAAAAGTTTGAGATTTACTCTTTTAGCGATTCTGAAGGGTTTGCAAGGTAACTGAGTGTGCTAGATCGCAAAAAATCAAAACTGTGTTGCATCTCGATCATGAATAATCGATAGTAACCGATACTTTGATTGGATAAAAAAGGGCGGTACAGGATATATACGTACGTGTAATTCATAATGCGCGCCAAAAATATAAGTTTTGAAGAAGGCGGCAAAATTGTACATATGTGCGTGCGTAGATATCAGCTAGCTAAAGGGCAACTGTCAAGTAGACCTGAAACTTCCCAAATAATCTTTATATTAATACAAAGTTAACTTGCAGAGTAAAAATTGGTTTACCAGAATTTGCAATAATAAGGTAAACTACAGTGGTAAAAATTTATCAGGATCAAGAGAAACGATTGGATGTTCATACAAGTGCCAACGTTTTCTTCTTTAATTTGAAAGCCAGGGCCGTAGCCTGAGGGGGGACGGGGGGGGGGGGAATGCCCCCTGAGATTTCCAAATCGTACATACCCCATGTGCTAAGTGATAGTGGCGCTCTGTTGGAACTGCCCCCTAGAGATTTTGCTCAGGTTACGGCCCTGAAATCATACGCAATGACAGTGGCGTAACTCTACGCTCTGAGAGGGGAACCCCAGGCAACCGGGCTACCGGAGGGGGACGCATATCTGGTTCACAAAGGATGATACTTTGCTTGCAACTTACTAGTCAGGGGCACAAAACCATTTCCCTTGACACCTTAAACCAAAGTACGCTACGGGATGATGTTTCATGTTGAGGGTGGAAATCCTCCTGAGGATCCTGCCTACCGACTCTCACACCCCCTTGAACATGCATGTAACATACAATAGCAGTTTTTTGTCACATGATAAGCCAGCCCAGTAAACACTTATATGTACAGTACATGACCCAGTAATTTCCCATATGGGACCCCTATGTCAAAATAAGTCCAGTGAATACCCACGTTCAGCATACCAGGTTTTTCCCATATGGTACCCATATAGACCAGCCCAGTAAATGCCCATTTGCAGTGGCCCAGTGTTTTCCCATATGGTATCCATATATGCCAGCCCAGTAAATGCCCATTTGCATTGGCCCAGCTTGTTCCCATAATTTTATGGTACCTATATCGGTCAGCCCAGATAATGCTTACGTGCAGTAACCCAGCTTTTTCCTCAAGGGACCCATATAGGTCAGCCCACTGAATGCCCATATGCGTTGACACAGTGTAATCCCATATGGTACCCATACAGGCCAGCCCATTAAAAGCCCATATGAATTGGTCCAGCTACCTCCCACATGGTACCCATATAGGCCAGTCCCGATGATGCCTTCATACAGTAACCCCAGCTTTTTCCCATAGGGGACCCATAAAGACTAGCCCAGTAAGTGCCCACATGCAGTGGCCCAGTGTCTTCCCATGTGGTACCCATATAGGCCAACCCACCTCATTCCCATATGCAGTGGCCCAGGGTCATCCCATATGGTATCCATATGGTCAAGCCCACACGATTCCCACATGAAGCGCCCCAGATTTTCCCCTTGTGGTATCCATTTGATACCCATATGGGCCAACCCATGTGCAGTACAGTATGGGCCAACTCATATGGGCCCCATATGGAATATATATGGGATGGCCCATGCCCCAGATGCCCAGGTTAAACCAGTAAGGGGCCCATATAGGTTTGCTACCTGGGTTATTACATAGAGTAAATGCCTGCAAACTCACGGGTTAAACACTCTCCGAAAATTGACACCTCGCAAAGGTCTACAAAATGTGTTAGGCTACTACAAGGGTGGTGCCAGGATTGGCCCAATGGGGGAAAGGGCTTCAGGACCAGGGCTAAAAAACAGAAGTCCCAAGAGGGCACATGGGGTAGGGAAGTAAGTCCTTGGGTACAAATGCATACAAGCAGACAGGGCTGGGATGCACCGACTACCCTCACCTCTCCTCATATTGCCGGGTAGACCGCAGGCTTTCAATTTATCCATGAAAATCTAGTGACGTAAAATGAAACATAATTTTTATGGAAAACAACACGTTTTGCTGCCTGTGAACCGTGAGAATGGAAGTTCTGTGGAAAGCAAGTGAAAACTCTCTTCCCCCACAGGAGAGCTTTCACTTATAACACCTTCCTTCCCTTCGTGTTAACAAGGGTTCCATTATGAACCATCCATGAAATTTCTCGTACTAACTTCTTAACCACCCCTACAAGATCTAAAATTAACATTGCCTTAATGCATTTTAGTATATTTTGCCCCTCGCTTCCGCCCTTGAAAAATAGCCCCCTTGGAGCTATCTCTCCCCTTCAGTACTTTGCCTGGCTACGGACCTGCTTAAATCATGGAACGATTGTCGTTGCCTTTTTAACGCTCACCCTATAACTGGATCTTCATCAAAGGGCAGCCAAGCACCTCGTCAGAACCACTAAGTGGTGATACCTTCTTAAATAAGTATTTGCACGAATTTTTTCTAGGACCGAACATCAGCATTTCATGCCGTCACACTGTGAGTGTTTACAACGGGCACTAGCTCTCTTTTGATGCAATGAAATTATAGACCATGATCCCTGTGCCCTTACTTAGATTGTAAGGCTCTCAGTGAAGGCTAAATTGCAAACAAGGGCTTCTTCCCAAGTTATACTTGCGGGGCCCCGAATTCCCCGCTGTAGCTGTTCACGAGCTTTCGGTTCTCATATTTGAAGGCTTCTCCCTCTCAGTGGTACATTGAGTACGTGGTTGTCTCGGCGTAAATTAGTTATGGGCAGCATAAGTGTAAACATTTTTCCAAAGCCCAATTGAACTCTTACTATTATCCGCTGTCCCCACCCACACTGCATCATTAAATTGTTAACCCAAGTTAAACTATAGGCTAACAAAAATAGTGTCCCACAGGGGCGTTGTCCCTGGAACTAACGGGGTTCTTGACCCTTCCCATCCGAGGAGCGTTTGTTGTTGCTACGTTGCTTGGGTGCCGCTCACTACTTGAATCCTGCATGTTGACATGCCCCTACTACTTTGAATAGTTTGGCAGGGACACTAGCTACACACTATTGCTCGTGCATGTGATCCTAAATTAACGATACGTCACCCAAATGGTGTTCCATTAACTTTTTCTTAAATATCTCACCATGGTGGCTCTCTAAATTACAATGAGGGCATTGCCAGATTATTTATCTCACCATGGTGACTTTCTAAATTACGATGTCGACGTGGCCAAATAAATTATCTTAAAATGTCGACTTTGTAAATTAGGAAGGCAACATGGTCAGATCAATTATTTCACCATGTCGACTTCCTAAATTAGTATGTCGTCTTGGACAGATAAATCATCTCACCATGTCGACTTATTAAGTTAGGATGTCGACTTGGTAAGATAATTAACTCACCATGTCGACTGCCTATCGGCCTTACCCTAACAAGAAATCGTGTGGCAAAGTTCCAGTACTACACGTGAAAAACTGTTAAACTGTGGAAAACTGTGATGGGGTATGAAGAGTCGTGAAGTTTTGGGGGAAATTTTGCACGACAATGTGTGTTATTAACAAGTTGACACACATTACCAAATTGCCTTGCATTGACTTGCATTTCACAGGTCGGACACTTGGCTATGTGAAAAAAAAACCCAAACAAGTTTTTACACAGGTAACAAGTGACAAACTGGTGTAAAGTAGGTAAAGTGTGGAAATGTGTAAAATGTGAGGTGTGGCGCTGAGTAAAGTAAATTCAATAATTCGATTTCTTTCAATGGCCATGTTTGTCACAATTTTCCTTAGATGCCACATGTGTCAACTTGATACAGTTTTCCCCTACTTTGACCCAGATTTGTTCGAATAGCCCGTTTGTCACCACTCATGACCACACCATCCTTTTTCGTCAGGGCTGAAGTCGAGTACACCAAATCCGAGCCCGAGTCGGAGTCCTAAAGCCCTTGTCCGAGTCCCCGAATAAATTGAACTGGTTTTGATTTGAGTGCAAGAGGACGAGAACTACAATGAAATAGTCTTATTCTAACCTTTATTCCTTCCCCTAATATTAAAGAGGCCATAGATCCAAACAATAAGTAAACTTAGAAAACAAAGGACCACTGAATTTCCTCATGTGAACATAAAAGGATCAGACCCGGATCTGCAATATTAAAAAGGGGGGGGGGGCGACCAAATAATAAAAAAGCACAACAATGCTCACCGCTAGTGCACAAAGAGAAAAATCAGCTTTTTCAGCTTTCTAGAGTTCATGTTACGGTATATGAAACTGAATTATTTACTACTGACAGTTCTAAAACCAAAAATTACCTACTGTAAGATTCATGGCTATGAAGAGAAGGGACTAGACCTGAGCTTCGCCTGGATCCATGCCTGGTATATAAAAGACGGCAGTGGTTACCTGAACGCATCACCCCCATAACCCATATAACTTCACTTTCCATCGGAACTGGTTTGGGGAAATTACAGAACAGTTCCCAAAATTTGTTCTTTGCTGTTCTTTCCCCATAGAAATCCCAAAATTTCCCTTGGTTATTTCCAAAATTTCATAAAATAGGGGTACCTTGGGTTTGAATTCTTCAAACTTAAACCGAGTTGTCCCAAGTAGTATTTCAGGTACCAAGAGCTATGCAAGAAGAACACATGGTGATATGCTTAAATGATATATTCTGATATGACTATGATGTTCCAATACATAATTTGTCATTGTAAGAAGTTAATCAGCCTGTAGGCTCCGGACAATTGCCGCAAGTCTGAAGCAAAAGCTTGAGTAATAGGGCCCTGGACAGGCTTGACGCCAATATCTTATCTCAAATCCGTCTCAGTACACGTTTTTGGATACAAATAACATTAAAATATGCTAAGACCTGAAAGTAAATTCTCCAAAGATTATTTGGTCACTGAATGCTTACTACAGGTTTACAAGTGCAATTCCATGGACGTTGCGTTTAACGTTTCGTGCTGGATCCGTGCTATCTTCAAACTAGCTTTGGATTGAGTCGATATATTCCGAGTGTTCACTGTTCATACTGCACACTGACTAATGCACTGTACGTAACATGCAGCGACGATATTGTACGTACACATAGTGTGCGTAATGATATTTTCAGCAAAGATTTTTTCGCACAGTTCCCACCTGAGTTTTAACGTTGTGGGAAAAAATAGTCGGTCTCGTACCCGGTCTCGGCCCGAGTCCCCGAGTCATGTCGGTCGAGTCCGAGTCCTGAGCGCCGAGTCCGAGTCACGAGTCACGACAATCGGGACTCGAGACCGGTCTCGAGTCATCCAGCACTGATTTTCATATCTCCTGCCACATGTGATTATGTGTGTTCACAGGTGGCATGCCACACTCACGTTTTTGTAAAAGGTATGTCGTCTTGGTCAGATGTAATTATCTTACCATTATGACAAGTTGTATAGCACTTTGAGAGCGCCGTACTGACGACTAAAAACGGGATTCTGTTACGTATGAAATATTGATACGTATAAAGTGGTGGTGCGTTTGAAACAGTAATATGTTGACAATGGTGAAATTTAGAAAATAAAAATACTTATATGAATGTGAAACATTATTTACGTATTAAGGAATTGTCAGATCGTGTAAGTGCTTTCTCATCTAAGGTAATTCGATTCAGTGATGGTGTCCCTGGAACTAAAACAATATTCCAGTCCTTAATTGCACTGTGGTCCTTTAGTTGATCCCTGGTGTCTACATCGGTTAGATTTTAGAGGTGTTCCGCATTTACTGAATTTCAAAGCCACTGTTCGGCGTTCATGCCCCCTCTATCTTGTTTCGGGCCCTTATACTTAAAAGTCAGACTCAATTCAGAGTCATTGAATAGTAAGGCCCTAGCATACCAGTCCAGTAGCAGGAGGGGGGATGAGGGCGATTGCCCCCAATGGATTATCAAAAGCTACGATATTTTCACTTGAACCCAAATGGCTTTTAAGCTATAGATTTCTTTAGGAGGTAGGTTGAGATGCGTTTTTGAGACGGATCTAATCTAACCGTTGTCTGCCACAAATCGTTTAGAAACTATCAAATGTTGAATAAATCCTTCGCAACCTATGAATTCAATGTTTTGCGCCGTCCGCGATTCTTGACTTTCATTTCTACCTGTTTCTTTTTAAAACATCCCAATAGTAGTTTTCCAAGGTACGGAGACGGGTTTATGACAAATGAACACAATTGCCAGGGTCATTACTCTTTACCTCATAGTCATTATAATTACAGAGCTAATGAAAGGAAGGATTTTGGCATCATCAATTTTTCGAAACCTTAATTAACCCGACTAAAGTCGGGTTAATCTCATGTTACTGTAGCGTTATACACATGATTTGAAATATATTAGAAACTATACAAATTGTATAATGGTTCTAAAATGCATTTATGGATAATAAACATTATAAAGCATGCTTATTGTCAACCCCTTTTGATGCCATTCCTCTCTCTTCCATTCCCCATTGGAAGCTTTTCATTTTGATTCTCGTTCGAACTAGTTGTAAAATTACGATGTGAAGTTCTTAGTAAACTCTCACTTAACGTCATAATTCTGTATCAGTTAAAACACTTCGCACTACTAAACTTATTTTGAAATAATGCCAGCGCATCAAAGAGTCTCTTCGAAGGTCTCCTGGTAGCTCTAGAGGGTGTTATAATTCCATAGCCAATGTATCAGTAGATGACAGAAATTTCTCAATATGTAATTAGTTTAAGGCTTTGCCAAAGATAGGACCATTTAAATTCTAATACACCGTTCAAAAAAAATTAAACTTGTCCAGGGAGAGTGGGAGATTTTACCCCTTAAACACCATTCCATCCTCCTACACCCAAACTAGGAAACTACCCCCTTCAAATCATTAAATTCTGATAATCTTGCAACATACTACCTTTTCAAAACTTTATCAAAGAATGCACTAATGTGCATCTACACCGCCTTGAACGAAAACCAATTTCTCTTAGACACTTTCCCTTAAGATTGTATCGCCGAACTAACTAAAGAAGTGCCCGTACGTGGCACAAATTACGCTTAAATACGCAAATCGACACTTTATACTGACGGGCTTATATGGATGCTATAATAATTCCCCCCCCTCCCCCCCCCCCGCCATCAATTTTTGTAGATACCACTGGATTAATGACTTAATTAAGCAGAACACTTTCACAACATTTATCCTTCTGGCTATAACATGTGCCATCCCAGGTACGATGTCTGAGTTTCGTACCAGTCATTTTTGCAAACAACATGTACAATCGTAAAGTCGAGATTTAATGCAAATTGTAGATTTTGGTTCCTGTGTCATCTTGTTTTAAAGTTAAGTATATCGAGAATGATTTCTAAAGGAATTGATTACGTCATTGTTCTCATTTGGGAAATTACCTTGTCCAGGAATTTCTCGATTTTCTAGAACAAAGACCTTACAGTCGTACCGAAGATTCTGAGATATAGATTCACCCAAAGTCAGACGTCGTACTCACCTGAGAGACATCATCAGTCACAGAGAGAGCCAGAAGTTTTCAGAGAAAGCTGTTCCTGCATTCTTTCCCCAACCTGCAACGAGACACCTTGTAAAAGAACTTACCCTAAAGAGATTCTGTTCAACCAAGAATTCCTAAAACGCCTTAAGGCCTGTCCACACAGGATGCGTTGCGTTGCGTAAACGTCACGTCACGTTTTCTTTTCCGCATCCTTCCGGATACATCAAGACGTATCCCTGTCTGTATAGGATGCGTCAATTTGATGCGTCAGTTTGAGATGCAGTGTGTAGTTTCCGATGACAAATACGCTGATTGAAGAATAAAGTGTATGTAGGTCATAGAAAGGTTCAAAGGACATATTCAGCACATGCCTGCTGGTGACAAATCGGTCCTCAGTCTCCCGAATGAGACTTGTATTTGAATGATTATAGCTTCTCTCTTTAAACAGGAAAACAACACCGGCAGTGACAAGAGCATAGGCTACACGGTAGGCCTACGAATAAAGTATCAGTAACTTATATATCTGCATTATATACAGTGGCGTAGCTAGAATTTTTTGTTTTTTTTTTGGGTGGGGGGGCTGGAGATTTTTATGGGGGTGTCCGTTTTCTATCTAAGCGGAGCGCCACCATGAGTTGGCGCGGAGCGTACCAAAAAAAATATGAGATTTTAATACATCCTAAATTGCCGCCCTTGACACTGGTCATGCTTGATAGCAACCATCAAGATAAGCCATTTTTGTGAAAAATGTAAAATATGATTTGATTTTATTCTCAGACACATTAAGTTTGTCACAATCTATCCGAATTTGTATAAAATTATGCAGAGTGGACTTATCCCGATGAATTTCAGTCAGTGGCGTATTCAGGATTACTCTCACGGGGTGGGGGCATGCATTATATGTTGCCTAATCGCCGGCCTGAGAATGGATGTAAGGGGAAGGGTGTCACTCTCCCCTTACAAAATTTTTGAAAAATTAGACGTCCTGACATTCAACCTGGTGCCACATATGTTACTTTTTGAAGTAAAATTTGTGTTAAAAAATCAACGTATTTTCAGGAACTAAAAAAATCGGCATCAGTGAGGGGGGTTGCCAAATTGCCTCCCCTTTATACGCCACTGATTTCAGTGGATTAATTTGGAATAGTTATTTTCCACAGCCAGAGTCTATCATTATCAAGTTGGGTAGCCCATTCGAGTGATTGTTTTGCCCAGATCGCCAGTGGAGTCGCTTGGGGGTTGAGGGGAGGGGCTCGATCCCCCTAAGCCCCCGTAGCTACGCAACTGATTATGTGCACTGCATTTTATATTAATATCTTCTCATGTGCCACGAAATATCCCTGTGCAGCCATATGTAGAGTTCAAACTACCCCTTCTTACTACCCTATCAATGAATACAACTGTTTTTCCACTATCGAAGTCAATCATATCGCGAAGGTAGTGAGGACCTAAAGAATCATACGCGTATAGATTCCCAACGTAAAAAAAAGTGCAAGAAATGAGCTTTTCTACCCATCTTGCAGGCGTTTTATTGTAATTTTAAGGTCAAACATAGCATCATTTTGCATCCAGATTCCGTTAATTTTTATTTCATGAAAGGAAAACATGAAAAAAATCAAAGTTGACGCAAGTTGACGTACGTCAACACTGTTTCTGAACGCACATGGACTTTGCCAAAAAATTACGCCTCCGGAAGGACACGTCAACTTTTTTTCCGTATCTAACGTGACGCAACGCAACCCGTCCTGTGCGGACGGCTCCATTGATTTACGTCCAAAGTGATAAAAATGACGTGACGTAGACGGATCGTGACGCGACGCAACGCATCCTGTGTGGAAAGGCCTTTAAAGAGTACATACCGGACTGGAATTACACTGTTTTCAGAGAGAGATCGCCAACGGGTTCAGACACCGAATCTAACACGTTGTGCCTACTTAGCCTCTTGATAACATTACCCAATTAACCAGATCCGCGATAAGCCTAACGAAGCAAGTGCCACACTGCTAGCCCAGCCAAGACTAGACATAAGTACACAGATTAACTATTGTAATTTCAGGCCTAGCTTAAATTTAGTATATTTTGTAAGATATAAGGACATGGGGTAAATTACTAAGCTGTTTAGACTTTACATCTCATTTTTCTGCATTTTTTCGCTGTTGCTGGTTTGTGTATTATACCGGGCCGTAACAGAATTGATGGCCTAACATCCAACGACAATACTTAAAATATTCTTGAAGTTGTACTTTGTCTGTTGAAATTTTGATACAATCTCTGCTTTAGTCATGTGACAATCTTTTTGTTACTGAATTGTTCAATTCGTGCAAATTGGGTGTTTATTTTACTTAAGTATAAAATTGTTTTGTTAGGATAATTATAAGAGCGATATTGTTAAGGGAATAAAAGGATAATATTAAGACGTAGCTAACGTTGCAAATAAATTTGGGGGGACTACTGTTTCCATCCTAAATTCTAGGGATGTCGTTTGCTCGGAGGTCAAGTAACCATAACATTAAAACGGCAATGACTATTGATTCCCTAACAGAATCTGGATCGCCGTCTATCAGTATAGAATTCCTGTTCAAAACGCCGAATAACATTTTCAGGGCTTAGGCGAAACCCCTATGGGGGCATTTCATGATGGCGTCCAGTGGCGTACCTTGTGTAGGTTGCACTCAGGCGGATCGTTTCATTGTCATCCAGTGCCGCCATAATGAGGGAATTTTAGAGGAGAGGTTTAAATGGAGAACGTGACATTTATGTAAGGTCACTTCTGTGCATATTTTGGCTGTCTTTGACAAAGCTTTAAACCGACTACATGTTTGGAAATTTCATTGTCTTTTTTGTATAGTGGGTTGGGGTGGGACTGAAAGAGGGTGGGGTAGGGTATTTAAAAGCTTAGGTGATGCTCCTACTCCTTGAAAATGTTTTGTGCACGTAAGGTGGCCAAGGTGCAAAATAGTACTATATTTTGGCAAGGCTTTGAACTGGCCACATGTTTGCAAATTCTCAATTTTAGTCACTATTTTCTTTTGACTGTTGTAAGGGAGGGGTGCCCTTCAAGGCCCCTCACATTTAAAACAAAAATTTTTCTTAGTAAGGTTGCGTGGATACAAAATGGTGCTATTATTGACCAATCTTTGGATTGATTATAATTTTTGGAAATCGTTATTGAGGGTTAGTTGGCTGTGATAATTTGGCACGATGCATCAACACAGCCGGAGACTCGAGTCCCCTCATAGTGCGCTACTCGGAAGGCCACCATCAGTGGGTGCGTACCGTGTAGGACTACATATTTTAAAAGTGCCGCTCAGCTTGGAAGAAATGAAACTCTCTAGACCAGCAAAGGTGCATCTAAACATTTTTGAGACTTCATGCTTTAAAAACTAAGAATTCAAAAAGAAATAAAGTTAGACTTGAAAAACGTATTCAGTAAAATTACTTTGTAGTGAAAAAGAGCACAAAAAGTATTGTAAAAGCTCGTTGATTTCAGCAAGGCAATCATCGGCTATTTTATTGAGCTGGTGCACCTTTTGACAATCAATACTTAAGATCAATATGGACTTCAGAAATGTGGCATCAAGCATAAGGATGGAGATTCATTCGTCAGTGCGAGTCACACATCAGCCCGTCTGCGGCGGGGGTCTGGGGATCTCCCTGGTAAAATTTTGGGGGAAAGGAACCCTTTTAATGCAATTTCACAGGTTCGGAGGGCTTTAGAAAACATAATCAGGACAGTAAAGTTTTATCACTTTCACTATTTTTTCAAGTAGGCTTTTTTTCTTTCAGGGTTTGGAAATCTCAGGAAGGCAACTGCCCCTTGAATCCCTCGCAGGCTACGGCCCTGATTTTGACCTATACGTTGCCTCCGTTACCTACAAAAAGTTCCACCAATGTGGAGCCTGTTGCAATGAGTCATATGTTATTTGGAGTCATTACAGGTCAAAAACCGAAAACCTTGTAAACGCAAATACCAACAATAACAGGGATGGACAATATTCATTCTTGTTTATCGTTAATCTATTTAACAAAAAACACGTATTTTTTAATATTGAGATCAAAGGTCATCTAAGGGAAGAAGAGCTTATACATCTAAAAGCTTGTAAGCCGCTTGAAAACATATCATATCAAGATATCAATAATAGATACTTAAAATACCAGGTCTAATAATTTTTAACATTGCAAAGAAGATTTCTTTTTGATGGAGTTTACAGATAATTTGAGGTCACTCGAGGTAAAAAAACCGAGAAAATTGTAAACACGTTTTTCAAAGATAGGAATAATGGGTACTTTTCAAACTTGGTATACATAATTTTCACAAAGTCGAGAGAAAGATCCAATTTGGTTTTGATTGAGATCCAAGACTATGTGAGGAACACCTTGTTAGGTGCTTGTAAACACTACGTTCTCAAGAATAGACAGTGGGCTGTACCTCCAGACTATGTGGTTTCGTGACCAACGAAAAGGGAGGACTGAATATTTGCAAGGTTACAAATATAAAATTACAGATAGGAACAGATATCTTTTAATAAACATAACTGTGGTATATTACTTAGGTATTCCAATCTTTATTTTTTAATGACAGACCTGTGTGAAGGGGAAGTGTTCAAATTAAAAGCAGCTATCAATTAAGGTGTATGTAGATGGTGTAGTGGGAAGTCCTTGATTTCTTAATCCCAAGGCCCAGGTTCGATTCCCACAAAACACTATTTTTCAATTTTTGTTATTCACTTTTGACCTCTGTTACTTACCATACTTGTGACATAGATCTTTAGCGTTCGGAGGAACTGAGAACCTTTATTTTGGTGGAGTTAAGAGGTCTTTTGAGGTCACACAGGTTACAAACGGAAAACGTTTTATGCAACTTATCCAAATTAGAAATCATGAAAACTTTGCTTACTTGCAATGTGAATGCATTATATTTTCACAAGTACCCAAATTGGTATCGATACAGCTCAAAGGTAAGTTAAAATCATCGGTGGTGAATCTCCGAAAACCAACCTGGGTAAACTGAGGTATCTCATACTTGAATGCTACATACTAATTACAAAATCCCATGCTTTTTAGAAGAGGTCAAAGTTCCTTTGGAGTCATTAGAAGCCGTATGATGAAAATCTCGTAAACACGATAGACCGAAAACAGTAATCTTGATGGATCCCATAGTTGATAAGTGCATGACCACATGTTGCGAACACCAATTTAGTCGATATCAGTGGCTGTCCACGGTGATTTGAGGTCAAAAAAGTCAAACTGTGATAAGCCGGTATGTAACTGAGATGGATCCGATAAGAAGCAGTGTAATGACCCACATGGGCGTCCGCAGGCATGGTCAAGGGGGGGCACTTGCCCCCCCCCCCCTGGAAAATCAAAAATTTGAAAAAACGAGTAAAAATTAAAGAAAAAACCAAACAAAACGTGTTTTTCCTGTTTCTATTCGGTAAATAGGCTTAAGAAATGCCATTTCCAGCGATCTGGAAGACATTTCGGGCCGAAATTTTCTTGCGCTTCGCGCCAATTCATGGTCACGCGGAGGTTTTGCCCACCCCTAGAAATTTTTGCCACCCCTGGATTTTTTTTCTGCTGACGCCCATGATGACCCATGTTATTTACAAGAACCTCATTGTATTTGGTTGGGGTCAAAAGAGATTTGAAGTAATCCGAGGTCAAGTTTTGAAAAAGACTATACTACAAGAAGACTCAAAAAGATAAATTTGAGTCATATATTTTATTGCGATGAAGGGTTTTCCTTGAGCAAGGATTTACTTAAGCCATTGAGCTTTTTAGTTCAGTACTTGATTTGTCTCTGAAAAATTAAATGGGATATCAGAACGATTATACTTATCTTTACTTTTTTCCTGTAAGCTAGCCAGTTAAACGATAATTTAAAGGAGCTGAGTAGCCACAAAAGTAGAATAAATTCTCGGACCCGCCGACTTCGTTACGTCACATCCGGTTATGCTTCTTGGTTTATCGATTCGATCCGATACCGATACTTATCAAAGGCATGCATGCAGTGTCTGGTGTAGCATTACACTTGTTACTGTCGTTAACAGTACTAACGTTAGCCTAACTTAGGCTAGCGTCAGAGCCTAGGTCTGCCACGAAAAACAAACACATTGATCGAAAAAAGCAGCTTCAGTACCTGCAAAATCCACAATGTTGTTCATGAACCTCCTGCAGATGATGCGCGAAGTAGGCGTGCGCCTTGCCACTAGTAACGCTAATATACTACATACGTATATACGTACGTTGTGAGTTGTGTGCACTACATGCCTGGGTAGATGCATCGATCAGAACCGATACAAGTGGAAACGATTCAAAATTGCCGGTGCCAGAAAAAAGTAACGAACCAGAAATTCAAAAAACAAAATTTTAAAATATCTTGCAAGTGTAAAATAAAAATAACCCAAGGAATAGTATAGGTACGTTATTGCAAAATTACTTTGCAAGATTATTTTAAATGAGAATATAAAACGCATTAGGATTAAAATTTTTAAAGTTAGCCCCGCACAGAGGGTAATCATCTCGTTTGTTATGATGTATTTATTTTAGAAGTACGTCACTACTCAGCTCCTTTAATAAATTGGTTAGTTTTGAAAAAAAAAGTAATTCCGCGAAATATTTTCAAGCTGTAGAAATTGGTAACCAAACGGAAAAGAAGCTAAAATGTCGCTAAAACTTACCATAAAGTACAAAAAAGTATGTAGTCAGTAATACTTTTACAATAATGGCGCTTACACTTCGAAGTTACCAAACACTATACTACCAAACGATAACTCTTTAGAGTAGGACTTAAAAAATCAGAAAGTGGGAAGCTGAAACTTTCCCTAAAGTGCATTTCAAACATCTGAAAACATTTAAAATACTTTTTGCATGAACGATCATCCCTAAAATTTATGCAAAAAGTTCATATTATGCAAGATATTTCAAATCCTACTGAATAGCGTAAAATGCTGCTATCAAAACTCTCACTCAGCCTGAGCAACGTTTCTAAGCTATCATAATATGTAATATACTTTTTAACGCTGTGGAATATCGACTATTCCAACAATACCATACACTTCAAAGGAAGAATGAACGGGAGTTACTAGACAGTTGCCGCAGACATTGCCGAAAACCATGTTTAGTTGTCCAGACACTTATCGTTCCAAATACCATTACGAATTAGACGACCACCGATCAATCATTATTCATTTAATATGACTTACATTAAAAACTGATCCGAGCTGGAACATTTTTATCAACATTTGATCAAATAAATGATATGGAGTTCGGACAGGATTAAAGTGATGTGTATACAGCAGAAGTGAGTGGGCGCGGAAACGTTGCTATTCATTTAAAAAACAACAAACAGGAAACATTTTTATAACATCATTGAACTAGGCAGTTTTTCAGTCAGCAGTATTGTAGTAGCTGAACATGTTTATTGTAATCTTATGTTGGGTGGGACTTTTGAAACTGTCACAAGTCCTCTACTTCTCCTCTTGTGGTTGCATCGTTTCTGTTATCCAGTCCATGAAATAAGGCACGTGCGTGAAAAAGTCAAGTTCCCCTGAAAGAGCACATCCGCGTCCCCAACTGGTTAGACCAATTAGTGTCCAGCGGCGTTGACTATTACGTATCGCCTTTTTTACAAGAGGATCTCCTCCGTCTCCAACGCAGGCCCCATGTGGAGCATGGTCGTAGCCAGCACAAAACATGCTTTCGTCAAAAAACTGAAGTTCTCGATCACCCTCTAGACTGCTTTCACACATTTCCCTAGATTTCAGTGGAAGAGCCAGCTGTTGAAGTTGGTATGAAGACTGACTTTCAGAAACGTCGTTGACAGATCTTGGCTTTGTACTTCCCCAACCAGTAATAATAGCTACGTGCATCCAGACCGGATGTGGAGGAATTAGTCTGTTGGCTTATGGGATAAAACAAGAAAATAAGTGTAAGCAACAACGTAATAAAATATAAGTTTAACCAGGGAGTTTTTATTCGGAAAAATTAATTTATGGTAATATTATAAGATCCATTAGATTCCGAGGAGATTATCAATGATAAGCTACTTAGTCCGTTGATGGGGATTTTTTTCTTTTATTCGTTGGCTTTAATTTCATATCAATATGTTGGCAACATAATCAGGTTTAGTAATCCTGTCACAATTGGCTTACTCGGGACAATGCGTTGTGCACGATAAGTACGTTTACGCCGCCTCCAATTTAGGGGCAGGTGCTTCAGAACTCGAAACGGCTGTTCCATTGAAATAAATCAATGCGGTCTTCCCTTACCTTTAAAACATACGTCATGCATACATAAACACATAAACCCTTATTGGTATATTCTCATCCGCGTCCCCCTGTGGGCTGGGGGTTGTAGAATATGCCCACGGTATTTCCCGCCTGTCGTAAGAGGCGACTAAAGGGAAACCAAACTTGAACCTGAACCATACTTGAAAATAAATTTAAACTTTGAACTTTTTATAGAGTTGACTGACACTATATAACACATACGTGTTGGTGTGTCGTTAAATCTCATCTAACTAACTAACTAACTAACTCATCCGCGTCATCGAGCGTACAAAGACGCATTATTTTTTTAATTTTCCAGCGACTGTCAATGCTTTGGCATAGCAAAAACCCCAGTTTTTCTGCAGATGTAGCAGATGACAAATCCCTTTTGTATGAACTACCTAACCAGTGAATGTCTTATAGAAATGCCGAGAAAGATGCAAGGGGCAAATTACTGTGTGGCCTTGGCGGTGTAAACCCCACTTCAAAGCGTTGTGTCTCCTTCTGAATAACAACTCACTAGTTTAACTTACACCCATTCATGTGTTGATTAAGCTAAAGATCTGTTTCATTTTCAAACACCGTCATTTACTGCCAGGGTGGGAAATATCACGTTACACACACTGTTGCCCAAGACTGTTGTTAGTGCAAAGAGCTCTGAAATGCATGTCTGTAGTTTTCATCAATTAATTGAGTTTCCACACTCACTGCTCCACCTGATTTGTACACCCATAAACAAACTAAGAAAATAATAGCTGAACACGTTAATGGAGGCCACTTCTTAAACAAATGATCTCGTCGTTGTATGCAGCAGGAGTGAACTCAGTTAATCGATAGCAAGACTGCAAAATGTTTGTTAGAATAAGATGTTTTCAATAACTTACCCCTGGTTTTGTCTGGTAGACAAACAATTTTGACTTTGTCATTCAGTTCGGCTGATGTGCGAAGTTTCAGTAAGGCAATATCATTTTGATAAGTTAGAGGGATTCTGTCGGCCTCGTATCCAGGATGGGGAATTGCTTCCTCGACCTCAATTTCCTGATGACGAGGTTCACTCAAATTTGTCATCCCTGGATTTTTAAAAGATATTTAGCATGTTATGAACACATCCATGTTTAGTGATTGCACACTTACGAGTTCTCATTAGATACTTGGTGATGTTTACGATCTCGAAACAAAAAGAATAAGAATGCATTGCAAAAACAACAACAAATGTCAATGGCTTTTCGTCCATGTGGCAGCAGAAGTATTATTTTAGGACGGTTTACATTTTAATTTTCATTTCGTTCTATGACTGCAAGCAGGTTTAGCTTCGTAACTGGATGAGGTTGTTAACTGGGTTCAGTTTGGGGTTGATCATCTAAGTAGCTAGATGTTGTCCGGAGCTCAAAATAATCGGTAGGTTCAGGCGCGGTTTTACGGGGGGGGGGGGGCTTTGGGGGCTCAAGCCCCCCCCAAATTCGCTCAAGCCCCCCCCCCCAATTTTCAAAGGTTGTGTTATGCTATATTTGCGTGTACTGAGAAAAAAAAATTGCCCAACACTCTTGGGCACATCTTGGTCCAGTGGATTTAGTTTGTCAAGGAAAACTGTCGTCTGTGTCTCGAAATCACATATTAGGTTCACGATTTCATACAATGGAAGTTGGGTCAGATAAGTAACATAAGTAACATCTATGATAGTATGTACGTACATGTAAATCAAGTTAACGGATTAATCATCTGTTGGAAGTTCAAAACGAGTCATTTCGTCCCTGATCTCGTCAAGCTATACTAGCAGTTCTTTTAAGTCAAATCTACAGGCCGAATCGTTATTCCCATTAATGTGAACAGGTCCAGTTGCTCGTATCTCTCAGTAACGTTCGTTACATTCTTCCAAATAAAATATATATATATATATATATATATATAAATATATATATATATATATATGCCTGTATATACGTTACATCTATGTCATGGTCAGGGGCGGTGCCACTCGGGGGAAAGGGAGGGCCTATCCCCCTGTAATTTGCAGGAAAAGAGAAAAAGAGTAGGAAAAGAAGACGGAAAGGAGAAGAAAAGAGGAGGCGGGGTAGGCCTATATCTGATCGATATAGTTAATTCAGAGCTTCCAGGAGGCCATATTCCGGTTTCTACCAGCCTTTAGATACGATTTTATAATGCACAAATGAAGCAAGGCAAATTTTCTTAATAGTTCCAGAATATTTCTGTGGACTCAACGCACGTATTTTTGCGTAAAACTTTCCCCGACTAGAAGGCAGTAATGTGTCCAAAAGGGGACTTCAGGAGGTTTGTTGATACATACCCTTAGACAAAAAAGGCTCCTCTTTCACCTAACCAAAAATATTAAGAATGTTTTGAAGCCATATGATCGGGTCCAAAAATATCCCAAAGACAACACCATTTTTGCATCTAAGCAACCTTCAAGTAACCAAAATTTCTCAAAAGATCCCTCCCCTTTGACCTATCCCCTAGAACAGCCCTCTTTTACCCAACCAAAAATTAGAATTAACAAAGTTATGAACATTTTCCCGCCATATATCAGTCAAAACTGTACCGAAGACCGCACCATTTTGCATCTTAGCAACCTTAAAGTAACCAAAATTTCTCACAGGAGAGGGGAAACCCCTCCCTTTAGACCTCTCCCCTAGGACCACCCTCTTTCCCCCAACCAAAAATTAGAATTCACAAAATTATGAACATTTTCCAGCAATATATCTGTCAAAAAATAACCCAAAGACCGCACCATTTTGCATCTTAGTAACCTTAAATTAGCAAAAATTTCTCTAAGGGAGGGGAACACCCTTCCCCTAAGACCTCTCCCCTAAGAATGCCCTCTTTCCCCTAACCAAAAATTACAAATTTATGAACATATTCCAGTCATATAATCAAAAATTACCCTAATAACGCACCATTTTGCATCTTAGCAACCTTAAATTAGCAAAAATTTCTCAGAGGAAGGGGACACCCCTCCCCTTAGAACCCTCCCCCAGGACGGCGATCACTCAACCCATGTACCCTATCAAAATAACCTTGCGCCGTCCCTGGTTATGATACTGTTTTTATTATCATTGGTTTCAGCGTGCACGTGGCCGATTTACATATTTGAGAGAAAATTTTATGATTCTTCCGTTTCAAGCCCCCCCCCCCAAGCCCCCGCCCCCAAAGTCTCGATCTAGAACCGCGCCTGGGTAGGTTTTAAGTTTTATACAAACTAATCGTTGTTGCTGATGTACAGTATGCTCTGTGGGACTTCATGATTAATTTGACGTGTTTTTATTCATGTTTGATTACTCGATTAATTCATTTATTTACTTTTTTCAACTTACAGTGAACTGCACACCCTTGCCGCTCAGTTTAGGCCTATCCTATCATATGGGCAAGGAAAAAGTGTTTCGCAAGTGCTGGCTATGTTTTATGTCAACTAGAGAAATAAACGAGTACTAACGAGACACTTGAGTCGTGCGTGTTTTGATTGGCGTGGAATCCCCAACCGTACTCACGTGGCAATGTTGTTTGGACGCTACATTAGTTCACGATTACTGTGAAAGGATTTATATGGTTGATTGCATTAGTAAAGGCCTACACGTACACAAGCAGTTGGACATTACAGTGCATACGTATATAGGTGGCTGAGTTCACGTGGTTGGGAACGTTGTCAACTTGCCAGAGTCATGGAGCGAGTCGAAACTAGCGATCACTCTCAGCAGCAAGCTGCAGATGACACTGTTGCGTCAATGAAGCAGTCGTGTTACGGTTATCAAGGCAATTTAACACGTAGGTACCACGAATTAGAGAGGCTGATGGTCAGTTATGAGAACTTTCAAACTGTCAAGGAAAACATTCAAAAGATTGAAGAAGTTTTCGGGCTGTATGAAGCCAAGCATAAGCAGTTAGCTGACAGGACTCAGGGTCCAGAGCTTGAAAGACTGCAAAGTGAATATGAAACAGCAATCAGGAATAAAAATGAGTTGCTAAAATGGGCTGAAGAGTGGTTCGAGGGTTATGACAAAACACAGAATATCTCTAAAGATGCAGACAACAAATCGGTGCATTCATTTACTTCAAATTGAAGTTCAAACTGTTCTACTTCCTCACAGAAGTTGAAAGAAGCAAGAGTGAAACATGAGTTAGCGAAGCTGAAAATGAAACAGGTGAAGGAAAAATTAGAGTTAGAGCAAAAACAGAGACAGTTTGATCAAGACTTGTTATTGTTAGATGCAAACAATGAATTAGAGTGCAGTGAACTGGAAACAAGTTTCTGGGCTAACAAAGTCGAAATGAAAGGCGAAATGTTAGATGAGGTACATGTAAGTAATGTTAGGCCAAAGGTCAAGGTAGAAGATGCAGGCCCTAGTAATGCTGATAGAGGTAAGGAAGTTCAAAGTGGGAAAGTAGAGAATAAAGTAGAGGTGAATACAAAGAAGCCCCCTCAGGTTAATACTTACCCACTTAACCCAAACGCTCGTCAATAGCAGGGCGCATACATTCCGGACCCTCGGGAAAATGGGGGTGCTGACCCATTTCAGTTGTGTAACAAGGAGCACCAGGTTAAACTATGTACGGTCCCAGTCAAAGTGAAAGGGAAGTCAGGTAAATCAATTACAACTTGGGCTCTACTGGATAACGTCAGTGATGTGACCCTTTGTAATAAGATACTTACCTGGCGCAGGAGTGTCCGTTTGGGGACGTTGTTACGTTGTTACTCCTTCGGGGAGCAGAACTCCTTCGGGAGTATTGTTTGGTTTTCGCCCCTGGCTCTTCGCCAGAGAGTCAGGGGACTTTTGGAAAAAAAAACCTTTGTAATAAGCAATTGATCGAAGAGTTAGACCTGGGTGGTAAGTAAACGAGTTTCGAGCTTTCAACTGTGAATGATAGGGGGATACTACAACAAGGGTTTGAAGTGAGTATTACTGTTGAGAGTTTGTGGGAGACGAATTTGTTGAACTCCCTAAAGTTTGGTCTGTGGATCGTTTGCCCATTTCAAGTAAGAGCATTCCGTCAAATAATGATATAAGAGGTTGGCCACACTTGGAGGACATTGAATTGCCCTCAATTGGTGACCAACAGGTGATGTTGTTGATAGGCAGGAATGTACCAGAAGTGTTCTGGGTTCTTGACGAGAAACGGGGAGGGAGGAAAGACCCTTATGCAATAAGGGGATTGCTCGTTTGGACATTAATTGGTATTACAGGGGTCTTAAGGTCACCCTCCAAATTCACTGTAAACCATATAAGCCATGTGAAAAGTTGAGAATTTCTGGCAATCAGATTTCACAGATTTGGGAGCTGACAGTAAGGTGGAGGAATCCTTAAAAGATAAGCGAGCTCACAAAATGCCAGAAAATTCCATCAAATTGGTAAATGGTAGGTACGAGGTAGGACTGCCATGGCGTTACCCAAAGCCTTATCTGCCCAACAACCGGGTTGTTGCTGAGAAAAGGTTGAATCAGTTGAAGAAACGTTTCCAGAGAGATGATAATTTGTTTCAGTTGTATAGAGATGTCATATATGATTACATATCAAAGGGATACGGTAGAAAGGTGACAGAAGAACCTGACAACACAGTAGATCAGACTTGTAAAGTGACAAGCGATTCAGATAATTCATCCTTACAGTTGAACCAGAGTCCTCCCCAGCACTCTCAGAGTGAAGCAGATGGCGCAGATGAAGCTTATGTTGAAACCATTAAGTGGTATCTGCCACACCAGCCTGTGCTTCATCTCCGTAAGCCAGGTCGAGTAAGAGTAGTTTTTGATTGTGCTTCCAGATACAAGGGTACATGCATGAATGACCAGCTTCTTCATGGCCCAGACTATACGAACAATTTGATTAGAGTGCTAAGTCGGTTTCGGCGAGATAGTGTGGCTTTCATTGCCGACGTGGAAGCCATGTTTCATCAAGTTCGTGTGCCTGAGAACCACAGCAATGTGTTGCGCTTCCTCTGGTGGCCCGGTGATAACTTATCAATGCCTCCGGTTGACTACCAGATGATGGTCCATTTATTCGGAGCCACTTCATCTCCCAGCTGTGTTTCGTTTGCTCTAAAACAGACCGCCAAAGATAATAGGGAGTCGTTTAGCGAAGAAGCAGCTCGTACAGTTAATGAAAGTTTCTATGTGGACGGCTGCCTTAAGTCGGTACAGACAAAGGAGCAGGCAGTTGCCCTTGTTAAAGAATTGAGGGCGCTCCTTCACAGGGGAGGCGTCCGACTCACCAAATGGGTATCCAATTCGAGAGAGGTTTTGGAAACTGTGCCAGAGGGTGAAAGAGCACATACTGTAGTGAATTTGTATCTGGACAACCTTCCTATCGAACACACCTTAGGGGTGAGATGAGATGTACAGTCGGACCAGTTTGGCTTTGAGGTGTCGGTCAAAGAGAAACCAATGACACGTAGAGGCATACTGTCTGTCGTTAGCTCAATATACGACCCGTTGGGTTTTATAGCTCCTTATACGTTGATAGGGAAGAAAATACTACAAGATATTCTGAAGCAGGGACTAGGATGGGACGAACCCATTGGTGAAAACGAGAAGAAGCGATAGGAAAAATGGACTCAAGATGTCCAAGAGTCATCCAAGGTTTTGGTACAACGATGCTTCAAGCCAGAGAAGTTCGGGGCAGCTACAGGTTACCAGTTACACATCTTCTGTGACGCGTCCGAAGTTGGTTACGCGGCCGTTACGTATTTGAGAATTACAGATGTGGATGGACGAGTAACAGCTGTAATGTCAGTGCAACTAAATCAATTCCTTCAGGACGAACTCAGGATCCCCTTGGACAAATCTGTTGTCTGGACAGACTCCTCCGCTGTGTTGAAGTACATCAACAATGAGTCCCGTAGATTCCACACTTTTGTTGCGAATCAAATAGCAAAGATTCAGACAGGTTCTGAGCCCTCACAATGGCGCCATATAGAGTCTTCATTGAATCCGGCAGATGAAGGGTCAAGAGGTCTGAGTTTTAATCAGCTTTGCCGTAATAGTCGATGGCTATCTGGTCCAGCATCTCATCAGACTCTCCGCAACTTGGTGGTTACACAGACAGATGACGTATGATTATAACCTGCACAACCTTCTATGCCGTCTCATAAGCGAAAACACGCAGCGCAACGTAAAGCAAATCAAAAGAACGTACGTTCACTTTGCAGATTGATACGTGTAGCGCCTAATTTGACAAATCCTATGTAACGTGCGTTGTGACTGGCGTCGAAATAATTTGACTTAGCTATACGCCAATCACAACGCACCTTACATAGGATTTGTCAAATGAGGAGCTACTCGTCCGTGCCCGTTGAACCGTACTGTGGACGTGTTCGTTTTTGAAAACAGGCACGGGTGATTAGGTCGAGTCAAGATACCTTACCTATTGGAATAATTGCACAGCAGATGTTTATTTCTGTGTCTGCAAGAATGATGAGTTCGTTTCTTTTGTTTAAAGTGGCTAAGGAAGGTTTGAGTATGATGAAGAACTTTTCTTCTAAACAGAGGTTGCAGGTTTTTGATGATGTGGAGTATGCCCGAGCTTTGCTTATAAGCTTCCATTTCACATAGTGTTCTACATTTGAATCCTTTAACTTCCAGATGTGTTCACTGAGTACAGTTGCGTTTCTCTTGTCTTTGTGTTTGAAGCAAGACTTGTGGGCGTTGTAGCTGGTTTTGACGGTGTTTTTTGTTAGACCAATGTAAGTTTCTTACTTGTGATTGTCATGGCGTGTTACAGTGGCTTGGTAAACTATGTTGTTGGTGAGGCAGTTGCCTAGCAGTGGACACTGGATTTGTGTTCTGCAATTGCAGTTGTTTTGTGTTGCTGGTTGCAGATTCTGTTTGGTCAGTATGTATTTGTTGTGCGCTGATATTATTTGGTCCATGTTTGCCATGCAGCTGTAACTCAGTTTTACCGTGTTTCTGTTGAGTAGAGTATGTAGTTTATGTCCAGGCGGGAAGCAGCTGTCTAAAAGGTTGAAGAATTTCTTGCCAATGTTGGTGGTGACATTGTCACTGAATGGGGGGTTGAACCAGGTTATGTTTCTGGCACGTCTTCGTTTTGTGGCCTTGTTTTATTGACTGGTGTTAAGCGGTTGGGTTCTGTACTTTAGATTATACCCATAGCCACTTTTGTGCAGTGCTTCCTGGTATATGGGTGCTGAGGTGTTGAAAGAGTTTTCGTCGGATGAGATGTTAGATAGTCTCATGTTGATGCTTTCTGGGATGTTCTTTATGATGAGCGGAGGGTGGTTGCTATGTTTGTGCACATAGAGAGGGATGTTGGGTTTCAAGTATGGTTTGTATGTGCCTGTGCGGAGACCGAGAGTTACGTCTAAAACGTTTACTTTTTTTTTTTTGCGTCAATTTCTATTGTTAGGTTGTTGTTTGCGAATATCTTGCATATTTCTTTCTTTATGTTCTCTGTTTGCCTGGGTGTTGCTTTGCAAACTGCCAAAACATAGTTTTCTTTGTGTGAAAGATCACATGTTTTTCAAATGTTGATATGTCTGTGTAGTTCGATACAAAATCCAGAGCCTTGTTGAGGAGGTCAGCAGTTATTGAGGGGTTAAACTCACAGATGTCAAATGCAATAAACGATTGTTGATGTTTATTGTGTATTTTCCTAGACCAATCTATTACCTCTCTTGTGTTCTTCCATTGATTGAAACCTGTAGATTGTTTGATTTTTGAGTTTATTCTTTCTAGTATTTGCTTGCTGATCTTCCCTATTTCTGATTTTGATGGGTTGATTAGCCTGCAGGTGGGTTTGTTGTTGAAGTTCGGTTTGTGGTCCTTTAGTGTAATAAACGCTTGTTTTTCACATGTAGTGTCGACTCTGTCACTGATTTCGAGTTTTGAAACGATAGTTTTGTCAGTTGCAGTAATTTCGTGGCGTGTGCTGGGCGGTGCTTTCTTGTATGCTTTGTTTACGTTTTGTTGTACCAGTTTGTTGTACATATATATATATATATATATATATATATATATATATATATATATATATATATATATATATATATATATATATATATATATATATATATACATATAGGTTCGAAATGCTGCGGAGCACTATTGTAGTATATAGGTCGATAAAGGTTGTAAAAAGTGCTAAAAGTTTGCGGAAAATTCCACGACGTCCCGAGTATATACTCTTCATCAGGTGGCAAAGAAATAGAAAAAAAAACACATTGACGAAAGGCACGGCAAACCGGTCGTGCAGAACGAACACGGTGTAAAAATGTGAATGGAGGCTGAGAAAAACTGGTAAAAAGAACTGAAAAGGGGAACAAGTTTAAAAAAAAGGTCCATTCTAATGTTAAGACCGCGTGGGGAGAGGGTCCCGAGCTTCATGATAAGCCGATTTTCAGCGTTCTGACGATCACGGTCAGAACCTCTGCACATTAAAGCTGCGGTAACGGCCAAGTCTTTAATTGAGCACGGTGATGGTGGGCTGAAATGTGTAGCTACCGGATAACCTAGAAGGTTTTGTTTGATGGACCTGAGGTGTTCAGTGACTCGGTCAGCCAGGCGACGTTTGGTCGCTCCCAAATACAGGCAATTGCAACGTCCACAAACTAAAATGTAAACCAAATTTGTGGAAGGGCAGGTAAAATATTAATGTGTTCTTGTCAACCACTGGGCATGTGTTGCACCTACTACGACCACAGGGAAATGTACCCGGGGTGTTGTCAGTGGGTTTTTGTGGATGGGAAGCCCAAACTAAGTGCTTGGAAATGTTCTTTTCAACTCTAAAGGCCGTAATGGGGGGTTCGGGGAAAAGGTCACGGGTTGAAGGGTTTAGTCGAAGGGTCTCTACATTCTTGTAAATGGCACGAATGATGGGGCGCACCGATGGGTAATGGGAAATTGCCAAAGGAATGCGTAGATTGGTAGACGTGTCAGACTTCTTACTCAAGGCCTCCGCCTTGTTGATTCCTTGGATTCTATGTAAAGCATTAGTAAGGATTATGGTGGGATACTGACGCTTCTCAAAGAATGATAGTATATTTTTGGAAGCTGCTGAAAAATCAGAATCGTCTGAGCAAATCCTGGCCGTTAAAAGTTGTGAGTATGGGATGGATTTGGTACAGGATTTAAGATAGTTGGATGGATACGAAAGGTAGTTATGAGAATTGGTGGGTTTGAAATGTATGTTTGACTTGATTTGACGGTCGCAAATTGATTAATGAAGGTCGAAGAAAACCACTGAAGTGTCAGAAATACAATGTGTGAATTTCAAAAATGGACAGAAGGATCCTACAAATTGGATGAAAGATTCTAAATCTTGACGCGTCCCTGTTGCCACTCCCACAATATCGTCAATATATCTTTTGTAAAGGAAAGGGTGGGCACCGGTATACTGCGAAAAAAGTTGTTCTTCAAAGTAGCCCATGGTTAGGCAAGCAACGGAAGGACCCATTTTGGTTCCCATGGCTACTCCTTTGACCTGACGGAAAAAGCGCCCATTGAACTGGAAACAGTTTTGGGTGAGAACAAGTTCCGTCAAGCGAAGGAAAGTAGTTGTAGGAATTTGGGGGTCTTGTCGCTGGTCCAGGTAATGGCGGATAGCTGACAGAGCAGCATGATGGGGGATGGATGCGTAGAGACTAGATACATCCATGGTGAATAACAGACGTTCACCGCAATTTTCGGGAAACTCAAAAGTCTTGAATGAGTCTCAAGAAATGAGGAGTGTCTTGAGCAAAAGACGGTAACGCTGAAACCAACGGGAAGAAAACAGAGTCCAAAAACGCAGAAATTAGAACACTGGGGCAGCTGTGGGAAGAAACGATGGGTCTACCAGGATTGTTTGCCTTGTGGATTTTGGGAAGCAGATATAAATTGGAAATTTTTGGGCAAGGGTGGAGTAGTGATGTTGCTGATTTAGGAAGTTGATTGTTTTAATAAGGTTGGTTAAAGTCTTCTTAACCAATGCTTGACTGTCGGAAGTGGGGTCAGAAGGAAGTTCAGTGTATGCAGTTCGGTCCAATAATTGCTTATCGGCGTCTGCTACTTACAAATCCTTCTGCTAAACCACCACGGCACGACCCTTATCAGCTGGTTTGATGATGAGGTTCCTGTTTCTTTTGAGCGACAAGAGAGCCTCTTGTTCCTCTGGGGAAAGATTTCTAAGGGTAGTTCTCTTGGGGGATAGAAGACGATCAACATCCTTATTGATGGATTCAATTACGGAGTCCAAGATGTTGTTTTCACCAGATTTAGGTGTCCAGGAAGAACGGGTGGAGCTTAAAGACTTCAATAAATCTTTTGGACTCGTATTGTCTAGCTGACCTGTGATGCCAAAATGGTGTCGAAGGCGAAGTTTCCTGCAGAATGAAGAAACATCTCTGCGGATGGAAAACTCATCAGGGAGGGGGTTCAAGGGAACAAAGTTCAGGGCTTTAGCTAAGACTGAGCGTTCAGAAGAGGAAAGTTCCAGATCGGGGGGGGGGGGGGATGGTGACGAGACGACAAGCTTGGTGTCCTGTGTTCAGGTGTTTGTATGGCATCAATGGGTGGGGTATGAGTAGAGGGTGCGTCAGGCAACAGGTTTGCTAAAGTCTTGGCTTTTGAAGTAAGCAAAAAATTATGAAGCCGACGGTCTTAAACTTGAGTAAGAAAGGGTACTTTTCCTTCTTCTGGTAAGGTGTTGAATAGGAGAGACCCTTGGTCTTGTATAGTGCGATCAAATCCGGCTTTCTTTCGAGCCATGCTACGGATAGTCGAGCACATGAGACTAAACGAGCACGAACGTAAATACCGAGAGGTGTCACGACGAAAGTGAAAATCGGACACGGTCTGTACGTGAAAGTTTAGTTTAAAACCTCGTGGAATGACGTTTCTAAGAAGACAAGTGCCCAGAAAATTTATATGGCTAGTGAATCTGGTTTTGCCGAAGGTTGCCATAGGTAGGGAATAAATTATGGGAAAACAGTGGGCTGGGTAGTGGGCGATTTCACGGGTAAAACCTGTGGACATCTGGTAAGTCCCAACTCGGATGAAGCGAGGCCCAACTCGGATAACACCTTTTGTTTACACAGGACTGATAAGCATGGTTGGCTAGAACTGGAAGAAAATTTAGCCCTGTATATCTCCTCCAGCTTTAATTTTTGTCGTCTTTTTCTCGTTTCAGTACCATACGTTTCTTGCTTAGTAGTCCTAAAACGATGTTTTAAACGTAAAAATTGAAGCAGTATCGGCTGAAATAGTAAAAATGGGGTGCTTTCAACAGCCATGGACTTCCTCCCCGTTTCAACGGTTTCTTAATAAACATCCGGCTAATCCTTCTGTACGTGTTTGCTTTCACAGAAAGGGCACTAGGTCGAGGCCCAACTCGGATATCGGCTTTGTCTGTAATTAGGTCGTTTGGTAGTTTATTTTAAACATAAACGTTTTTCTCAGCTGCATTAAATGCAGAGTAATTGAAACTCATCGTTTTATGTAACATACTTAAGCTTTTTCATTGCTATCATTTAAAAATCTGAGGGCATTTAATTAATTATGCAAGTAGCGGCACACACAATGTTTTTATCTGGCAACAAAGTCGCCGTTCACTCGCACAGGTGAAACAGCCAGTCTCAAGTAGAAAGAGTGAATTATTCCAACGTGTACACATTGAACGGGTTTGAATGATAAAGGGTTCTTTCTATTTGGATTCACGCAAGGGTCTAGGAGTCTGTGGTGTTTTTTTTCAGATTTTTTTTTACCAAAACTAACGTTTCTTTCTGACAACGATGCTTTTTGGTCCCGGGTTGTTTTCTTTTTATGTACATCTTACATTATTTGTACTAATAGCAAACATTGGTAGGTGCCGTAAGTCCTACGTAAAACGGTTTGAAAATTTTAAGTGGTCTACAACGTGTAAAAATTACGGATGATTGCAATACTTTATAATCAATCTCTGGAACCCCAGTATCGAGCCCCGTCGCGCTATTCTCAATAAATGCGTTTGAAAATTATGATTGCTATACTAGAGGCATACTTCTAGAGCCATTATGATACAAGGGTGGACTTGTTCTTTGAGAGGCTTCGGAAAAAGTAAAGGGGTAGTGATAGTGACGGACAGGCTGGTTTTTTTCAGAAACTCGTTTTAGTATACTCGCACCCCTTACAAATATTTTCGCCCTAGCCCTGGAGGCAATCTCACCTCCAATTTCAGTACCTTGTCTGACTACCGGCCTGAATATTACACAGGCGGAACTGCCGAGGGCTAGGGGGATATCCTCCCCACCCTTTTTTAGAAATGCTCCCATTGACTTTCAAGTTTCCCCTCAGTAAATTTTGTTCTTATCCTCACGGTTTTTCGCTGAAACACCAGGCTACCGTGGGATAAAGGATAGAAGAGCGTTACCCGTGCCTTAATTACCCTTAGTTTCACAAAACACTCCTTTCATGTCAGATGACTGACTTAACAACTGTATTCATAAATTAAAATAAATCCCGGCCTATTTTGTATAATGTTTTATATTTTTCACTCTATTTGCACCGCATTCGTTGACATTTAATGACAACTTTTGCTGCACCAAACTTAGGGACGTAACAGCCCAACAGGCCACAATGCTAGTGAACTAGGTTGGCAACACCCATTTAGATATCGTTGTAAACGGGAATGAAAGTATGGGATAGCTGGCAGCGTGTCTAGTGAGCTTGTCTTCCTTCTTGTCAGGCTTATCTGGTTATATTCGGAAGCGTAACATAAAAGGGTGATTCTACGGTTACATAAACCAGGGAGTTGTTAGGACCTCCCTGCATAAATGCAGTGCAGGAAAGGACCGTACAACTTGAAAGATAGAATTCAACGCTGCTTATTATTATAGTAGCCTAGTGTTTTTTATTTAGGTCTGTTTAAAGCCTAATAAGTCTTTCAATTCAACGAACAACTTGTAATTGATAGAACGCAAAGGTAAGCTAACACAAAACAGGGATTTTAAAACACAACTTGTTACAACAAAAGATTGCTTTTAAAAGCAGGGAGGTTAACAACTCCCTGTTAAAAGTAAGCAGCTTATCAACCTCTGTTAGTTTCCTGTTCGAACAAACGAGGTTAGTGTAGGGAGTAAGCTCAAGCACTACACAGCCTGTGTTTGATGACTTGCGGTTAGTCAGCCTCAAATTGATTCAGCTTGAATAAGCATCCAGTGAGAAAGACAAACAATTTAGCCCTATCCACAGGTTCTGTGGGCTCAACCTGTCATGGGGGATGCTAAGAAAAAAACTTGAACTCTGGTGAAATGAAATTGGAGAAGAAAATCAGAGAGAAAAATCATAAACGAATAAATGGAACGTGCCAAAAATATGTACTGGAAAGGTTTGCTAATGTACCAAGACAGCGTGTGGAAAAGAACACGGTCAAATCAAACGCAGTTTGCTACAAAGAACGTACAAAATTCTGCAAAGTTAAATAATCAGTCAAAAAGATCTTAAAACCGCAGCGAAATAGAGCAAAAAGCTTAAAATAATAAGGTCGAAATGCTGCGGAGCTCTATAATAGTATGTAGGTCGATAAAGGTTGCGTAAAGTGCTAAAAGCTTGCGGAAATTTCCACGACGTTTCGAGTATAGACTCTTCATCAGGCAGGGATGGAGGACTCGAGTCCGGACTTGACCTCAAGTCCGGACTTAAGTCCGCTTTTTTGGACTCGGACTTTGACTTGCACTTGAGCTTTCTGGACTTGGACTTGGACTCGGACTCGGGCTTTTTTGACTCGCACTTTGGATTGGACTTGAAGTCGAGTCCATCAAGTCCAGCCTTTTTCTTCATCAAATTATTTTAAATTTCATAATTCTCCTAAAAGCAATGGCATTTGCCATGTAATAAAGCATATAGTTTTCTTTGATGTAGTAGGTCTACTGTACTGCAGGTTATGAGGAATTGTACCATGAAAAGATCTTAGTTTTAGGAAGATTCACTAGTTCCTTATCAGCATCTTTACAACCACTTAATTTGGTCTGTGATACAGTATATAAGAACATCAGGAAGTAATTGCATGCATGTGTATACAACTATGATAATGCTGACTCTTTTATATGTGTAAGTGTGTATGTGTCTGTCTTTTTGTGGAAATAGGGTGGAAAAGGCGAAGTTGTTGGTAACTGGAAGTACGTTTTCAGTGTTCTCCACAAGGGGTTTTAGGGGGCGGTCCGTCGCCGCGTGGAAATTGCCGCCCCCTGATATAGCTACCGTCCCTTAAAAAATCCAGCCTCCTACAAAAGCTACGCGCCGCCCCACCTCCGATAAAAAGTTGACAATAGGCCTGCTTTTTTTTTTCAAATGAAGGCCGATCCGCACCTATTTTAACACAATTGAAGTGATATCTATGAGTACTGGGTAGGATCTGTCAATTTGTAAAGACAGCTAGTCAGGGGAGTCCCTCACATAACAACGTGCTTCACCATCACCTGTACTTTTTGCGCTTGACCGCCTCTCTTGAAAATCTGTGGAGAACACTGATTTTGTAGTTTTCTGTGAGGGATGGTTGAATCCAGTAGTAGGTCGTAATTACTACAGCAAGCTCCTCTTACACAGTCTACAATTAAGGCCTACCTTGTGTTACCTGGGTTAGGCCTATGGAAGATATCATAGGCTACAGTGATTATGGTACTGTTGTGAACATGTAGTTGATCAGTTTCTGACTATAATTTCATTCAGTTTGACATGAGGTTTTTTATTATATATATATATATATATATATATATATATGTTTGTATATATATATATATGTATATATTTGTATATATATATATATATATATATATATATATATATATATATATATATATATAAATGTTTGTGGGTGTATATATATATATATATATATATATACAAACGTGTACTCCGAGAAAATAAACAGGAAACAATTAAATGCATCACTAGTTGACTTAAAGAGTACAAGATAATCCAAAATTTTATTCGAAATTTTCGGTTCACCTAGAACCTTCATCATCGAGATCAGACAGTGAAGGTAGTACAATTAAAAAGGGTAGGCGGTGTCATTATCTGATACAACGCAGGTAACCCCGTGTTTCAACATTTTTTAAATATATTTTCTGCGTTCTTAACGGTCAAACGTCTTATAATTAGACAAATAGCATCTCTGTGCTGTTGGATGAGATTAAAGACCGCAGATACTTTGTAGTATTGCTCTGTTAGGTTCCTAAAACCTTTAACTAGACATGTTTCTGCTCTTGGTTTTAGATGTTCAGCTTCATCAGTAGTCGGACTTTTTAGTTTGTCCTGATCTTTATTCGAAAACAAGAACTTTTTCAAAATTATGCCCTTTCAGAGCGCCTCGATAAGAGCGTCGAGACAGCGTTCTTCTTCGTCCTCGTGATTTATTTCCAATTCACTGTCACTTTTTAGTCTAGAATTAACTAGATAATCTTTTAAGTTGGGTGCCCTCTCAAAGGCTAGGAACGGTGTCTTCGGGAAGATTTGACACAGATTCGGGTCTTCCGATATCAAGTACCAGTGTCTTAGCGGGTTTTCTTTTAACTCTTTGGTTTTCAAATGGGGTGCATATTCTATTTTGAAAACTAGTGGAGTTTTATTTTCACGTGGTTTGGGCAAAGAAAGATTTGCTCGTTCTTTAAAATTAATGCCTTTAATGGCGTGATCAATTCTTCGACCGTGTAGTTACCTGCAATGAGCTTTTCTTTGAAAGCGTCCCTTTTGGAGACGAAGTCGTTCTCATCGTTTAACAGTCTCACATATCTTAAAACTTCTCCTTTTACAAAGCCTTTAAAGGTTGAGTGTGGGTCTATCTTTCTGTTCTTCCAGCAAATTAGATGCCATTGGTCTCTGCACCAACTTAGATGATTTTACCAGGCGGATAAGAATTCGCGAATGCTTTGCAGATTCCGAGGATTCTACTCCAACTCCCACTGAGAACACCTCTAAAGAAAAATTCAAATGAAAACCTCCCGAAGGACGCAACATTCACATCGACAATTTCACTTCAGCAGCCAAGAGGCATCTTGATGTTTTTTTAAGGAGTAACGCATCCGCTGGCAATCACACCAGTTTAACGAAGGGGGAGTTTGGTGCCATCAAGAAGCTACAAAACAACAAACCTATTATCATCCGCCCTGCGGACAAGAAAGAACTGTTTCCGATATAGCCATCCGCCCTGCGGACAAGGTACCGTTACTGTCCTCAAAAGCAAGGTTTACATCAATGAAGCCAAAACCCAATTGAAGGACACTAGATTTTACGTTCAACTTAACTGTAGTCCCATCAACCGTTTTGATTCTATTACTAAGGAACTCTTAGATGATCTTTCAGCACGTATATTTTGTACGGTGAGCAAACTACTCTCCTCCAAACCTAGAACAGGCTACTTTTACACCCTGCCCAAAGTTCACACACTTCCTAAGGTTCTCCACAGCTATTTAGCTGGTAGATCTGAATCCAGTTCCTCCGCCCCTGATTTTAACATTTTAACAGTTCCCGAGATTTGCCGCCTAGCTAGGATTCACTCCGTTGAAGTACCAGACAGACCTATTATTTCGGGTATCGGGACCGGAAGGCCTTTCTGGCTATGTCGATAGTATCCTCAATCCCCTACTTTATAAAATTGCTAGTTACCTTCAGGATACCACGCACTTTCTTAGGACTGTTTCCGATATAGGCACCCTCCCAAAGGCTGTTCTCCTTGTTTCAATGGATGTTATCTCACTTTAAACAAACATTCCACATCAGGAGGATGCTCTTGCTTGTAAGGAATTCCTTCTCGATCACACCGCTGATACTGAACTTGCGTGTGATCTGCATTCTTAACAATAGTTGTTTCAGTTTCAATGGAAATTTTTTTCAAGTTCACTTTTGAAGCTTTAAGTACCCAAATTCCGTTTCTCGATGTGCTAGTTAAATTGAAGGAAGGTACCCTCGCTACTTCCCTGTACTACAAACCTACTGAAAAAACCTCTGACTTGCTTCATTTTAATAGTGTCCACCCCTACAAACTTTAAAAAGTCAATTGTGTATAGCCAATGTCTTCGCATTAAACGCTTTGGTTCCGAAGCTATCGACTACGAACGCTCAATTTCCTTTCTCACTGGACATTTACTTTCAAATGGCTACGCAATCCATATAATTAAACAGGGTGTACTTAAAGCTGCTGCCCTCCAGCGTCATGATCTTCCATCCTACAAAGTAAAGACCCCCCCGTTAACGCATCCCTCTCGTTTTCAGTTTTCATCCTCTAATCCCGCGACTTGCTCGCACCTTGAAACAAACTTTTGCCACCCTTACAGAGGAACCCACTCTCCGGACTATCTTTTCCAACCCTCCCCTCCTGGCCCTCCTTCAACCCTCTAATCTCAGAAGACTCCTGACTTCCGCCAAATAATCCACCCCTGGTCAAACCATTAAGGGCAATACTGGCTGCAACGAAAAGCGCTGCCAGATCTGTAAGCATATCACCCTTGGAGAACATTGCAACATCCCCAGTGTGAAATTTGCCATTAATCCTCCTAATCTAAATTGAGACTCTTGTAATGTTGTTTTCATTTTTCACTGTAATTTATGTAATGAGGGTCTTTACGAAGGTGACACCAAGACTCCTTTCGCTTTAGGTTTATTGGTTTAAAAACCATAAAAATTCTATGCGTGGCAACACTTAAGGTTTCCCCGTGGAGGAGGAGTTTAATATTTCCCGCCATTTCCATGAAAATCTTAAAGTCATCCTCATTGCAAGCAATTTTGTTTGTACTGAACATCGAAAGTCCGCCGAACTTAATTGAATTTTGAGACTAAATTCACACATCATGGGGCTAAACAAAGACCTCGGTGTTTTCAATCAAAACACTTTCCATCAGACAACGTAATTGTTTATTCCACTCATTAACACCTTCTCATAGCCTATCATCTTGTGTTTTTAAGCTGTACCTCCGCTGTTGGCTAAGTTGATTATTGTACTCACTTCACTGTCTGATCTCGCTGATGGAGAACCGAAAATTTCGAATTAAATCTTGGATTATTTGTACTCTGTAAGTCAACTAGTGATGCATTTATTTTTTCCTGTTTTACGTTTATATATATATATAAATATATATTTATATATATATATATATATATATTTATATATATATATATATATATATATATATATGAAGAATAGTGGGGAGCGGACACAGTCGCAAGGTCCGCTTCCCACCATTCCTCAGTTTCTATATTTAGAAGTCGCAACGTCACATCTACACTTCAATATATATATATATATATATATATATAAATATATCTATATATATATATATATATATATATATATATATATATAGAAACTGAGGAATGGTGGGAAGCAGCCCTTGGGACTGTGTCCGCTTCCCACTATTCCTCAGTTTCTAATATCTCAATCTGGCCAATACATGTATATATATATATATGTATATATATATATATATATATATATATATATATATATATATATATGTATGTGTGCGTGTATATGTATGTTTATATTTTATGTATATTATATATACATATATATTTCACTAATTCCCACCTTAAGGGGAAAAAAGTTGTTGAAAAGTCGACCATAGGGCGAAAAAAAAAATGGGTTGAAGAAACTTATTCGACTTAACGTTTTCCCACACTTTTTATATAAGAATACGTAAACGTATGAAAGCGCCCTCTTTAACACGCAATCTATAAGTAATTACTCCAATGTCGGCAAATTTACGGACACGTACCTGTTACCATGTTTGCATGGCAGGCCATTGAAATAACGTTGATTATATCTTGAGGACGGTTGAGCGAAATATATGCTTATGTATTTTATTATTTTTTTTCGCCTTAACGTAGGATGATGTAAGGAATTTCCCCTTAAGGTGGGAATTATATATATATATATTATATATATATATATATATATATATATATATATATATATATATATATATATATATATATATATATATATATATATATATATATATATTCTTAACAAAGTTAACCAGTTCTCAACCTATGAAGGGAGCTTAAATATTGAAAGATTGGGACTATAGGGTACTACAAGGCAGCTTTACAGCACTGTTTCGTAAGGGCCCAGTGTATGCTTTTTAAGTGCATAGAAACGGACACTGTCAAAACAGAAAGACCCCAAACCGGACCGGCAAAAACACAACGACGAACCACTTACATTATCTTACATTAAGTCAGCAAAACAAAATTTTCTGTGGCCAATATATACGACACCCCCAGCCCACCCACCACACAGGACCACTTACAGATAGGAAAACAACATCTACACTGCAACCACGACCAACGGTCGAGCGGCTAATGCCGCTTGGGTAGGACAAGACTGGCAGAGGTCTTTTTAAGTGCACAGAAACGGACACCATCAAACAGGAAGAACCAAATCCGGGACCGGCAAGAACACAACCACGAACTACTTACAATCATTTACAAATTTACACTACACCAAGCCAGCAAAACAAAATTTCTGTGGCCAACAAACACGACACCCCCAGCCCACCCACCACACAAGACTATTCACAAGCAGGACAACAACACACGCCAGAAGGCAGCAACACACACCCGAAGGCAACAACAAACTTCCGAAAGCAACAACGCCCGAAGGCAACACAACACACCCGAAGTCAACCCCACGCCCGAAGGCAACAACACGCCCGAAGGCAACACCACGCCCGAAGGCAACAACACGCCCGAAGGCAACAACACGCCCGAAGGCAACAACACGTAAAAAGCACAGGGCAAATACAGGTGCACCTTGCCCAAAGGTGCCTCGGAGGCAGTTGTGGTAAAGGGTAACCTCATTATCCCCAGGGCCCAGTGTAGTAGGTCCTCACTCTTCAGAAGCCTGATGTAGAATGGTGTCAACAAAGGTTTGGCATTTGTTGTGTACTTGTCCGTTTTTAACCGTACATTGGGTGTCATGCTCGTTTTTTGAAGCACGGACACGACCAATCCGAGTGAACAAAGATACGCTGCCTATTTGAATAATTGCACAGCAGGTGCAGTTCTACCCCTCAATAACCGCTAAACTCCTAAACAAGGCCCTGGACTTTGCTTCAAATTTCACCACAGTAACACCGTTTGAAAAGCATGTTATCATCCAAACGAAGGAAACTATGCTTTTTAATGCCGAATCAACATGGTGCAAACGAACAGATCCTTCATTCGATGTTACCATGGGTAGTTTCGACGGTATTGAAACTTGTGAGCTTGTAGGGCTATACATTTTATCACAGCGCCAACACATCAACCTTAATGTGAGCCTGTACAGAGACGAGGGGTTAGCAGTTTGCAGAACTACACCTAGACAAACAGAAATTATTAAGAAAGAAATATGCAAACTATTCGCAAACAACAACTCATAAATAGAAATCGAAGCCAACAAAAAAGTAGTAAATTTCTTATATCTGACTCTTGACCTTCACACCGGGACATACAAACCATATCTGAAACCCAACAACACCCCATTTTATGTCTACAAACAGAGCAACCACCCACCACTCATCATAAGGAACATCCCAGAAAGTATCAGCAGGAGACTAACTAACATCTCATCGAACGAAACCACATTTAATACCACAGCACCCATATACAAAGAAGCACTACGAAAGAGAGGTTACGGGTATCACCTTAAGTACAAACCTCAATCGCCTAACACCAGTCAACACACCAAAGCCACAAAACGGATTCGCACCAGAAACACCACCTGGTTCAACCCCAAATTCAGCAACAATTTTACCACCAACATTGACAAGAAGTGTTTCAACCTCTTAAACCACTGCTTTCCACCTGAACACAAACTACATCCATTACTCAACAGAAACACGGTAAACTGAGCTACAGCTGCATCCCTTATAAAAAAAAGTCCCACATATTTCCTACAGGAAATCAGCATGTGGGATTTATGTGGGTTTTTGGGCATGTGGGAAAAATTCCCACATAAATCCCACATGTTGGTTATCTTTCCCATATCAGGTTCTTCCATTATAGAATGAGGGATATGTGGCCTTTCCTCAAGCCTTCATCATCATTTTTCATTCATCATCCTTGAAGGCCCTCTAATGTATAAATCTGCATTTTACAGTCATGGTAAATGTTCCTGTGACTTTACAGTGAGTCCAAACTAAAATTATGGCTTATTTGAAATGTAATTTCACCTTAAGTTCCTACTGAACTATAACACTCATGCCGTTTTTAAGTAAAAAATTTTAGTGACATTCTATAGGTGGCATTCAAATCTGTAAGAAAGCCCGATGCAAAAGACAAAAATCCCAGCAACTGGTTTGAGTGTTGCATCCTTAAAGCTAAAAGATTATCCAAATTAGGCCACTGCATGGACATATGTCCTTCTCAGATTGGTTACAGTACCTGTTGTATGTCTTTGCTAAAAATAACTAGCTGAGCAGCACAGTTTAGAAGTGGTTCCTTTCACAGGCTCCATCCTTAGTCCAGTATATTCTGAATAAGACAGCCATGATGCTATAAGGTTACTCCATACAATTGAGCTCAAAAGAAATAGCACTGCATACAGCATAGTCACTTACAAAACAGCATGCATACATATAGTCCACTGACTCCACTCCAACTGTGAGCAACCACTCTCACTGATTGCTGTACACTAAATGCTGACCATTGTACACAACCCAGTGTTCAAATATACACTACATGCTTTACTATACAGCTCTATACTGTGCATTTACCAACACAGGGAACCCAATTTGAAAAGGCCTTTGTTGTACAAAAGGCTTTGAATAACCAATCACAAAAGACTTCCTTCAAAGCTGTTCACTGCACAACTAAGATTGCCATTTTGAGACTTCCTATATGGGGAATTTGACTTCCCATATGGGAAGCTGTCTTCCTATATGGGGAACTGAATTTTACATATGGGAATTTAACTTCCTATATGGGAATTCACTTTCACCATGTGGGAAGTTGACTTCTCATGTGGGAATTCAACTGTTCCATGTGGGAAAGCTCTCATGTGGTAATATTATCCCACATTATTCCTGTAGGAAGTTGCAAATTCCTACGGGAAATTGCAAATTCCCACATACTTCCTACAGGAATTATGTGGTTTTTTTTTATAAGGGATGGCAAACATGGACCACCCTTATAAAAAAAGTCCCACATATTTCCTATAGGAAATCATCATGTGGGATTTATGTGGGTTTTTGGGCATGTGGGAAAAAATTCCCACATAATTGTGGGGAAAATTCCCACATAAATCCCACATGTTGGTAACCCTTCCCATATCGGGTTCTTCCATTATAGAATGGGGGATATGTGGCCTTTGCTCAAGCCTTCATCATCATTTTTCATTCAACGTCCTCGGAGGCCCTCTAATGTATAAAACTGCATTGTACAGTCAGAGTAAATGTTCCTGTGACTTTAAAGTGAGTCCAAAAGAAAATTATTGCTGATTTAAAATGTAATTTCACCTTTACTGTATTCCTTGATGAACTGTGACATGCTGTTTTAAGTAAATATTTTTAGTGACAGTCCATAGGTACGTGGCATACAAATCTGTGCGAAAGCCCGATGCAAAAGACGAAACTCCCAGCAACTGGTTAGAGTACCCTTATAAAAAAAACCCACGTAATTCCCACATATTTCCTGTAGGAAGTATGTGGGAATTTGCAATTTCCTGTAGGAAGTTGCAACTTCCTACAGGAATAATGTGGGATAATATTACCACATGAGAGCTTTCCCACATGGAATAGTTGAATTCCCACATGAGAAGTCAAATTCCCACATGGTGAAAGTGAATTCCCATATGGGAAGTTAAATTCCCATATGTGAAATTCAATTCCCCATATAGGAAGACGACTTCCCATATGGGAAGTCGAATTTCCCATATGGGAAGTCACAAAATGGCTATGTTAGTTGTGCAGTGAACAGCTTTGAAGGAAGTCTATTGTGATTGGGTTATTCAAAGCCTTTTGTGCAACAAAGGCCTTTTCAAATTGGTTCTCTGTGTTGGTACATGCACAGTGTAGAGTTGTATAGTAAAGCATGTAGTGTATACTTGAACACTGTGTTCAGTTGTGTACAATGGTCAGCATTTAGTGTATAGCAAGCAGTGAGAGTGGTTCAGGTCACAGTTGTAGTGGAGTCAGTGGACTATATGTATGCATGCTGTTTAGTAAGTGACTATGTTGTATACAGTGCTATTTCTTTGGAGCTCAATGGTATGGAGTAGCCTTATAGCATCATGGCTGTCTCATTCAGAATATACTGGACTATAAGGATGGAGCCTATAAAAGGATCACCACTTCTAAACTGTTGCGCAGCTAGTTAATTTTAGCAAAGACATACGACAGGTACTGTAACCAATCTGAGAAGGACATTTGCCCATGCAGTGGCCTCATTTGGATAATCATTTAGGCTCAATTGTATGGAGTAGCCTTATAGCATCATGGCTGCCTTATTCAGAATACACTGAACTAAGAATGGAGCCTATAAAAGGAACCACTTTTAAACTGTGTTGCTCAGCAGGTTAATTTTAGACATATGACAGGTACTGTAACCAATCTGAAAAGGACATATGCCCATGCAGTGCATGGCCTACTGTAATTTGGACAATCATTTAACTTTAAGGATGCAATACGCAAACCAATTGCTGGGATTTTTGTCTTTTGCATCGGGCTTTCGCACAGATTTGCATGCCACCTATAGACTGTCACTAAATTTTTTTACTTAAAAACAGCATGTCACAGTTCAGCAAGGAATGAAGGTGAAATTACATTTTAAATCAGCAATAATTTTCTTTTGGACTCACTTGAAAGTCACAGCAACATTTATACTCTGACTGTACAATGCAGTTTTATACATTAGAGGTTCTCCGAGGATGATGAATGAAAAATGATGATGAAGGCTTGAGCAAAGGCCACGTATCCCCCATTCTATAATGGAAGAACCCGATATGGGAAGGATTACCAACATGTGGGATTTATGTGGGAATTTTCCCCACAATTATGTGGGAATTTTTTCCCACATGCCCAAAAACCCACATAAATCCCACATGCTGATTTCCTATAGGAAATATGTGGGACTTTTTTATAAGGGTATTGCATCCTTAAAGTTAAATGATTGTCCAAATTAGGCCATGCACTGCATGGGCAAATGTCCTTCTCAGATTGGTTACAGTACCTGTCATATGTCTAAAATTAACTAGCTGTGCAACACAGTTTAGAAGTGGTTCCTTTTATAGGCTCCATCCTAAGTCCAGTACATTCTGAAAAAGACAGCCATGATGCTATAAGGCTACTGCATACAATTGAGCCTTAAAGCTAAATGATTATCCGAATTAGGCCACGTACTGCATGGGCATATGTCCTTCTCAGATTGATTACAGTACAACTGTGAGCAACCACTCTCACTGCTTGCTGTACACTAAATGCTGTACACAACTAAACACAGTGTTCAAGTATACACTACATACTTTACTATAAAACTCTACACTGTGCATGTACCAACACAGAGAACCCAATTTGAAAAGGCCTTTGTTGCACAAAAGGCTTTGAATAACCCAATCACAATAGACTTTCTTCAAAGCTGTTTAGTGCACAACTAACATAGCCATTTTGTGACTTCCCATATGGGAAATTTGACTTCCCATATGGGAAGTTGTCTTCCTATATGGGGAATTGAATTTCACATATGGGAATTTAACTTCCTATATGGGAATTCACTTTCACCATGTGGGAAGTTGACTTCTCATGTGGGAATTCAACTATTCCATGTGGGAAAGCTCTCATGTGGTAATATTATCCCACATTATTCCTGTAGGAAGTTGCAACTTCCTACAGGAAATTGCAAATTCCCACATACTTCCTACAGGAAGTATGTGGGAATTATGTGGGTTTTTTTTATAAGGGCAAGCTATATCAGCGCACAACAAATATATGCTGGCAAAACATAATACACAACCAGCAAGGCAAAACAACTGCAATTGCAGGGCACAAACCCAATGCCCACTGGAGGGTAATTGCCTCGCCGATAATATAGTGTACCAGGCCACCGTAACACGCCACGACAACAACAAAGAAGAATCATACATTGATTTAACAGAAAACACCTTCAAAACCAGGTACACTGCACACAAGTCCAGCTTCAATAACAATGACAAAAGAAATGCAACTACAATCAGCGAATACATTTGGAAGCTTAAGGATGCTAATGTCGAGCACACTGTGAAGTGGAAAATTATAAGCAACTACATCATCTAAAACTTGCAACCTCTGCCGCAAAGAAAAGTTCTTCATCATACACAAACCTTCCTTAGCCATTCTTAACAAACGAAACAAAATCATAAGCTCCTGCAGACACAGAAATAAACACCGTCCTGCTGTGCAATTATTCAAATTAGTAGTGTATCTTTGTTTACTCGGATTGGTCGTGTCCGTGCTTCAAAAGACGAGCACGACACCCAATGTACGGTTAAAAACGGCCACGTACAAAACAAATACCCAACCTTTTTTGACACCATTCTACATCAGGCTTCTGAAGAGTGAGGACCTACTACACTGGGCCCTTACGAAACAGTGCTGTAAAACTGCCTTGTAGTACCCTATAGTCCCAACCTTTCAATATATATGTATATGTATATATATATATATATATATAAATATATATATATATATATATATATATATATATATATATATATATATATAGCGTTATATATATATATATATATATATACTTTTAAATGATAAAACTAGAACAGTGTATGGCAAAATTTGAATTGGTTAAAAGATCCGAAGGCATATCTAGCCAGTGCTCAATTTTAAAAAGTAAAAGTAGTGCAAAACAAGAACAGGGAGGGGCAAACGTGATGTGTTGCCCTTTGAATTTTGAACCGAGTTGCTTGACTGTTTTAAACTGCCGTTTCAAGTATTTTAAAATGGTCATCACATAGTTTATCAAAGCTGTAGTGGGACTTCTGACTGACCTATTTGAAGAGGTGGAGAATTGCCATTCTGAGTTACAAGCATTCCCCTATCACAATAAAAAAATTGTTTTCGAAGATACTGAACTCCAAAACAATGATATCATTTCAGAGTTTTCAAGTGTCTTAATGCCCTAAATTTTCGTTATTCTAGGAAAAAATCCACAAAAATCAACATTTTATGGCTTCTGGGCAAAGGTGAAACGTATTGTGACACAATGAAAGAAACAGCAAAATTTGTAAGGGTGAAACTGACTTGGTAGTTGAGTGTACTGCATTGAATTCGAAAAGTCCTCGGATCAAGTCTCTGTGGTAACTTCTGGAAATTTCCGGAGGGGGGGGGGGCTGGGGACTGGGCATGGCTGTTTGAAGTTATGCTGTTTCAGGTTGTGGGGCACAGTAAGTTATCCAATTGAGGCCTTCACTTAGTTAGTTCAGCTGTCAAACAGTGATGTTGAGAAAGGGTCCTCCGTTCCTCTTTTGAGAAAGTCGCTCAGGATTGGGTATTCATTCCGTCCGTTGCATGGGAAACGTTAAATGGAGGTTACAGGATCAGGATTGGGAGAGACTAGTACACTCTTTCCTCGTTACCGTCTAAGCTCTTGTCGAATTTTTCCGGGGTTCTTCCATGATCAAGTTGGTGCAGGGTGCTCTTCGAGCTAAAGTGTACTGACCATGAAATGTTAACTATGAACGTAGGTAATTTGTAAAATTAAGGCTGTCTCATATTATCCAAACGGATCAAGACGATTTGCCTGTATCCCCTGCTTCCTACTCCTATGGCCGCAATAGCGATTGCCTGCCATGTTATGATTGTACTTAATTTTTAAAGACAGAAAAGCCCGTGACTGACTGCGTGAGATAGTTTCCGAAGAGCTTTTGAAAGCTATATGGGACTTCACCAAAATACAAAATGATAACCATTTTCCTGTAATTCTTTCCGAAGCTGACCATTGATAACGCCGGGGGGTCTTCCGAACCTCTCTGAATACGGACCTAATTTTGTCGCCCCCAAACAAAATTTCTTAAAGCCGCCTATGGACACAAGTGTATTTGGACGACTCTCAAAAAATAAAACAAAACAGAGACAGATAGAAAAAAGATGGAGATCAGAAAAACAAAACAGAGTACCAGGGATAGCATAAAAAGCCTTGAAAAAGCTATTATAAGCCTGTAAACGTCGCGAGGGGATTCTTGAAGCCAACTTGGCTTTGTGTTGAGTTTGACGGAATGGGGACGACCTGGTCCGAAAGCATGTACACTTGTAAACAGACCTGTGCAAATACCATGTCTTCGTTGTCTAGCGTTTGGCCCGTTTTGTCTTCAAATAATATTTGTGACGCTCCGCACGTTCCATGTGTATCACAGTAGGTGTACGTACGTACGTGCAGGTATGTATGTACATCTGGCTTTAATAATTGCGGAGACCAAAGCGTGCGGTCAATTTTTCCACATTTCAGAACAGAACTTTCCCGACATGGTGAAAATTATGTGCAGACATACGACGCAATTTCGACCATCAAAAATTATTGTTCGACGCATTTCCACCATAATTACGAAAATTGTTCTTTGAAGATTCGATGCTTCCAACATTTTTTTATAGGTAAATTTTCACTCTGCCCTGGAAAATGTTTAGGTCAAGTTTCACCATTTTCTGAATGTTGAGACTTGAAGACTCGACGTCGACTTGACGTCGAATATGCAACGAACCTTGAGGGGGGTTAGGTGAAGATTACAATTGACGGCTACATTAGTTCTTATCACTTACAGCCTAATCATAATAAATTTTGATTAAATATATTCATGTCTTACCACCGGTACAAACATTAGGGGGCCAGTCAAGTCACCCCCTAGCAAAGTCGCCCCTCACAAAGTCGCCCCCTACAAAGTCGCCCCTTAACGAAGTCGCCCCCTGGGCCAACAAAGTCGCCCCTTAGCAAAGTCGCCCCTTACAAACTCACCTCCTGACAAAGTCGCCCCCTAACAAAATCGCCCCCTCAGTTCAATTTAAGTCACTACCGGCAAAATTTCATCAAAAATGATTCAAGTAAATTAACAATAAACAAAAAGATAATCGTTCAGTCTATGTTCATGCACCATATATTTGCAGTCCTACTTACGTATGCCTCGGTAATACAACAATACATACGTACGTACGTACAGGGATATAGTATCGCGTACTATGTTCCCATACCTACTGTACTTACGTACTCCCGCATTTTTGTAGGAAACTGATCGACTGATCGACAGCGTTCGAGTGATAATATGTGCACTTTTCACAGAATTGTAGCAAAATTTACACCTCTTATTGAACGTTAAGTAACATTCGGTATAAATGAAGTTAATGTTTTAAGTAATTAAAATTACAGGATTAATTTTTCTAAACTTCAAAGAAGGAAAAAAAGTTGCAATTAGATATAGGCCTAAGTTGGTTTCAAAAACACTGTAGGCTATGCGTAAGGCTAAAGTGTGACATCAAATCAGCAACAAAAGTGCGTAGGCACTTCATAACAGCTAATAAAAACGATTACTGTATCTTTGTATCGATTATTATTGTTTTTAAGAAATTTTGCCGGGACCACTGAGGGGCGACTTTGTCGAGGGGCGAGTTTGTCAGGGGGCGAGTTTGTTAAGGGGCGACTATGTTGGCCCAGGGGGCGACTTAGTCAGGGGGCGACTTTGTGAGGGGCGACTTTGTAAGGGGCCACTTTGCTAGGGGGCGACTTGACCAGCAACCAAACATTAGAACCCCAAATATAGCGCATAATATGAACACTGTAGCCTCCACTCACGCCTAAAGTTAATCGTGTTTATTTCGTTTCGTAATATAATGGTAGTGCACTATATGTTGGGCAGTACTGTACATGTCATAAATATTTAACGTTTATATTGTTGCTGCACCATATCCTCACTTTTGTTTTGTAAAGTGTCACATTCGTGTCCCGAGACATGTATAGGCTATTAGGCTATCATGCCTGATATCATGATATCATCATCATATTATCAGGCATGGTATGTTCCGCTGCATGTCTCTATACTACATGCCTCTAAGCCACATGCCTCCTCAGTGAAACGTTGCTCACAGTTCGAGTGTTGGGGAGATGTTCTCACGTACGTCAAGCATAATGCAGCGACTCGACCGTTGTCAATGCCAATGGTATGAAAGTGTACAGTTAGTTGTTTACAAATTTGGCAATTGCTTCAGATAAAATTTCAAGATTCAGGAAGCGATAAGAGGTAAAATATTTAGAGAAAATGATGATGGAAATAAACGAAAAAAATGCCATTAAAAGTGTCAAAATATCGGTAACGGACTATCGGCATTTCAGTCAGATTTTGCCGAGAGTGGGGGAAAATGATGAATATCGGCCAATACCGATATTGAATACGAATTATCGGTCCAACACTATTATGAAGTAGGTCGGTCAAAAAGAAGTTCTGAATAGTGCTAAAAGTTTGTGAAAAATTCTAGAACGTTTCGGGTTTAAACCCTTCATCAGGTGGCAAAAATGCGACTGATTGTTGACACGGCCAAACGTACAAATTAAAAAACACACAACAAAATTGGGCACGGTAAAACCGGCTAGAAATACAGACAGTGTTAAGTGGTTAACATAGGTATTTAACAATGCAGGAATTGCTGAGGTATAGAAGTTCAAGTCTAACGTTCAGACCATGTGGGAACAGGGTTCCAGGTTTCATGATGAGACGGTTTTCGGCAGCCAGACGGTCATGATCGGAACGTCGACACGAGATGGCCGCCGAAACCATCAAGTGACGGATAGAACATGTTGACGGGGGATTGAAGTATGCGGCTACAGGGAACCCCGAGAGGTTCTGTTTGATTGACCTCAGGTGCTCAGTGACTCGGTCAGCAAGACGACGTTTTGTTTCTCCCACATCATATAGTATATTACAGCGTTTACATACGAGAACGTAAACTACACTGGCTGAAGTACAGGTAAAATGCTGATGAATGTTAAACCGGTTGTTGTTGGGACCTACAATGGAAAGGATTTTGTCATAACTGACCACTGGGCAAGTATTGCATCGCCGACGGTTGCAAGGAAAAGTTCCTGGGGTGTTAGGCACTACTGCGTGAGGTTTGAAGGCACGAACCAAATGCTTAAATATGTTCTTTTCAGTTCTGAATGCTGTGATGGGGGGAGGGGTTCAGGGAAATGGTCACGTGTGGATGGGTCATGACGGAGGGTCTCTACTTTCCTGTAAATGGTACGTACAATAGGAGTTACAGATGGGTGAAAGGATAGGACCAACGAAATACGTCTGGTGGGTGTTTGGTCAGTTTTGGGGGCAAGAGCAGAGGCTGTATCAATTCCTTGTATGCGGCTTAGGGCATTAGGGACCACTCTTTGTGGATACTGGCGTTGTTCAAAGAAAGAAATTATTTGCTTGGAAACTTTAGCGAAACCCTGTTCGTCGGAAAAAATCTGTCTGGACCGTAACAGTTGTAAGGAATGGAATTGGTACAAGATCTGGGGTGGTTGGAAGGGTACATAGGGTAGTTGTGAAAGTCAGTGGGTTTAAAGTGGAGATTAGACTTGATTCTACGGTCTAATATGGATAATTCAGTGTCTAAAAACACTACTGAGGAGTTGGAAATACAATTATGAGGGAATTTCAAATGGGCAAATGTTTCAGCAACGTTAATGAACCTTTCCAAATCGTTTCGAGGACCCACTGCAACCCCAACAATATCGTAAATATACCTTTTATAAAGTATGGGCTTGATCCCGGTGAAAAGTGAGAACGTCTGCTCCTCAAAGTGGCCCATGGTGAGACCGGCCACAGAAGGTCCCAAATTAATACCCATAGCCACTCCTTTAATTTGACGGAAAAACGACCATTGAACTGAAAGCAATTTTGTGTAACGACCAGTTCTGTCAAGCGAAGAAAGGAAGTGGTAGGTATGTTAGGGTCCTGGCGTTGATCAAGGTAATGGTGTATGACTACTAAAGCAGCGTGATGGGGGATTGAAGTATAGAAGCTTGTGACATCCATGGTGAATAATGTACGTTGACTGGGATTCTCGGGAAAACTCAAAATTTTGAATTAACGTAAAGAAGTGAGGAGTATTCTGGATAAACGAAGGTAGGGTTGAAACTAATGGGGGACAGTACAGAGTCTACGTACTGTGAAATCAGAACCCTGGGGCAGCTGTGGGAAAACGCAATGGGGCGACCAGAGTAGTTGTTGTTTGCAAGGGTGCAAAGGGGCTTTAACCGATTCAGGAAGATGTTTTTGACTAACAGGGTAGTTAAGGCTTTCTTGACCAAAAGTTTGGATTTCAGAAGTGGGGTCCATCGGAAGTTCGGTGTATGTTGCTTGGTCAGTTTTGTTTCCTGTATAAAAATTGTACACTTTTATTTCTTTATTTCTTAAATTTTTTATTTTTTATTTCTTTATTTCTGTCTTATTTATTTGTTTATTTATTGATCCATTCATTCATTCATTCATTCATTCATTCATTCATTCATTCATTCATTCATTCATTCATTCATTCATACATTCATTCATTTATTTATTTCTAGGGAATTTTCTGGCACCTGTCTTGCCTCATACTGAAAGAGGATATTATTATATGAATGGAAACCTTAGCCCCAGGCAGAATTCAAACCAGCGGCCTCACGCGTACACTAGACAATTTGTTTTTATATTCATTGTTGGAGAGGCTAGAAGTGAGTTTAGTAGGGAGAATTTTCACTCCCTTTGGTGATATTGTAGAGCCTTTAACGCCAGCCATACATGTGTTTAGAAAGTTTGACGAGAAAAACTGAACGACAGGAGAATAACATCCTATTTTCCAGAGGACCATAGGACTGCCTATTAGATTGTAAGTAAATTCAAGTATCTGACATGGCTGAGAAGACAATTTAGAGGTAATAAATGTTTGAATTAATGTTCATTTTGACCCAACGTCTATCTTCTTAAGTTGTTTGCGTGATCATTCCCGATTTTGGGATACTTTCTTAGTCTTACCCCCATTTGGGGGTAAAAGTGCCTTACGTGTCACCAAAAGCGTCTTTGACATTTGTTATTTCGCGTAACCTTTTTCCATAGACGATAAACTCAAAAAATTAAATAGTGCCTACCCAGAACTGCGGTGATTCTAAAATCTGGATGGTTTGATAAGCAATGGGCAGTCGTCAGAACCCAGAAACGGTCAATAAGAACGCCACCACAGCTTAACTGAAAACAAGAAGTAGTGATGAACATCGTTAAAGCTCAGAGGCTTGCTCATAGCATTGTCTACTGTTTATGTTCGTTCATCATTGTGTATGAACATGTACAATAGACAGAGATATGGATAGGGACAAGTTATGATTTTCAAGTCGAAGCCTATAATGAGAATCCATTTGTCTACATCAATAACATTATTTTGTAATAAACATTGCTATACTTTCTTTTGATCTTTCAGTGTTTTCTAGGAAGTAACAACCTTCTCCCCAGCTAGGGAGTTGTCTATTTTTCATCATGTTTACGAGCTGAAAAGGTGCCCTTCCCTTCCCCCTCCTCAAAAGCCTACACAAGGTTATGAATATAATGATCATGTCTGTAAAGTTGAGCAAGGATAAACGTTATTCAGTCAAACACTATATGCAACCTGTCAAGGACATCACGGACTTACTGGTTTTAGACCACGTAGCAACTTTTCGACCCCATGAGTGCATGTTGATTTATCGGTTAGTCTATCACGGGTGGATTTTCTGAATGGAATAGGATTGAACACGATTTCAGCAAGCACTGGACAACTGGTTATTGAAGAGCAATGCTCTTGTCCATATCGTTAACAGATATCTTATTGTTTGAATTGATGAGATACTATGTTTATCTTTACTTTGGAAGTTACTGAACGTAAACGTAGAAGGCGGGGCAGGGCGGCATATGCCCTCCCAATTCAGGCAAAAATAGTGGATCCATTCGGGCAAAGTAGACAGCCAAGAAAATGAATTATGCCCTTTTTGCTGGCCATGACAACTGACACAGCCGTATCAAAATTCGGGCAACTTGGTCCAAAATTCTGAATACGGGCAAAAGTTATCAATAATCCCTGCCCCCAGAAATATTGACCCCCGTTCACCAATGTTACTGAACTTTCCGAAAAGTGGCGTCAGACTTGATATCATCAGATATATCGTTGATGTAATTCGTATAGGAGGTAATATTAACTTGTCCGTTTGATTCTGAAACTTTCTGAACGCATTTCTTGTTATATGAACGTAAATATCAAGGTTTTCAGGATTTCTTAAAAAGTGAGTGCAACCTTTTTCTTTCGCGGGATCAATCTACGTGTGTTATCAGTTATCCAAAGCGGACATATTTTGGCTCTAGTCATTTTTTTTTTAAATCTTGGCCCTCACAGGGTTTTTGTAAGCTACATAGTACGCTCCTCCTACCCCATTTAAATACCCGGAAGAAAAGCTTTGTGTGTCCTTCCTCATAGTAAAATAATCACCCTACGAATACTGTAAAAAGACACTAAAATATTTGCACTGTAGGGTAGGGTAGGGTAGGGTAGGGTAATAAGTTATTAACAAATCAAGTGTATTATTCGTCCTAGTAGCAAAATTGTCAAGTTGATCATTTATAACGTCCAGGAGTAATTTGACAAAGACGTTTGTTAGGTTGTAGTCACTGACTTTATGTAACCTAGAAGTCCATTCAGCTTACTAAAATTAAAATCACCCAATATATGAAAAAAGACTGCTTAGAAATTCTGTGTGAAGTCATAATTTTGATTAACTGATCACTGAGCATCAGGATCCCTATATCAGGCAATGTCAGTTGCCATTAAAAGAGATCTTAGTCCATGTAGATTCGTAGCCATTGTTAAGAACGTTTACATGAATTGGAGCCATAGTTTCTAGGTAGGAGCGTAGTGCCCGGCACCCGCCCCCCCCCCCCCAACACACCCATACGCATATCCAAAGCCTTACAAGGTACTGGGAAAGGCCCCGCTAGGGAATGCAAGGGAATTTCCCAACAGCGAAGCTACCCGGGAACTAGCCGAGTAGACGCACGTGCTTGAGGTCGGGCTGCGCTCCAAGGCTGGCACGTGCGGCCGCGAGTGACTACTCATCGCAGTGGTCGAATTTTCGGGCAGCTACGCCAATTTCGAGCAGCGCGTGAGCCAGGAAAGACGTACGAGAGCGGAGCCCTCGCCGGCTGATCAGGTACCCGCTAAGGACGTGTTTGTGAGCTTACCCATGTCCATGTCATGACTGTACACAGCTTAGGCGCACACACGCCGCCCTACGATCATTTCTTAAACTTGCATAGTCTCAACATGCAGAAAATTTTTCACTTTTGGTAAATAATAGATCTTGGTCTCCTAAAGTGCCACCACTAAGATCTGACAAAGTCTTGGATATCGATTTTTGTCTCTCTGGTGCCATTAAAGTAAATCGAAAAAGGTTGTCCTAAGAGCAATTTTGTCCCAGAATGGAAATTCGGACGAACTTTTCATACGGGCACTTGACACAAAATGAGAATTAGGCTACTACTCATCTTGAATGCACTGTCGCGAGGAATTGTTTAGCCCCATCTTTTAAGCGTATTTCCACTGTCACAATTAATTTGGGAATATACACACACTATTTCTACCTTGGAGATGTTTAAAATGGGAGTCGGTAACCAGAAAACTCTATTATAAAACCGTTTTTTGTTATTCACGCATTAAGTGGCCGGGACACGGAAATGTACCCTCTCAAAGCAAATGCTAGAGGATGAATCACAGTTGAAACAGTACCATTAGTTCTCAGGTTTAGAAAGTTGAAACAATGTGAAACCTTCTCTGTCTATGCTAGCATAGTGGGTGTGAATCCAATCATCAAACCCGTCACAGTGAACGACCTTGTCATTTTTTAAACAACCTATGGCAAAGGCCACCGTAAGAACCTGGGCCGGGGTGTAGTTCAATGTCACTGCCTATCACTAACATAACGGATAATAACAATTATGCAGTGACTGGCAGGAATATCTCAGTATCATCGAATAAGCCACTAAACAATGCATGGGGTATTTACCCATATTTAAACAACATCAGATGCACACTTAGCATACCATTAAAATAACATTTGACAATTGCTTTTAAATAAAGCCCAATAAGACAAGCACCAGCTCGGTTTGATGTTGGGACTTTGTGGGTGAAAAAATTTTCCGCCCATAGAGGTTTTAAGAGGATTTGGACAATTCTCCCACTCATTCCTAAACAGGGACTCCTAAGGAGACAACTGTCTCACATATTAAAATGTACCTTAGAGCATTTTTTGTAGACGTTTTCCATTTCATATAGCAGGTTTCATTTTCAACATGGATTTTCTACATCTATCTGGACAGCTCTTTTTGCATAACTTCGTGCCAAACCTTTCACAAAATTACGCCCAAGTACGGTATGGTCATATGCAGTTCCATGGGAAACAGACCGACCCCTTTTCGCACGTGCGAAAAGTAGTTGGGGATCATTGGCAAAAAAGGTAGTTTCTTGGACAAGGACAGACTCCTTGTCGCACGTGCGACAAGTACTCAGGACGCACGGACTGACTACTAACCGCACGTGAGACAAATAGTGGGGGGTGGGGGGGGGTTATTTGCAAAAGTGCTACTCTCTCGGGTATTCTCGACATGAATCCCTATGGAAACAGACATATATCATGAAAATGACGAATAAACATGGAATTTAAAAATCCATTTTGAAATTTATAACTTGTTATATTTCAAAAATTTTACATTAAAGTAAAATCTTTGTAAATGAAATTATGCAGTTCGTGATTTTAAACCTATTTAAAGTTACGACCATTGCCATCGGGGGGTGTGTGAGAAGACTAAATCATTGATAAATACTTCGCTCTTATCACAATACTTTAGTTTTATCTATATTTCCATACAAAATCATCACAAACGACTCATTCCAAGGCTGATTTAGGCCTAAAGTTATTGAAGGTGCTAAACGTGAGGACATTTGATAGTGTGTCTCCCAGTCTTCAAAAAAGATGGTGGACTTTTCCCATTGGACATTTGACGATACCTGTATTATAGTAGCCATAAGCCAATGCAATCGTTATTAAACCGTACAGAACTCAGAAACCCTTCCCACAACGTGCCCTTTGCATTTCAGTGAAAAGGATAAACACGAAGAAAGATCGAACGATCTGTAACTTAAATCAAACCTACTTGTTCGTATCCTTTCCTTATATCCAAATAGACCTGCCAAGGCCAAGCACCTGGGTTGGCGTCATTTCCTCCTACTATGCGACCTCTTGACACTGTGTTCCCAGATATTCCGCATTCACTGTAACCTGTTTTGAAATTTATAAAATTGCGGGCATTAAAATGTAGCATTTATCTGTTTTGAACAGCACTGGATTGGCATCGAAGACACCTAACAGATAAAGCTTTTAATTTGACCATTTTTATTTTTAAGTTTAAACAGGACAACCTCGTTGTTGATATAATTTTGCGGAGCTCATTGGATTTCTACACAGTTCCAGTAAATATCTTTCAACTTTCAGACCGATTCTTTTTTCTCCTTTGGCAGTCCCTGATGTATCTGAGCGATTAGAAGAGTGGGGCAGCCGAAAGGTGGAACGTGTTTTGTATGGTTAATAAATTATCACGGTAGTTTATTTATAATACTTTGTTTTAGTAACATTGGCGTTATTCCCCAATTGCGTGCCGGTTGGGGTGTACGATACGTTCCCGAAGGGCGCTGGATCTAGGGACATGTCTTCTGGGCGAAGGTTCTGCATACTCCATGAATCGAAAAAAAAAAGAAAAACAAACATCCATTAGAAACAAACATGTTTAAATTTGTAAATGACATTTGATAAGCACTAAAGTATTAAAACTTGTAATTTTGTTTATAATAATCTTATGAAGGAGGCATATGGAATGAAGGATGATAGTAGGTGTTTTACGTCGCGCTGTAACGATAATTCCATTCAAGCTGCCTGACAGGAAGTACTCATGAAAAACCATAAGCGGAATCACAGGGCCCGGTAATGCAGCACTTTCCCCAACTTAAACATATAATGAAACCAGTAATCCCAAAGGCTTGGTAATTCTTTGTCGAAATCGGGGCTTTATTACACCGAGGTTCATCCCTCAAATTTTTGCCCCTTGACTACACGTTTTATGATTTTTTCACAATTTCAACCCTGCTGACTTCACATGACCTTTGAACCCCACCAAAAATTGAATAACAAGAAAAAAAGTCTTAGATGGGAATCAAACCAGGGAAGTATGTGTGAGGAACCGAGCACTAATCCACTACGTCATCAAGAACTCGTTAAAGTATCCCTAATCATGCTGTAGTCACAGCATTCTTTACATGTGTTCATGATTAGGTAATTCACAATCGAATTTTTACGGTAAGTCGAGCCTGTGAAAAAAAAAATAAATGTTGCTCTCTATAAATTTATTTTTACGATGGTAGAAAAATTCAGCCCTAACTTTTCGTTGGTCACGAAATGTCGGACAAAACTTGGAGGTACCGCCCACTGTCTATTTAGTTTACAAGGTTTTCGTAGTTTCACCTCTGGTAACTCCATATGAACTTCGACCTCCAACAAACCCGTGGGGTCCTTTCCTTCTTAAAAGAAAACGTCTATATACCAAGTATGAGAAGGAACCATCATCCCTTTCTTGAAATATGGTGTTTGTTCAAGTTTTTCGGGTTTTGACATCTGATGACCTCAAATAACATTTGATCTCCACTGAAAATAAAAGCGTTCCGTTTTAAAATATTATGTTATACACAAAGTATAAAGATTCCATCATTGCTATCTTGAAATTAAGTGTTTACAAGCAGTTTTTAGGAATTACGTAACTGTTTTCACACCTCTGGTGATCTCAGAAAACCTTTGACCTCTTCAGAAATCAGAAAGGTACATGTTCTGACTATAACGTATCCACATGCCAAGTACAAAAAGCATCCATCCTTTCTACCTAGAGATATCGTATTTACAAGGCTTTCAGTTTTTTACCTCTAGCGACGTCACATGACCTTTGACCTATACCAAAAACAATAGAGCACAATAGAGCTCTTTCTCTTAATATAATAGTTCTATATTCCAAGTATTCGAAGTATCTGTCATTGCTATCTTGAGATTTTTTGTTAACAAGCCAAGTGTCCCAAAAACACATACATCCACAAACACTCGTCAGTGGGATTACACAGATTCCTCTTGCCTTCAGCAAGGGGTCAAAAAGTAGAAGTGAAATTACTGTAAGTAAATTACAACAGAGGAATTATGGGAAAGTTTTCATGTAATAAATATCTAGTACAATGCAAAATGAAGTAAAACGCGTTAATTATTTGCCTGAAACGCTGCATCATTTTAGTGGGCTTTGCGCTCATCATATCACAGTGATATAGCTTCCTGGTTTTAAGTCAGAATTTGTGGCAATCAAAATAGTTTTATGTATTTTTATATGGATATATGAAGTAAGAGGTATACTTCAAATCAAGACAAAAGGTATTAAATAGTAAAATTTCTAGAAAAGACCTATTTAACTAGACAACACCTCAAATATTTTTCAGTTATCAGTTTTCAGTTATATACTGCTACAATTATTCAAAGTTGTAAAAGAATAGTGAACGCTGCGGAAAATTCCCATGCTTCCATAAGAGACGTTTTTAGTAAGTAAAATGGAGAAGCCCAAAGGAACGTGTTTTTCGTGTTGTGAACAAAGGTTTTGTTGTACAATAATCTTTCCAAGATCAAGTGAGAAGGGAAAACCTCAATACAAATGTTATCAATTCAATGGCATTGCCCCCCCCCCCCACCATCCCTTACCCTTGTATGAGCCTTTGTCTTAGTCTAAGCCAACAAAGGAATCTAAGCGTAATTGGTTTTTATCCTTCCATCTTGTTTCGCGCACCAAGCATGAGTGCGATTGCCTCTTTTATTACTTTCTGAAGGATAGAGTGAGTACAATTATCTTTCTCAACCCAGCAATTTGTCGCCGCTATCAAGCAACTACCACCATCCTCATCAACTGACAAATTTTATTAAATCTGCAACAGTCGTCAGCTAAAATATTTCACTAGCTTAAAATGTAATAGGTTCTCTCTAAATGTGAACCACATAAATGGCCGCAAAACTTTTCACTTGAAAAAACTAAAAATATAATTTATTTTGCATTATACATAGGCTGTCAAAACTCCATATAAACTGGCATGACTGTCTTTAAAAAATACTGAAGTTGATGATGATGGTGGTGGAGGTGGTGGTGGTGCTGGTGGTGATGGTGATGGTGAAGTTGAAGGTGGTGGTGATGGTGATGGTGACGGTGATGGTGATGGGTGATGGTGATGGTGATGGTGATGGTGATGGTGATGGTGATGGTGATGGTGATGGTGATGGTGATGGTGATGGTGATGGTGATGGTGATGGTGATGGTGATGGTGATGGTGATGGTGATGATGGTGATGGTGATGGTGATGGTGATGGTGATGGTGATGGTGATGGTGATGGTGATGGTGATGGTGATGGTGATGGGTGATGTTGATGATGACGATGACGATGGCGATGGCGATGGCGATGGAGATGGCGATGGGTGACGGGTGACGGGTGACGGGTGACGGGTGACGGGTGACGGGTGACGGGTGACGAGTGATGGTGATGCAGCAGAAGAACCTAACAACTTCAAACAATACAACTACAAAATAAGTCATGCCAAAGATTTACACCAAATACTAACCATGTTGGTCCGCCAATACTTGAACTTCACACAGACATAGTGGGTTTCCATTGGTCAAATTTGAAACGCTGACGAATCTTCCCTCAACGCCTGGGTTAACTTTTATTCTTATTGGGTAACTCCTAGTGTCATTCACAGTGCCTACCACTTGATTTTGATAAATGTTTTTACCGCTCAGGCCACCAACACGGACCTTGGCATTCAAAAGACGGCGATCTGCATTACGAGAAAGTTTTAGATACACGAAACTATATAGGAGTAATGTGTGTGCTTGCATACTAAGAAATAAATATTCCCGTCATGATTCGACTGCAGTGATTGAATGCCAAACAATGTAGTTTCATGGTCAGTCGCTTTCCTTCAGCCCTAACAAATGAACGTAATATCTGCTATTGCTTTTGAAAATTAAAAAGATGCGTTAAAGTGATATTACAAGTTCAAGAAAAGGGAAATACATACGGCCTAATGCTTTTCTTTGTTTGTCAATACACTAACTATATTATTCATGGATGGAGTTGTTTATGTAGTGACTGAAAATGGAAGTGTGAACGGCAAAATATAAAGAAACAGTATGAAAACAGTCAAAATCTGCAGGCTATTTTGAAAAAAACCGTCCTCATTACAAATAGTTCAAACCACACCTACCACAACACTATATGAATATTCAATGATCACGCAGCTGTGTGTACCGAAGTACTGTACATGGGCTTATATTCCCTCGGTTATTCATGCATTAGCTGGAAATAGAGTGATTTTAAAGGTTGTTTACTGCACAGCACACTTGAGGCTTTGAAACAAAAGCACATGTTTTCTTCATAATACCCGTGTTAGTGATTTTCACCTTAACAGTATTCAAGAAGACACTTGCCAGGGGCGGCGCCACGGGGGGGGGGGGGGGGGGTAGGGCAGGCATTTGCCCCCCTATGGTTTTTTACCCAAAAAATAAAATCGTCGAAATAACGTTTTAAGACACATAATTTTTGTAGGGGGTGGGGTGAGGTGTAACAGTATCATGGAATAAAGTATTGTGATACATTATCCGTTGCATATAGGATATTATCGGTGAAAATCCCCGAAAATTTTGCGCGCTTCCCGCGCGTTATCTTATCTGTCTAACTCATTATACATCCGCCCCATACTGCAATAGTCCTTCGTGCAAATATTTGGAATATTCGCATATACACGCATTCATCATTTGCTATATAGCCTATCTTCATTCACCTCAGAGCTTACACTTAAGCCTCTTCTACATCCCAGAAGATCCATGATTGAATTTCTCTCTGAGTTTTTTTTTTTTTTTTTTGGTCGTTTAAGGGTTAATACCTAGTAGCGTAAACAATGGGGGGCCAAAATACAGTATATCCCCTGACGAGATTCTATGAAAATTGCTGTCTATTTGAAAACCAGCAAAACATAGTATTTAACACTAAACTGACTGATTTGAGTGATTAAAAGTTAATTCAAATCCGTATTTGACCGACGTATTTATCAAAATTCTGTTAATTCTCGGACTACGCGCGAGTGTGGTATCTATTACGATTTCCATGGCTACCTTCACGACCGTGGCTCACGGAGAAGTAGGCCTACATCATATTTTAGTGTGTAAATCCAGTACGCATGGACCTACCAGCTCTAGTTGTACACTTGCCCTACAAATGCAGTGACATGTCTGTAGTGCAGTATCGTATCCAACCAGGTGAAGGGGGGGGGGGGTAGGATTTCACTCCCGTGTACATTGTTCAATCATTTCACAACAATCACAAAATGGTTAAATTGGTACGCAAGGAAGGTCATACCAGAGGAAGAGTAACAGTTCCGTGAAAGTGGGAAAATATATGTAAGGCGTGTAACATATCTAGATGTCTTCACTGCAAGTTGAATGATCTGGGAAGGGCCATTTCTTGCGACCTGGGAGCTGTTTTGGCAAAAAATTTATCGGCGCAGTCCCCGCCAGCCAATAGAAACCATGCCACATATCAAGATGGCTTCAGTGCAATTTGAAAGGTCTGAGAAGGACCATTTAATTGCGATATAGAAGCCATTTTGGCAATATTTTAAACGGTACGCTCCGTGCCAACCGTTAGTGGCGCTCCGCTTCTATACCAACGCAACCAAACGCCGTTCACACGCTCATGCCTGTCAGTCGTCACGTATCAAGTATCGTACGGATCAAAACTGCCTCCAAGATCAGGAGAAGTGCCATTTCATGCAGTTGGGGGGGGGGGGTCTGTAGGGCAAAAATTCTCTTGTACGCTTCGTACCAAACTATGATGGCGCTCCGCTTCGATGGCAACTTCCATTCTGCGCCCCTTCCCCAATAGCCAACACAAATCGCCGCCCTTGCCCGTTTGTTATATAATCGTCGACAATAAGTGCAACAAAATTGGAAAACTGTAGTCAGCCAAAAGTAAACAACTTTGGATTACTTACCTAGAAACTAGATTTCTCGAGAAAAAATATGAATTCAAAAGATGCAGACTATTGTATCAGATTGCGTCTAAGGCTTCCCGGTAGTCGAAAAATCTTTCACACCCCCTCCCCTTAACCCCTCTCTCAGAACCGCGATCACTCATCTCATGCCTGAGGCGGATGCATGGAGAAGGATGCGGTCGCACCCCAAAAATTCAAGAAAAAACGGCAAAAACGCTTGTTAAGCTATACTATGAGGAGGACAGTATGCAAGTGCGCTGCATCTTCGGTCTATGTCCGTCCCCTATAAGTTTCTTTGCCTGTGTTTTTTCGTTTCTTCAGTTAAACGTACGTTACGTATCCGTTCATTGTCATTTCTATTCCTTTACGCTTCCGTTACTCATGCGTTAGTGTCAGTCGAACATTCGGTACAGGTACTGTACTTCTACGTTTCATCCGTTTGTTATCCGGTAATAATCCGGTGAGCAAATAGCAATCACCGGAGACGAACGGATACTAACGGAGAAGTCCGGTATGAGAAACGCACGAGAAAATGATAAAACGGAAGCTTAACGGATAAGTAACGAATACGTAAGGGGGACCTATTTCGGTCGACGTACGTCCGGTCCAAGTTTTGTGCATGTTCAAAATCTCTCGCCGTTCATACCGGACGTTTCCGGTCATGAAACGAAGTCGGCGGAGGAGAACAGGAGACTAAACGGATACTAACGTACATCAACGGAGTGCCATTTTGGGTCTTCGTTTCCTCTCCGTTATTGCAATCCGGTGAGGTGTGACACGAGCTTAAAGACTGACGTGTGTAATGGTACGGTATCTTCCTTCCTCCTCCCTCTCCCTCCCTGGTGACGCCATCCCAACTACTTATTTATATCTCTGCCTGTGAATCTATTCTTAAGGTTTAAGTCCAAATTTTACATAAATAATACTGCAAAAAAATCAATTTCAATCAGTTTTGTCTCTTATCCCATACATGCACGTTCCATTTTAGGAGTTTAAAGTTGACCGTTAGTGTAGAATTATAAGAATATGTATTTTAAACGTTGGAAACGAATTTCACTCATCCAACTCTCATTTTCATAGCTCACCCTGTTGCTGAGATATGAAAAGTTAAAATTTATTCACTTTATTTGAAATAGTCGATTGCGCAATAATTTGTGATGATCTTCTTGTAAAACTCACATTACTTGCTTTTGTTTCCTTTTGAAATTGAAATTTTTATATAACCTTGCAAAAATTACTGTTGTACGGTGAGGTTTTGTATAGTCAAGTCACCCTATAACAGTGAGAAAGTGATCATATTTTGGCACAAGGTGCAGAGGCTTTCGAAAAAATAAAGAAAACGAAAAATGTAATTTGAGTAGTACAAGAATGACATTACAAATTATTGCGCCATCTACCATTTTAAATTGGATAAGCACCAACATTTTATATATCTCAGCTCAGAATTCCTGTAAAGATGGCAATTAGACCATTTGGATTCATTTTTCAAGCTTTTTAACATATGTTTTTGAATTTTTAGCCTTTAGGTACACTTTAAATTTAGCTAAAATTTGGCAGTTCTTTGTAGACAAAAAAAATGCATTTTCTATGTGCGTTTCTTTCGATATAAAAAGTTGATTTAACTGTATTTTCAAAGCAAAGTGAACTCAAAGCAAGCTGGAGTGATTTCACATTCTCACATTGATGAGCAGTTCTCCCTTTTCTGTGCCTTTCGATCGTTTTGACTTACAGACCCTTAAGGGTGCAATTTGCAAAATTTCAATATCTCCTATGCATATTACGTAATGATATCATACGATTATGAAGGACACTAAATCGGATTTAAATTTAACGATATACGTAAATCAGTCTATTAATGTGAGGAAATGACGTCACTCCTGTTTGCGTAAAGTTTACTTTAGCTTGCAAATTTGGTTACATCATTGGTTCAAAAACTCGAAAAACTATAGGTAAAAATTTAATGTTATCTCATAAGAGTTATGATTCCTCTCCCTTTTATAAAATTCAATTTTGCGTATAACCCTTACTCAGTGATTCGGCTTTCCTACAAGCAAGAAAAAATCACATACTGAGGATTATTTTTTTTCTCATTAATTAAGAAATTGCAGGCATGCGATCCTTATTTCAAGGATGAATACATACAGTTTAGAACACTCGGGAAGTGCCGTTTCCGGCCATCTGGAGGGTTGCAAAGTCAAAAATTTGCTTGAACGCTCCGCGCCAACTGATGGTGGCGCTCCGCTTAGAAATATGTATTACCATTTTTCATAGATTTATTTTTTTCTCCTTAATTGAGAAATTGCAGACATATGATCCATATTTCAAGGCTGGGTACATGCAGCTTAGAACACTCGGGAAGTGCCATTTCCGGCCATGTGAAGGGTTTGTGAAGCCAAAATTTTCTTGTACGCTCCGCGCCAACCAATGGTGGCGCTCCGCTTAGATAGTCTTGCTGCACTCAGCCCCCCCCCCCCAACATTTTTCGTTCCACCGCGCCTGCTGCATAGTTGAAGCGTCTCATTCAGTGAGGGGCCGATTTTCACTGACAGACAAACAACCCTTCTCACAGTTCGTATTTTTTTAGAATAAAAGTTTTTCTTTTTTTCTTTTTGATAGAAAAATAAAGTCCAAGAAAATGAAAACGCCAAAAATGCACGTTCTGACACGGGGGGGGAGGGGGAGGCTCGGAAGTCTTCAATGCCTGCACCCCCCAAATAATAAAGCTGGGTCCGACCCAGCATGCTTTGCCCCCCCCCCCATCGAAAAACCCCGGCGCCGCCCCTGACACTTGCATACTAACGCTTGTAACGGTAACCAGTAATTACATATCTATACACTTGCTTACTTCCCCTCCTCTCAAGTCTTTGTCCTTGAGCGGTAGGCTAGGTCTACATATCACATAATCTACGTAAACTGGACAACGATACACTAATTGACGAAAAATGTGTTGAATTTGTAGACTTCGATAACTACCGAGGGGAATAACCTCAAGTATGACAATAGTCGTAGTCGTAAAATCATATGGCTCTATTCGATTTCCCTTGTGAGCAATGTATTTTTTCCCTCGGTCAACTTCGATTGTTTTAAATGGCTTCTCTAAGAGTTTCCAACATGTAAAAGAATATGTGTCTGCTGTATTAGAACTCCCTGGTTGAATCAAGGCAACTGTGTAAATTTTAGGTGGGAAACGTAACAGAAAAAGAATGTCCAGGTGTAGTAGCTCCATGGTATGACCTTGCGACGGAGGGTAAGCATCTCAGATGTCAGACTCTTAGCTGAAATCGTTGACCATCGGTGATTTGAATGACTCAAGAATTGTTCAATATTATTCGTCGAAGGTGTTACTCACCTATTATATCAATGGCCAGTCTCGTAGGTAAATTGAGTTAGATTTACTCGTGTTTTCTTATAATTATTTCCTCTTTACCATAAGGTAGTTTTTACTGTGTTAAAAACGAATATATTTCAGGAATTTTTTGGTGAACTTAGAAGAATATTCTCTTAAGAACCTATATATCATTAGAAAGAGCAAAAATGGGGAAATTGAATGCATATTTTATGTTTGTAAACTAATCTCATTATGTATGCAAATATGCAAATTAGATGACGTCATACGGTTTTTCATAGAAAACCCATTCATATCACTATTATTTTGTAATGTATGGTGCAGGAGATTGTTTAGCTTCCTTTTCTCTTTCATTTGATACCAAATTTGAGGAAATTGGATAAAAAATGAGGAAGATAATGCCCATTTTACTTTGGTATACAGCCCACACTGAACTAACACACACTGACCCTATGTGACCTCTACACAGAACGCTATGGCTCAGTGCACAGCGGAATGTAAACAACTTTGGATCTAAAGAGAGCTGCGTGGGCTTTGTAAGGTAGCTCTAAATGGGCATTTTAGTGAGTAGAAAAGTCGGAGGGGTGTTGTGGGTTATAATTTTTTATATTGGGAGGGGATTTTTGGGTCAGAAATATATGTCTTGGGTCAAAATTGACACACTTTTTGAAAACTGAGTATGTTTGGAGTTTGAACCTCTCTAACAAACCCTACCCTTGTCATTTATGCATATATTTTGGTATTGTTATGTAACGAATCTTGTAACAAACATTTTGGTGTTTAAATGAAAAAGATCGGACTTTTCGTTGTTGAGTTATAATTTTTGATGATGGGGTGGGTTTTGGGGGTTGAAATGACCAATTTTTGACCAAAAATGACGCATCTTTGAAAATAATACTTGAAATATCTCTAAAATTCCTATACCTGGCATCTAATTACCTCTCTTGGTGTTTTTTATGATCTAGGGTATTCAAAAAAAGTAGTGAGACCTTTTCCTAAGTGCCTGAAATGATTTTTGAAAATTGTGCGTCAGTTTTTAGCATTTTTCGAATATTTTTGGAGAATTTTTGAATGTAAACAACTATTTATCAATGTTTTGTGAAAACTCCTACTACAATCCCCCCAAAAATGAACCCATTCAATAGATCTATTTGTTGGCTTTATTTTGGTGGTTAAATAAAGGCTGGTGGATGTTGCATGACAAAGTTATGATTTTTTAAAAAACTTATATCTTAGAGCACTCCCATTGGTTTGTTCACCAAGGAGTGGGATTAAATGGAATAAAGATTAGGTGGGAACATTTTCAATTTTCATAGGTTTTGTCGTTATTTTTATGGTAATTGAAACAATATTTGGAACAACTACTTCTGTGAGGGATCTTTATTTATCTTTTTTGTTCGGCTGGACTGCTTAAACGTTATTCCAACACTTTGGACAAGGCAGTGTTATGTATTTCCCTTTCTTAAACAGGTATTATAACTTTAATGCAGTAATAGATTGAATATATTTTTAATAGTTTATATATATATATATATATATATATATATATATATATATATATATATATATATATATGTATATAATATAACAATTTTAGATTCACAAAAGGAGACGCTTTACAAATATCTTTAAATTAGGGCAAAATTATAAATTGTAAAGATGTATCAATGTCAAGATCGATATCAATGAACCTAAATATCATCGAGTACTGAATTTGTCGACATAATGATACAGATGGAGCCGTATCTCTCAAAATCATCTCTTATTTTGGGAGGATTCCATTTTACATTCTAACCAGTTACATAAACAACATTTTTGTATATCTGTAAGGGGTAGGTTGGAGGTAATCAGGTTTTCTTTTGTTACCACCTTCGTCTTTACCAAGATATCGCTGGTAAACGGTTTGGCTGGCCCAGTTCATGTGGAGGAATTAAATCTCTTTACCTTTCCTCAAGTAACTGCAATGGAAGAGGTTGAGTTAATATGTGTAATAAGAAAACTTTTATCCAATGGGTCTCGTGTTAAGAATGTGAAAAGTTCTGAGAAGGACAACTCTTTAACGGTCGTCAATAGGTTATCTCGCTCACAACAAATCCAATCCTACCCCTTTTCATAGTCAGTAAATACAATTGCACTTTCACTCGTACGTTGTCTTAAAACTAAGACCTCAGCCGATTTCTCATCTATTCTTCTTTTAAACAATACATAACCGTAATACTTACAATGGTCGTCATCTTGACGATTATAAATAATAATCTCTTGAACAAAAAAACTGGAGCCAAGGTCGACGTACCACCAGGGATTTTTGCCATTCCTCGCTTAAAGAAAGTGAAATTATCTTTGGTTTAGACCAAGAATATATGATTAAGAACTGGACTTACAAAATTACAGTTGTAAATGAGTAGATGACTTACGTTTTGGTTGCTGCTGTAGTCTACATAAATATTTGTGGTGTTTTAGCTGAGAGGTTAAAGTACAACATTTTGAATAATTATCCGGCTTAAAAAGTGTAAGGACTGTATTACGCCAAATTATAAAAAGATTCTGGGTTTCTAGGTGTTTCAATCAAAGTTTCCATTCCCTTCTAATCTTTGCTGGGCTTTTGGGAACAGCTAGTATCCGTCGTCCCTACTTGCCTTTGCTCCTCGGTCGAATGGGATTAGGTGCAGATCCCAAAATAGGTCGAAGCTAATTTTGTTTGAATGAAGTCCAACCTGTAACTGCTTGAGGTAAGAAGCTTAGAAATGAAACGCTAGGCCCGATTACCTGGAAATTTGCAACAGAGGTAAGTACATAGAAGCATACCTACGGAATCTTGTATTATTTTTACTAATCAGAGTAACCTTTTTTAAATTTGGTAAACTTTAGTAGCTAAATATGATAATTTATTCGTCAAAATGGCCATAAAGGGTGTGCATCTCCAAACATACTATGGGATTAAAAGGTGTTACATGCAATTTTCAGGCAATCTGCATGTTTCATTGGTCAAAATTTTTAACAATCCCGTGGTTAGCATTATAATTCAAGATGGAAACCTTTAAGTCTACAGATATGATACGACAACCCTTAAAGCACACCCTTCAGGTATTATCTTTGTCTATTAATGGTTCGGAAGAGCGATTGGTTAAGACTGTAAAGTAACTCATGAATTTACACGTATTCTAATTGGCAAGACCGACATATTAGTTATTTTGCTTAATCAACTCTTATTTCGATAAAGGTCTTATTTTTCGTTGTTCCCATTATTCGATAAAGCAATGTCATAATGACATAGTGCATGTAAAATTTTTTAAAACATTCTAGAGTTTCTCTTAAGCATGCAAAATTGTGGATAAGGCTCGATCAAAAGGACTTTGGAAGCGCCAGAGATACCCAAGATGTGGTTGTCATGTGTTAATTCTTCCGTCCAGAGAGTTGTTAGGAAGGAGATACAACAACCAAATCTGTCAAACTATATGTACTTGAAAATGGCCTAATTCTTTTCAGGCACTGCTATTTGATTGACAAGCAATCCCGAGACAAAGGTCATTATTTATACATGCTTTGAAGTAAGGTTTGTTTCCGTCAATGAACAAAGCTTAATCAGGGTTTACCGAAAACATGACTGGCATTGCACTTTTAAATGATGTACTTCACTTGAGCCCCCACGATTTTAATACGTCATCTGCTGAAAACATTGTTCAAGTCAATACTTTCCTTTTACTTTTTAGCAAATTTTTCCATCATTAGGAAGCATATTCCAAAAGTAAGTTGTAAAGAAATTCTTAGTTGACTTTAAATGAAATCAAATTTAGTGTGAGGAATAACGACGAAAGGTTAAAATTCCACATTTTTGCATGACGCCTGGCAACGAAACTTAACGAGTTCAACGTATGAGGTGTGCCTTTTCATTTTCATTTTGATAATGCATTTCTGATCCTGGTTGATCCAGGTATTGAGACAAGAATTTTGAGAAGAAATGCAAGATAAATGTCGGAAACGAACATTGCTTCAAAGAGTCTATGGAATGTTGGATCTCCTTTCTGGTACCTCCCTGCTCAGTCGGTCATTACTTCCTTGCTTCAAAGGAACAGCGTCTCAGTTTACGCAAACCGGTAAAAGGGCAAATATCTGCTTGTGACGAACTGCAGTCAATATTATTTGACAACCAATGCAAATGCGGACGTTATATATTTATATTCATAGTTTCATGCACAAAAAACTGCTGGACACTATGTGTTTAAAATAACGCGGTCGGAACGTTTAGTTTCTGCAATTTCTCAAAGTTGCACTTGGCAGAGACAAATCTGAAACTGAGTTTCGATATATAAGTAGAAACGTTTTGCCAAACGCAAAATTCTTAACGTTCTTCTGACCAGCCTTAGACGTAAATATCTGTTGTGAGCTTTTCTAATCTGTCAGGCAAATTAAAGCAAGGCTCAGATCGAGAGTGACCATGTCACGTCTTCTTTATCTCTGCTATCATTTGAAACAAGGAACAAGGATCAGTACAAAAATGATATTATTGCATTCGCACTATTTATTAAGGCAAAAAATAAAAAGAAGGAAGCCTATAGCCTTCCGATGATCTCGCTGGCTCCATTTGTCCACCACATTAGTCTTAAAAATAATATAAGTAAAGACAAGGCTTCCTAGACGGCGTATATCACCCGGATTTTAGAGGCCTTTCGGTGCTCATATTTTAGTAGAGTGAAGTGTGTTAACGTCTTAAAGGCCGTCATAAAATCTGCAAATTATGTTTGTTATCTGTCACAACTTTGTTCTCTCTGATTAAATATATAAAAACATGAAAAATCGTAGAGTTCGCCATGTTACTTTGCTTGCGTGAATTAAATTAACTTACATGTATGGGAGCAGCTATGATGACCATCCGTGCTGCCGTCCACAGCTCGGTTAGCGTCGCCTCCAAAATCGGTGCTATCTTGATATGCAGGCTTACTGAAAGCACCTACAATATTAAAATAGTAAGTGCTTACCTTAAGTTCATCTAGAAAGGCCTAATAAAAACGAAACAAATAAATAAAACATATTTAAACGAGACTTCAAAGCCTGAAAATGCATTAGAAGTTATCAATCTTAACGTTTCAGTTGAAATAAAGATTAAGGAAGTAACCTTATATATAAATGTAATTGAAGCCGAGTTGTTCAATCCTTTTTACAATTAAACACTTTGACTAATAGGGATCTACCATAGATTTGAATGAAATTATTTACACTGACCTTGCAGGGGGTGAACAGAAGTTTTCAAAGTGTAGTAGGATCATGTACCTCTTAGTCCAATTTGGAGGTAACATGAGCTACTAATACGGTTATGTTCTTGTTTTTTTGTGATTCTGATTTTTGCTTTTGAAGATGATGATGCATTTCTTAGAGTTTATATTGTTTCCAACTTACCTAGTTAGTCTGATCTCCCACAATGAAAAATTATGCCAAGATTCAAAAATACAGTTACTTCTCCACCAGCAACGTTGCCAGAGTTATCTGACATTTCATATCAAAGTATTCGTGTTAAAATAAACCAATGCTTAATAACACAAACTTTTAATCTTTTTTGACCGCTATTGTTAGTCTGGGCACCTTTCAAAAGTTTCAGTCTGCTTTCTGTTAGCAGATGGACAGACGACCACAAAAACTGATCAATTGCGTTAAAACTGAAACTACAATGTATCGACTAAAAATAATTACGGTTTTCCTTGCAGTGGGCAACTGGAGGGAACCATGTTCCATTCAAACAAGTTGACGTATTTTGTCCTAAGCAAGCCATAGGTCGTCTGCAAATGACAGCTAGACCACTGTTGTGCTGCTTCGTATTTTCTGAGTTGTCACTGTAAACAATTATCCTCCCCCTCTCTTCTGGCACTTTCAGACACGGCGCTACAAGGAAAATATGCCCATAAAGCTCTTTACTTTCAATACAGTGTTAAACAACATTTAAGATGTACCACAAATTTCAATCATGAGTGGGTCACAAATTTATGAAACAATGATGATCCAGTTAGCTATCATTGTTTAAAATTTGTTTTGAGAAGTCTTACCAAGTCATTTATTAACGCACCTTAAAAACATGCTTCTATAAAGATGCATACACACTCTTACAAATTGTACACTAACACACTTCGTGATAAATGAGGTTGCATAGTAGTAGTAGATATTTTGCCTATATGGAGCTTGAAATCATTCAGTGATTATAATATTCAGTCAATCAGTTATTTCAGATGCAGAAATGTCGAGATCATCCCTAGTCAGGGTAAATTATTGTTAGTTTTCAGTTTATGTATCGGTACGTAAAAAATATATATTTTACGAAAATGTACTCATAGTCTTTTGAACAAGGAAAGAATGAAGGAAGAAACCAGAAGAAAAATTGAGCCACGCCAGTACTTGGGTTGTTATTCATTCATGATCGAATCAGTTAGTAACTTTTCGACCTACATTTACAGTAGATCTTACCACGTTCGAGCTATATATATATATATATATATATATATATATATATATATATATATATATATATATATCATATATATCATGAAACTTGGAACCCTGTCCCCACATGGTCTGAACGACTTGAACTGTTATAACGCAGCAATTCCTGCATTTTTTGACTTGTGGTAACCACTTAACACTGTTTGTTTCCCTAGCCGAGGTTTACCGTGCCCAATTTTATTGTGTATTTTTTAAATTGTACGTTTGGCCGTGTCAACGATCAGTTGCATTTTTGCCACCTGATGAAGGGTTTAAACCCGAAACGTCGTGGAATTTTCACAAACTTTTAGCACTATTTACTACTTCATTTTTACCTACCTACTTCACAAGTGCTACGCAGTTCTTTGTCCTTATATATATATATATATATATATATATATATATATTTATTTATATACATATATATACATATATATATATACATATATACATATATGAGTCAAATCAAAGCTGTATTAAATAGTCGCTTAGGGACCTAAGGCCATTTTTCCTCTAACAAAGCACTTGCCTTATACTGAAAGAGGATATTCATGTGCGAATGGAAAACTTATCCTCAAACAGTCTTCGAACCAGCGACAAGGCGGGAGCTCTGCATTTCTTATATATATATATATATATATATATATATATATATATATATATATATATATATATATATATATATATAACAGGTAAACAAGCAGAAACAAAGCATAGTTGACACAGCAGGAATACATTAAAAAGAAATGTATTCCTGCTGTGTCAACTATGCTTTGTGTTCTGCTTGTTTACCTATTATTTATCGGAATACACGTGGACCATATTTCTATTATATATATATATATATATATAAGAAATGCACAAAAAGACTGGTAAAACATGACGAATCTTTTAGCTTTCGGGACCTCCGGTCCGTTCTTCTTAATGGATTGGTGCATCTTCCTACAGTATATATATAAATATATATATATACACAAGAGAAGTTCAATTCACCACACATATACAAAAAGAAACTACTATCTACCTATCTATCTATCTGTCTGTCTCTCTCTCTGTCTGTCTATCTATCTATATATATATACATATATATATATATATGTGTGTGTGTGGGTGAACTTGTCTTCCTATCAGACCGAGGACCTGAACAATGGATTTGAGGTCCTCTGAAGGAAATTCAATAGATTTGTCAAGTCCTCGAAAGTTTGAACAATAGAGAGTCTATTGTCAAGGTTAGGGTTAAGGAAGTAAACACAAAGGAAATAACAATGAGGTCCTCGGATTGTATGTAAAATCGACTTGTGTGTGTGTGTGTGTGTGTAAAGCGACGGACACTTAACAATACCTCCATTTCAAAAGCAGTCATCCTAGAACCTGCAAGCTAAACACCCCTTACAAGCTTGCCAGACGTATTTGCACCATTGTTAAAACGCCAGACTTACATACAAAAAGACTTCATGAATTATCAGCTTGTCTTACCACACAGTGGTAGCCACATAATTTAACTGAACATGGGACTATGAAAGCCGAAAGTATCCCTCTTCATATTTTACGTAATTGTGAAAAATAAAGGGACACGACAGACACACTCGCTTATGTGTCCACCTTTAATCCTAGACATCCGGAAATTTTCAATTCAATATGCCAGGACATGCCTATTTTGAACTGCAGCGTCAAAATGAATAATGAAAGACGTAAGACTTATCAAAAGCAAACGGCATCCACGTAATTTGAAAAAATGTTAACCCAAGCAAAGTTTGAAGACAGCGAATCAATTTCGCAAATAAGCAAATGCAACCGCCCTTGCTGCAAAATATGTCCTATAATAATGCAGGGTAAGAAAATTCATTTTTCTGTCACAGACGAAGACTTCTTTGTTAAAACTAACTTTACTTGTGAGTCTAAAATGTTGTATATGTTCTTAATTGCAGTAATTGTAATGATCAATATATAGGTAGAACAAAGAATTTTGCAAACCGTGTAACTTTACATAGAAGCCAGATTAAAAATGAATGTTACAGGATTCTGGAAGTTAGTAAACACATTCATACATGTGGTTAAAATAATTTCAGAATTTCACCCTTCTATCAATGCTCCAATGAGAACCAACTACTTATTAAGGAAAACTATTTTATCTGTAAATACAAGCCGTCACTTAACAGATAATTCTGTTCACTGTACATAGCTAACCATTGCATTTGTCTTCTTGGAGTTCTCGCCGCTGTGCGGCATCACATTGTAAAGAACTTCTTTGTTGAGCTTTAATCCGGTAAATAGCCTCTTTGATGGGCAGAGAGCAGAGAGGCCTATAATCTAACGATTTGTTAAATTAAGTGTGTCAAAAGAAACAGATGAGCAATCGCGATAGCAAGGCACAGGAATGTAACCAAAAGTGGCTATCATGTTCTTACTCACAGCAATGAAACTCTTAATTTAATGGATCTTTACCAATGGAAATTTGCAAGGAAGAGGACTAATTTACAGCAGGTTATTACACATGTAGTATGCCTACACTATGTGCAATTCGGAGCAAAGTGCGGGTGGTATTTTCAAGTGTTCATCGTTGTTTTTTCTGCGCATATAAAGAGCACATTTATTACGGACGTTTCCTCAAGGATATTCCATATTTCCAGAAAGAGTGGGAGATAAGGTTGGTAGGCGGTGGGAGGGGGTTCAATAATGTTACACAGAGGTTTGCTTTAAATGCGGTCGGTTCGTCTTAATGCTGGTCAATCTTCGAATCACGAGTATTTTTATAACTGGAAAGGGAAATTCAATGGATTTCTATCTAGATTAGGATATAAAATGCCTGACAACAGGAGGAATAAATATGAAAGCTCTTTTCGCTTATCGTGTTTACTTTTGGTTAGTTTGGCAGATGATAGCCCATGTTTTAGCAGATATTATACGAGTGGTTTAATTCACTTTTTCACATCATGATAAATTCATCTGCTTTCTTTTTGGATGATTAGTCCTTCTCACATCCCTACGAAGACTTCGTTCAATTCTAACACATCTTGGTGTTAGATTCTACTAAGGGGGATTCGCGCAAGATAAATGGGGTTTTGCTGAGAAGGTGCCTTCGCCCGAAACCCTGAATCCCTCTGGTTACGCGCCTGCGTTATGCCTTATGAGACAAATATCAACGTATCCTTTATTTGATCATGTACTTGCAAAACAACGTAGATATCTTACATCTCACCTCCCCTATCAGGCCAACGACAAGATGGCCGTGTCCCACTCCACCTCTTGTTTACTTGACATATGCGAATCTTCGGGCCAGATAATACGTAGCCATCGTTACAAGAGTACGTGACCTCTGCTTTAATACTCCTGTCGCTAGGATTAATTACCATGTTACCATTTCTCGGCGTTTTAAGAGGTGGACATGCTGGTACTAAAGAAAACAGGTCAAACAATAGTTTCATTGTTATATGTGTTAGAAGTGCAAGTTATCTACAACTAACAATTTTTGTAAGCTCAAAAAAGATTTAACGAAGCTCGAGGGCGTACAACATGTAGTTGCAAATCTCTGGTATAACTTTAATACTAACTCACCACGTATTATTTGACTTTTAGGAGTCAAGAAGAAGACTACTTCCAACGAGAGGTAAAGAATGGTTGCACTTTGAACAGAATAAAAAATATGTTTTGTACTGCTGCATTTGGATATTATTTGCATTCTTCCATTTTCATTCCATTAATACCGGACGTTAAGGGCAAGCCGAAATAAAGGAAATGTGTACAAAGAGACATTTTCTTGGGGTGGGTGATTTAAAATTTTCCAAAATTTGGAAACAATGGTAGCACTTCTTTTGATCTAGAGCATTATCGTTTGACCTAGCATAAAAGTACAGGACCACAACCCACGAAATTCAACACACACCTTGTTACATGAAATACGGAGTAACTTGCAGGCTTGAATACGACACTGTGAAAGGTAAGGTTACATGCAATCAAATATGCCTTATTCCACGTGGTAGTGAAAGACTGAGAATGGGCACGCAAAGCTCCACTGAAAGTATTTCAAAACTCTTTACCCATTTTTAGGTATGCCTCTTCAAAATTTGACGGTTTTTGAACTCAGTGGCTATGCAAAACTAATAAATTAAATGTGAAATGTTACGGTTGCTAGTCAAATAGTTCACGATATGGTGACCGATGTTAATACTTTTCAATGAGTCAATTTTTAAAATCCAAAATGAACGTATCGGGAAATGCCGGTAAAGACATGTAACATTACATGTTAAAAAGTGTATCTCTTTTAAATGGCAGCTAAAACAAACAAAACATAACATCAGGCAAGTTAAAATAGAAATAAATTAAGCATTCGATCACCGTGAAAACGTTTCCCCAATAATACGACGGGGTAACTTAAACATGTAAGAACGGTTGACAGAGCTATTGTACATCGTTAGTGATCCAGTGGTTTGGACAATTATATGTTAATAGAGAATACCACAATAAACCTCATCTCATCCCGATTGCTTGACGATTTGGGGTCAAGGTAAGAAGGGTGTTGTCTTCTGTAGGGCAAAATGGGAGAAAATTTGGAACGCGTTAGGTTGCAGACGGTAAGAGTTAAATTAGCTACAAGCTAATAAAACCACCGATTGAAAAATCCTTTTTTTAAAACGAGAGCTAGCTGTGCTGGTTAAAAGTTCCTCCTATGCAGGTGTTCAGTCCTTAACTTCCGAGAGAGATAGAGAGAGCAAAATTAACATTCGAGAGTACTTTAATGCCCCTTTTTGTATGAATCCATCTATGTTTATTTTTTTTAAACATTATATTGTCTACATCTAGGTTGACTGTGATTACTAAATACCCTTGTACCTTACCCTACCCAAGGCCAGATTATTTCAACATGTATCACTTGGAAATATCAAGACTGTTCTTCAATATATGTCCATAGGAAGACTTTTTCTTTCTGGACGTTTGTTTTATTATACTCGAATTATTAATTCCAAAATTACATCTACGACCAATAACGTTTGCAAACGAACTGAAACCTTTGCAAATAAATTTTAACGTATTGAAATACCTTTCAAAATGCAAGTTAAAGGATCTCCACTCCACTGGCCGGAACCAAGGCATCTCCTTTCATTAGAACCACCTGCTGATTCGTATATTTTAATGCACTCGTATTGTGCGATGCTGCCAAATGTTCTGTTGTTTGGAGTTATGCGCACACGTACACTTTCGTCTGATGACAGATCTTTGCAGTAATTTTCTCTATCTGTTGCCAAAAACATTAAAGATAGAAGACTTTAGAATGATGCATTCTAAATTCAAGCTCCTTTCACTTGATTTTTTAATTAATAAAAATGGTCTTACCATAGAAATATACCGTAAGGAAAGCATATGATGTCTAGAATTTTAGTGTGGTATTTCTTTGATATCATTATGTAAAACAGCTGAACTTGGGCCCTGTTACAATTATACATAAAACTGACTACGGAAAGTAAACTTTAAACGTTACCCTGTCTACTACACTTACCTGCTATTCATTGTTATAGAGTCTGCTTGTTATTATATGCTAATATAAGACTGTCAGTATGGTCAAACCTTACAGGTTTACCTATGGGAATACAAGATAGCCCACAAATGTCATCGCATACACAACGTCTTCTATGAAGGCAGTCACTGTCACTCTCACATCGTCGCTTGCATTTCCGGTTTTGACTATGGACCTCTTGGTAATTTCGTAGACATTGCGTACCTGCAATAAAATATCATAGCGTTCTTAAATCGGCGGTAACATATGTAATATTTTTAAGATAAATAACGAAGTTGTCTTGTCATTGCTCAAGAAAGTTACTTAACAAGAACTAAAGGCCACTCCTCAACATCGAAAATCTTTTTACGACTAAAATTGGTCAACACTGCGCGATCTGAACGTGAAAGTTAAAGACATTAAGTGTCAAAATCGAAGTGGTATGTCGTTTACTTGGTATAGATATCCATGCTCTAACTCCCGTCGACGTTCTTTGGAACAGAAAAGCTGAGCAACACCTAAGTAAGGGACAATCCATTTTATTAAGATTTTGCCAGTCATTGAAGAGCTCCCGAATCGTTTCCTAACCTTAAAGCTTCAAGAACTTTGCTAAGGGTTACCGCCTGCAGACGTTGATACAATGTCAAGCATCGGGAGGAACGTTTGGAAGTAAAAGGATTTCAAGACATCCTCGCAAACCTCAGAAAGACCGTGTCACCATTTTATTCTAATAAAACAATACGATAAAGTTCTAGAAACCGTCAGTTTAATCGTCTTATGACAAAGAAATATAAACTACCTAGAATTTTTATCCCTTTGCAATAGTATTGTACCTATTAAAAGAACACGTATCCATTGGCATGCAGCAATCGCGTTGCAATAATGCTGCAGTTTGATTGATTTCTAAAGGTTTGGAGTTTCATCCGGTACCCTCTGAAATTAATTCGCTGAACTTCAGAGACAATTTTCAAGAGCTTTTAAGGAGGGTTACATTGTAAATCTTACAAACTTTGTTCTACTTACAACTTTTAGTAAACGTTGCATTTCTTAGAAATGCTTTAGTCGAGTCCCCACCTTCCGAGTCCGAGTCCGAGTCCGAGTCCGAGTCCGAGTCCGAGTCCTCACCTGGCGAGTCCGAGTCCGAGACCGATTCACTGGCATCTGAGTCCAAGACCGAGTCCGAGTCACAAGCTCCGAGTCCGAGTCCCGAGTCCCTCCCAAGAAAAAGTGTACACTAAGAACAGGAATTCACAAATGATCAATTTTTAAACTGCCTTTTATGCAATGTTGTTGTGTGTTATTATGTAGGTTCTGGGGTCTGAATGGCAACCCGTGTGCCACATTCGGTCCACAAGGGGTTCCAATTCAGTCCGCCAAACAAACTGAGATCGGCAAAAGAGGGTTGAAAAAATGTGTCAACAATGGAGAATTATCAGTATTGAAAGCATTTTAGAAAGTGGGCATTTTTGGAATGAAAAGGGAAGGAAAACTTTCCTACACATATTGTAACTAGTCATCTTACTATATATCATTTGGGACAGCCGTGCAGTTATTGTTCCAACGCCTCAAGCAGCCTGGAATGTCGCCAGAGGGGTTCTACACCCCTCACATCTTGGTAAATTTTTCAGTAGGCCTTGTTACTAAATGAAAATGTGAAGGCTGAATTTCCGACTGCCGAACTTTCAATTTCGAACTTCAGGCCTGTGACAAAAATTTCGGTTTACTGGCAGGGAAATGAACATTCTGACTGCCAAAATTATAAAACATCGCACCCTTTGCTCGCAAATCTGGCAATTGTTCTCTTTTTACCTGCTTATTGATCATGTGGTGTTACTGCATGTATGCCCAAACATTACACTGCTCGTGTTTCCTTTCTTACTTCGTATAGGGGGAATGGCAGGAATTGACGAATGGGTTTGTAGGGGAAATCGGTGTAGGTGTGAAAGTTGCCGCTAGAGATAGCGCACGTGGTTGTCTTTTCAAATGATCGATCATTTAATGATTTTATTAAAACTTTTTGAAAGCTGTCAAAATTTTCTTGCGTTTAACGCGCGGCTCATTAAATTTTGAATCGGAAAAGAAAATTGCATAGATCTTTTTTGTAAATGTTCCAGGACCCCACCGGACCCTGCACGCCAAGACATACATTTGGTACTTTTTACATAAACCCTTTTTATCAAATAGCAATTACAAAGCATTGTGGGATAGCCCAAAAGTTTTGGTGTGGGTCGGTGTTTGCCACAGTAAAATGCCATTTACAAAAACGACGGGTGCCAAAACTCTATCTCACAACCCTTTGAAATTGCTTTTTGGAAAAGGGTCTTCTTTACGAATGACAACCCCAATTCTGCAAACCGTTCCGCTCCTGAGGGTGAATGGCCCCGAGCGCTTATTTAAGGTGCGCACTGAGGATTTAGATTTGCCAACTAAACAGAACAATTTGTGCCAGCAACGTGACATCGCATCAGTTCTGGAACCAAAGTAGGTGTGCTAAAACTGAGGTGACTGGCTACATCTTGGTTTAAGTGAAGTAAGATTGACAGCAAGTCCAAAGCCAAGGGGGCAGGAGCAAGGAGAAGCCCGCTGAACAAGTTTTCGCCCAAAGAAGATAAAAAATAACATTGCCTTAATGTATTTTAGTATGTTTCGCCCCCTTCAATACCTTGTCTGGCTACGGGCCTTCTTGGCGGGTATAGACTTCGCTCTTACATCCACCAAGCCCTCTGCTAGACCCCTCTGTGCAAACCTATCCACCATCAATTATCCCCCAACCGCTCACATGCTCAATGCATAGAAAAATCGACGGGCCATTAGTCTGACAAAAGTAATCCAGTGGTTAGCTAGGCAGGCCTGTTGGAATGAACGTACGAAATTCGAGGAGACGATATGCCCTTCGATAGAAACGTATGTAGGCCATATTTTCCCCTATTTGTCTTCTATTATTTGAAATATGGATTGCTAATGACGATACTTCGGAGTAAAGAATACGATATCAAGCTACAACTTACACAGTCTGGTATCTTGTCACTCAAGGCAGCATAGGAGGAATTTTGGCCAAAACAATACTCTTGTTGAGCTTTATGAGCCAACAGACAGTGACGCTCCGCTCAGATAAAGTAACGACAAACCACCATCTACCCAGCTAAACACTTTTCAACATAGATTTGCGCCAATTGATCTGTCATGATCTTATTTGTTTACCCGCTCTGTCTGGATTGGGGATAATACATAATAATGGTCAAATTGCAATACTTGTGATCATCTACTGAGTGCACAATCAATGTCTTTACAGATATTTAAGTGTACAGGACTGGTTTATATGAACTATTTTGTTAATACTCCCAGAGCGTTCGGGTTACGCCCGTTTTATTCCATTTTGCTCTTCTCTGAACCTGGGGCCTTCCGGCGGCCCCTAGACATCACACATTTAAATGGAAACCCTACCATTTCAAAATGAGGCCCAAAGATCATGGGTATGCGTCTGGTTGTGCACGGCCCGTGTGGTCTTCCCGATTAAAAATGTGGGCCACCAGTGAAAGTAATTAAGGACCCCGTATATACGATTTTATAGCAGGACTTTTATGAATACCATCCACACAATACAGCACATAGTACAAACACCTAGATACCGTGTTGAGTATAGTACAGAATTTGCAGTAGACAGGGTTAGTGCTATGTGACGATGGCTTACTTGCATAAAGGGTATCCCTAATTTTGCCAGTTTCGAGCCCGGTCTCGGGAAATTTGAGCCGAGTCACGAGTCCAGACTGTACAAGATCGGGTCCGAGTCCGAGTCCTTGCCTTCCGATTCCGAGTCCTTAAAACCGTAACTCGAGGCTGGTTTCGAGTCCGAGACCGGTCTCGAGTACTACAGCACCGTTGTTTAGTTGTCCTTCTGCTACCTGCCCGGGAATGTGTCAAAAGTAAGGGTTGCGATCAGTACACATTTCCCTTCTTTATAGCTGCTTTCCTTTACAATTGTCCGCGGGATATCCCTAAATTACCAGACAATAATAATTGTCATGTGCAATGGCCTAACACAATAACGGTAACATCTACATCCTAACTAAGGTCATGTTAGAGGCTAAGCAATAAGCTTTGTGTACTGTTTTTACCTCAGAATTTTCCTAAGTAGATGGCTCATTTCGATTTTTATAGTCTTGTAACGTCATAAGCATACTATCAGTGGAAACGTTCAATTTCTTCCTAAGGGGTGGGGTGTTTGATCGGTAGTTTTACCATTATGAATTGATACATGTGTCTCGGTAAATGTGCAACAATTCGAAATTGCGATTCTATCAGGAGTGTGGGTGAGTTATCGCTAACGTTTAGCGAGTAGTCTGAAAACTAAATTGAAGGACGGCGCCGAGGACTGTTCAAGATAATATGTTTCTCCCTTTAAAAATGCAAAACCGTTTGTTCGGGTATTTATGAATCATCCTTCACTTGCATGGCAGTTGGTGACAGATAGTATGCTGGTTTAAGGACCCTTTCCGTGATATTGAAGGAGGTCCGAGTAGTCAGTACGGTTAACTTGCTTTCTAATAACCAAAAGGAGATAGCCAGCTGTCAGGAAGAATCCCACTTTAGGTGCTTTTTTCGTGGGTACTGTTCACATTCGGCTACATGGGTGCGTGGGTAGGTATCTAGTGAACCGAAGTTGTAAGAAAATTACTTGGTTATGTAACAAAATCGCAGAGGAAGGCAAATTGAGTGGTACATTTGTGAAAAGCAAAATTAATTGAAATACAAAAAAAAACTGTTTCTATGTTCTGTGAAAGATCAAAACGAGTTTTATATTGAGGACAAAGGAAAAAAATATCATCATTATACAGGCCGTAATGGAGACGCATCATGGGGGGAGGTGGATATAAAATCATGTTTTTAATCGATGCATAAAATAGAAGGGCGAAATTTCAGTGTTTACAGCAGAATCGTTGATGTGACGAAAGAGCTATTACGATAAATTGACTTTGGGGCCTATATCAAAATACAGTCATCACAATTAGAATTAGTGTATCCTGTCATCAAATTTCTTGAATGACTTATATGACATCTTTTTGTCCCAACATTGTTAAACGTATGGAAAATAACCCATTGCTTGGTCTTTTGTTTTTAATAGTTATGTTCACACACACACACATGCCCGTATCATGCATTACACAGCTTAGATACACCCATGCCCATATCATGGCTTACACAGCTTAGATACACTCATACGCACAATCATTGCATTACGGGGTACTAGGAAAGGACCCGGCAAGGAATTCACAGGATTTCCCCATCAGCTTGGCTGACCTCCAACTAACCCAGCAGACGTACTTGTCTGGAGGGCGGGCTGTTTGCCAAGGCAGGCACTTTAAGATTTAAAATGTAATCTTTCAACGATTTTTCACAAGCCTGATTAACCTCATCGGATATTGCCATACAATGGGAATACAAAACAAAAATTGTAACAAGGTAAAGCACGGGAGATCGTTAAGGTAACCAGATATTTTTAGAAAGTGTGCAATATCCCGAAAGTTACTTGGCATACGCTACTAGGGAGGGTTCAGGATAGAATCAACATTACAAGATGAAGTTTTCTGAATGCTGAGTGCTCCAACAGAGGATATAAATGGTCTGCTAGGAGGTAAAACTTTTCACCACTTAGCTAGACGACAAAGATATTGTTTTGTAGTTTCTCGTGTGATCAACAAGATTATCAGAAAGTACGTTAAGAAGTTTCAAAGCTGAGAGAGTGTATAAGATGTTGGTATCTTAAGATTGTCCGGTAGCAGTTTTTTTCTCTAAAGTTGCACTATGCTTGGAAAGATTCAGGTACAGGTCACTGGCTTATCCTTTGACAAAAAGAAGAGAGACCTTCCTGTCGTCCTCCAGTTTATTGTAAAAACGACTTTTTCTGAGTTACTGATCTGCTTTATGAATGTGCTAATTGGTGTTATGGCAATAAATGGGACACAACTACCTTTTTGAAGGAAAAAGGTAGATCGCATGACTTTTATAAGAACTGCATTTCATCCCAACGTACTGAAAGACTTACTTATATACGAATTCAAAATATAATTCAGTTTACTTGTCTGGTGTAGGCTTTCAGGGATTGTCAAATTCCTTACATTTTTTCAAACAGACTGGTCCACACAAGCCATCACATACACACTCTCTGTTTTGCTTTTTGCATGAGCCGTCTGGTTGACACGCTTTGTGACACACTCTTCCTGCAGCCGCCTTGTCACGCTCATACGGGCACTGAAGTTGGGCTGTAATGAAGATAAATGAGTACTGATGTTTACACCCAAGAAACGTGAATGACCAATATAAAAAAGTTTCAACATCTTGTCTGAAACCGATTCACACCTTACTGCTAACAAAATGCCATAGTTCAACATTTGTTCAATGAAACATTAAAATGTTTGGGCTCACGTTATCCCATATGATTTGTAGAAACAAAGATAAAGAAATTAATCAATGGAATGTTCATGTTCTCATTTGTCAGCTAAAAGTTGTTTCTTTCCACTACTGAGACACTTGTGTCCAACGCTAAAAAACATTGTGCATGTTGATACTGATGCTGACAAACACCTCATAATGTGTAATATGTTTGAGACGAAAAGGTACTGGTAGAGCTTATAGTAAGATTGAATGGCAAACTAACCATTAAACTTATTTCTTCAATGCACGTTTTCGATAAAACGTCAAACTTATATTTCCCTTTCAAGTTGTGTAGTTATTAGATTAACGTAAATAGTTTTTAATCGGTTTAAATATGGCAAGTTGAGCACGCGTATAAGAAGTCACTGAAAGGTTTCTATTTTCTAAAAGCACATTTTCTCTTGCTCTTTATTGTAAAAACGACTTTTTCTGAGTTACTGATCTGCTTTATGGATGTGCTAACTTCGAAAGGTTAGTAAGGCTCTCGACGTACAGATGTAAGTTATTGTCTGAGTGAAACTGTGAAGATCTACAAGGAAAAATTCTATGTACTGATTGATAAATTCTTCACGACCGCGACAACCATGGAAGCAGACAATGAGCTTTCTTCTAAATAATCCTGTCGGAGTCGCGGAGGCAGTAAACAGCGAAACCAAGGCTACATTTGATAGGCAGATTACAAATTTGTAGACGAAATTAATCGTAGTAAGTGCGTAAAAGTTTAGGAATCTATTTCGTCCGCTTTATGGAAGCAAGTTTGGAGAAACACCACTGTGTTTTTAAAAAGAGAACGAGGTGACACTAAAATCAAAATAGGAACTGCGTTTAATCGTTAATTTACGATATATGCATGGCAGATTACTAACATTGGATATTAGCCGTATTAAGTGCCTTTTTAAGCTTTTTATAAAATGGTAATGTCACCTACAAAATTTAAGAATGTGGAAATTACCCTACTAAATCCCATCCTCGTATGTTAACACATGTGGGCGATTTCCTAAATTTAAAACCCCCCAAAAAATAATAAATAAGCGTCACTAACATGTAACACGTGTCCTCTGGATCATAGGCGTAGGAAAAGGGGACGGGGCAATGCCCCCGCGCTTTGAATTTGGGGCGAAACAAGGTTTTCGCCCCCCCCCCTCTTTGGATGATATGCTGCCAAAATATGGCATTGAATAGAATAACATTACTTCAAAGTTTGTCAATTATTGCACTATTTTGCATCTAGGACACTTAAAATAGTCAAAAAATATCCAAAGGAGAGGAGACGTCCCGATCCCTTGGACCCCTCCTCAGGATACTGATCACTAACATTCAATTGCACCCCCATTTTCAAAAGTTCATGAGGATGATTTTTCTAGTAACATTTGTGCATCACATGATTACATGATCGCACAAAGGTGAAATTAAGAGATTGCCTTATCTTAAGAAGAATCTGGCAGGAAAGTTTGTTGTAGCCCCTGAAGTTCGCTTGGCAAGTGGCCATGTACAAACTGTTTGGGGTTTTCCTTGTAAATAAGTTGCATTATTATTTGGTTGAACGCTGTTTTTTATGTTTCACAGTCTTCATAAACATGATCGGCCACGGAATAGTCACGCCTCCATCTAATGGAGAGTTTAGTAATATAACTGTAAAAGAAGATCATTATGGGGCAAAGCAAACCGTAAAATAAAACATTTTTACAAAAGTAGTCCACAGAGCCATGAGCACCCCCTAGTGTTGGTGACCGTCAGCACCGCATGCTTATACCTACAATCTAACATACTAAAAAAGATCACTTTTACAATGCAAAACTGTATTAACAACATTATAACTGTAAACATGGTAACATGGTAAAATGGTAACATGACCTTCTGCTAATGAAAATTGGATCGCTCACCGGAGGCAGACAGTCAAAGTGGACATAGTTCTGAGGCTCTAGCTAGATACAAATTAAGAACTCCAAATGACACTTGATGTACAGTAATTACTGCACAACACTCAGTTCTACCAATGACCAAAAAGAAAAACAAAACATGTCAAACAGATGACCAACAATCTAAAATTAAATTATTTTCTTGACTAAGAGGCAGAACCATAGGGGTTGGTTACCTTTACCAAGGCACCTATCATATATTTTAGTGAATAATAATTATTTTAAATGAATTTCGTGGCTTTTACATATAAACCTAAAATTCGAGGGCAGTATTCTCCACTTTCTCCCTTGGAGTGTTTTGTTTTTGAAATCAACTTCAAAAACTGCCTACACAACTGCTTTTATCAGGATGCACTTTTAAAAGTACTTTTGTCAAAATTAGTCTCACGAATTTAGTTTGGGTGAAGTTAATATAAAGAGAACGGTCAAATTTCACTCAAGTGCTTACGAACTTCATAATGCAGCCAACATGCATACTCCCAGCAAACACAAAACGTTTTTTAAAAAGTGTAAAGTTGTGTTATAAAACGTTTTATAAAACAACGCTACACTTTTAAAAACGGTTTGTGCTAGCAGGTTCGTTGCTCGCAGCAGCATTTTTTTTTTGTTTAAAGGTGTTCACTACCAACTAGCTTTTATTAGGGCCTCAATCAGTCCAAGTGCACACACAATCCTTGAGTAACATTACGGAAACCTTTTCAGGCTTAAATCAAGAGGGCATATTCTGTGGTATTTGGCAAATGTTTATTTTTTCATGCCTATTAAAGTAAACGTAAAACAATGAGTAGGTTCTGAATTTTTATCAAAACTAATATTCTTATGAAATTAAAATTTGATAGACTAGCAATGTTCTTAGATGTTAGTCTGGCCAGTGGACACAAAGAAAATTCTTGCCTTGTGCTCATTTGACTAGCCGAGATAAACAAAAATGTAATTCACTCATTTTATGACAAGCCCGTAACAAATATATAAAATCAATATTGAATTGTTATGTGATGGACAAGTTACCGGTATCTTATTACAATTGTCTTATAATGCTCGACCCAAGATTTGAAAATATGTTAATATTGATAGTAGGAAAAAATCGCATTGACTAACCAACAGATTTCAAAAAATGGTCCTTATAAACTTTCAGTTTAAAAGAAAATCTTACTAAAAGAACTTTGTGGAAAAGGGGTATCTGTACTACAGTACTACAGTTTTATAAAAAAAAGGGGGTACGTGAGGATGCCGCCGCGGTGTCCTCAGAAGTTGGTTATCTCGGAAAGCTGTAAAAGATTAGTTCGGACTATAATCTAGATAGCTCAAAGAAACGCGGATATAGTGTTTATATGCACGCAGAGCTTTCGAAAAAAGTGTACATTTTTGAAGTGGCTATTTCACCCTGCTCATGGAATACCGCAACGAAGAGAACACCTGTTGAACGGCAGTGCAATGCCTCTTTTTCTTCCAAGTCACCCTTGCAACGTGATGCGCCAATGAACGTTGTCAAGTTCAGGGTCTTGAGTATTACTCAAAAAAGATCTTCAAGCATAAGGTAAACTGTTTTAAATAGGAATAAAATGTTCAAATAGCTTTCAATGGGTAACAGAGGAACGAGCTACCCTAGGGCAAAAGGTAAGAGTACAAACCTTTTTTGTTTTAACGTAGCAAAATGCATTACCATGGACCTATGAAATGATTTCTGGAAGAATTCTTTGTGTAAAGTTTCCCAATATTTTTAAATTTGCATATGTGTAAATGTTGCTCACAATCGCTCTATTTGATTGCTTTATGGACTTATTTTGATTTTAAGCTAAGTGAGAGATTGATAGTACACCTTTAGTTTGGGAAGCGTAATTTTCCACAATAACTCGGTGCACCCTTGTTGTGAGGAAAGCCGTTTGGCGTAGTGCGCAAAGGTTGCGCTAAACCAGCCAAAAACTGCTATTAAAATCATTATCCTTTAATTTCATTCAAGTTGTCTTTGCTACAAAGGGCAATCTGAATCCTGGAAAAAATTACAGATAACTAACTTTTCCCAAGTGCTAAGGCCTTAATACTTTTCAAATATTTCCAATTTGAGGGCATTTAGAAAAATTTCAAGGACATTTTGTTGTGTGCGGTTTTCTGTTGTTGAAAAATCGGACAAGTCGTGAAGCTATCGGCCAATTCATGACATCCTCTTTCAAGGGGCAGATTTTTCTAACACTATAAAATGCTTTGAGGAAGTCTGACTATACCTTACATGTAATTTCTGATATGAATCTCAGACCAGGAGAGTTGATCTATTTTTCTGTCAATAAGTTATTGGAATCTTTACTATAATTACAAAAGGTTTCTCGCCCTTCGCAACTTTGTGCATGTCCATTTTTTACGAACAACGCCAATTCAACACTAACGTAAGGATATGAAAGGTTTTTGTGCTAAATTTGTTATTATAAGAAATAATACTAGGTGGCGAACTACAGCTGCCTTCCCTTTCCCGAGTCCTTCATACCTCGTCTGCCATTCCTATTGCCTTCCGCCTTCCATTATAATTGTTATTGTATCCTTAATCGTGGAGGAATAGCATAACCGTAAGGGAGTGGTTTCTTGCCCACGCAGGAAAATATTGCAATAACATCGTACTGAACACAGCCCTTCATATTTTATTTAATGTTCAGCGGATTGTAGGAAACCAAAACTGAACATAGTTGTGTATATAGTTGTGAATATAACTATTTACCCTACCTATTAGTGAGGGTATGCGGACAAGGTGTCTACTATACGATAAATTGAAAACTGCATTATTTCCATACTTAGTAATACTTGTTTCGAAACGGTTCTTTACGAATAGCCAGGGAGTCCGGCGGGCTTCACGTAAAACCTCCTTGGCAAAATTAAATTATGGTGACATTGATAGAAAACTAACTTCCAGTAGTTGGTTTTCCAACGAACACAATCTGGATGTGTCAGTGGTAATGCTAAGATTTCTGTATTATAATTTTAGACAATAAGTATATGTAGTTGCCTAAATAAGTAAAATATTTACAACGTAATAATTAGAAACCAAGAATACCTAACAACCGCAAATGGGAATGAGCATACGGGACTTTAAAAATGAAAGTCCCTCAAAACGTTTATATGTAATGGTTTAATATTCCAACAATTGGTTTAAAAAAATTATAATTTGCCAAGTGCGTAAATGCTCACTTTGGCCTATGGTTAATTTCCCCTTATAGGTACCTTCGGCATTGAAATCGTTTGACTTCATCTATGGTAATACCGTTCGAAAGGATGTTTGATATAAATGGGTATGGGCTTGATATCTACTTTTAACTAACCAATTAACATATTCGTGCTTACTTTTGAGTGCTATCAAATCAAGATGTAAATTAAACATTTAAATAATTTGCCAAATAAGGGATTCATGGTACCCCTGAAAAGGACGGAAGGCCCGAGCAAAAGGAACTTGCAAAATAATGACCCCTTCCATTTGAGTTCATATATTTGTTCCGTTAACCCTCTTACGTCACTAGTGGTAGCAGGCTTGTTACAAGTATCTTATCGACTAAACTAGAATAAATTCGTTAAACTTGACTTGACCTAAGTCAAATAATGTGTCGATTTTATTCGACGTTCAAATTTTTCTGCCTTGATTTCGGTCTACTCGGCAAAACAATTGTTCCTTATAGGGACATAGGGCTCATTCAGTCTCGTAGCCCAACTAAGTGTAAAATAGGGGAAGGTATAGATTGTTTCCAGCTACGGCCGTTTATTACCTGTATGTATTAAGGTGGTATTTGGATTAATTTCTAACACGTTTCTCGTATTTTAGGTCCCTTGGATACTTGTATACAGTTCCTGATCCAATGGTGACTTGCATGTGACACGGACTCTTTTCATACATTATAAAGACAGAAACACTCATATCATCTTTACTACTAACCAATGGGGTGCACACCGCCCTTAAGAAGCTTTAATTAGACATTTGATAATTCCTGCATCTAAACAGGAAGCTAAACGACCGAAACTGTTCCACGTCTGAATAAAAAAAATCGTCAAATTTATTTTTATTGTTTCATATCGAATTTTGTCAGGCCTTAATGTAAATCTCAAAACAGCCTTCAACATCTACCATACTATCTACTTTACAAGGAGTTTTATACCAATGATATCAAAGTACAATAGTTTTTAATATTATAGTCATTTGGAATGGTCTTTGTTTTTAAAGAAAGCAGAGCAGTTACAGGGTTCCCTAGCTCAATTTCTTCATTACAGACATTCATGACATCCCCCTTTAGCTTTTACCCCTGGCAAACAGAAACCCCGGTGCATTTATTAGATTAATCTCTGTCTCAAGTTCACTTAAACATGTGAGTCAACAAGATACATGTAAGGTGAGCCTAGTGTTATCTTTTCTGGACTCAACAGGTATTCCTCACTAATGGTTTTGTAAAGGTTATATTTGCATGAGGTGTCTATCTCTTTATTCACGGGGCAGCCTATTCAGTAACTTACACTTACAAATTTGTTAACCAATTGTTTGCTAAAATGTTAAGAAAACTATGTTGAGTAATGTATCCGAAAACGTCATGGGGTAAGTTAGATTATGTCAAGACATGGTTACCGAATGAACGAAATTTTAAGGCACATAAAATCATTCTTTTACGGGAATCACTAAGTAATTACTTAGTACATTTCTGCTGCAAAAAGTGATCTAAGACCTAGGTCAGGCCACAAACATTGTTTTCTCCATGACTAGAACACCTTAAAACTACAAGAAACTTGAACACGTCTTATCACATTCATTAACCTTCTGTTTTATAGAATAGTTCATCGAGGTCTCCATGCATAGGAAAGGTGTTTCCTGCATTTTGAGGAAAAGAAAATACTCAGACAACTTATGAATATTTGTTTTCTTTCATAGTTTATGATGATTTCGATGATGATGACGACGACGACGACGATCACCATGATCTTGATCGTCATCGTCATCGCCATCGTCATCATTCATTCATTCTTTCTTTCTCTTTCTTTCTTTCTTTCTTTCTTTCTTTCTTTCTTTCTTTCTTTCTTTCTTTCTTTCTTTCTTTCTTTCTTTCTTTCTTTCTTTCTTTCTTTCTTTCTTTCTTTCTTTCTTTCTTTCTTTCTTTCTTTCTTTCTTTCCTTCTTTCCTTCTTTCTTTCTTTCTTTCTTTCTTTCCTTCTTTCTTTCTTTCTTTCTTTCCTTCCTTCTTTCTTTCTTTGTTTCTTTCTTTCTTTTTTATTTATTTATTTATTTATTTCTTTCTTTCTTCTTTCTTTCTTTCTTTCTTTCTTTCTTTCTTTCTTTCTTTCTTTCTTTCTTTCTTTCTTTCTTTCTTTCTTTCCTTCCTTTCTTTCTTTCCTTTCTTCCTTTCTTTCTTTCTTTCTTTCTTTCTTTCCTTCCTTTCTTTCTTTCTTTCTTTCCTTCTTTCTTTCTTTCTTTCTTTCTTTCTTTCTTTCTTTCCTTCTTTCTTTCTTTCTTTCTTTCTTTCTTTCCTTCTTTCTTTCTTTCTTTCTTTCTTTCTTTCTTTCTTTCTTTCTTTCTTTCTTTCTTTCTTTCTTTCTTTCTTTCTTTCTTTCTTTCTTTCTTTCTTTCTTTCTTTCTTTCTTTCTTTCTTTCTTTCCTTCCTTCCTTCCTTCCTTCCTTCCTTCCTTCCTTCCTTCCTTCCTTCCTTCCTTCCTTCTTTCTTTCTTTCATTCATTCCAAAAGTTAACGCAACACTCCCTTTCAAGGAATCGTTATTGCTATGGATGGATATAGCGTGAGGTACAGTCTGTAATCATAATGTCGTTTTGAAAAAGAAAGAGCTAACATGAATTTGATACTGAATATGAACCTTTAAAATTAAAGGAAGCAGCTGGAGGAAGAAGATAAGGAAGGAACAATGGAAAAAAGCACACTTGTGCTGATACTTTGTTCTTGTTGTTGGCTGCCTTATTTGGACATTATTTGTTCTTTAATCCTGTATACTATCCTACTATTGTGCACCTTTAGTATCCTTAACTCCCTCAGCAAATATGATTTTTGTACTGCAACAATAACAGTGACACGTTAAAAACGATCCAGGAAGCAGTACGATAGTTAAACTTACTTGACTCGGAACTTTTAATAACTTAATTTGGTTCAGGTGAGAGACCTTTTTGTGAAAAAGTCTTGATTGTCTCTAAAGTCCAAAGAAATGAAATCGAAATTTAGGAAACAAATGACAGATTTGAAATTTAAAGTAACATTTAATAGGTTACTTTTTGGGAAGATAATATTGTTACTACATTCGTGTGAACATAGGCCTAAACACTTCAGTTTTTTGGAAGGAAACTTGTAGGGTAACAAAAAGTGAACATGTCACATATAAGAAGTGAAATCTTGCTGCGCATTAATCAAATTTTCCTGACAAGAAATGTAATACGATCACCTTAATGTTGAATCAATTTTGAACCTAGTATAATTTGTAACGAAGAAGTCAAGCGTTCGCGCATCCAAGAAAGGTATTGCAAGCCTTAGGGGGTTCATCAATAACCTTCAGAGCAACTTAAGTTACATTGTGATTGTTTAAGTTTTCGTCGTCGATTTGGGTCTAAATTCCTTCAAAACCTTTCCAATGTATTTTTTAACCACACTTTTAAATGGGTCGACTCGTAAGGTATCAGGTGCCATTGAAAAGGGACTTGTCTTCCTTGTTTGTTTCCTGTCTGCACATAATTTTTAGATCCAGACTTAGTTATATCCTTGACAATGTGGTAATAGTATGATTAAGAACGCTGGATAGTTGTATTTACAATGAATAAGGTATGTAGCAAGAAAACCAAACAAAGTTGAAGAGCCCTTTTACAATGTACGGCACCCAACACGTTGTCAATTTGTTTCAGTTCAATATTCAAATGATCTGATACACATTTGGTCCATGCTTTATTTTTCACCACTCAACTGGATGGTCAACGTATCTTTGGGGCCAATTTTTTTGTATGTCAGTTGTAACTAACTAAATATGGTAATCTTTGGTCCCATTAGTTACAATTTACATCTTTCTGTGGGATTATATAGTAAGGTTATTAAGTACATAGGTTGAAAATCTATTAGTACATTTGGCAATTTATTCTTGGAATACAAGTCATGCCTACGGGAAAATTTAGAATTAACTGTAGCATTGGTGAATATGATAAATCATGGACCCCTGGTACTCTAAAAGGCCCTTACGTGCGAGTATGACGAGCTAAAAGAATGATGTTCAATAGGAAAATCATTGTATCTCTTTAACTCTCCAAATTCAATGGTAACCTGTTTTTATCAAATAATCAACAAAATCAAATACAGCAGAAAATAATTACCTACTTTCCTTGCCTATGACCAACTTACAAATTTGTATAACTTGATATCAGTTGGCTCGGCAAAAGGAAGGACCAACCAAATAATGCTCCCCCGTGTGCAAAGCGTTTACATATACTGATTTAATTTTCCTTGTTCTTTTGTTCTCATCACTAGTTTGTGCCAACTAATGAATCCGATTAAAAACGCTTTTGAGAGGTAGGCTTAATACACTGTCCAGAAGAATGTATTAGAGCATTAATAGTTTCTCGTATCAAAATATAACTGGGACTTTTCTGTACCACAATGTCCTTTTACTAAGGTTCCACCCCAATAGACGAGTTGGGAAATTCAGTACTTCCGGTCGGGTCGCAAGGTCAAGTGTACCATGACAACAGCAACGTATCAAGCTCTCCGTGCTCAGCATGCAACACTCGCTATGGAACACTGTACGTGTGGTACACTTCACCTTTGACCCGTTACCATAATGCATTGCGTGGAAACATTTCCCAACACGTCTGTATTGAGTTATTTGTCATACAAACTTTTCTCGTAGTTAGAAACAATGGTCACCGAATCATAAGGTAGCCAACTGTCAGTAGATAACCGACGTCACCTTCATGAAATAAGGTTCCTTCTAACCAGATGTACTGCTTTATAGCACTGTATTCAGACAATGTTTCAAGATTTGACAAAGTACTCGTTCAAAATTTCAACATTTAGGAATAAAGTCAGGTTGGTATTGTAAGAGTCCAGGTGCGATTTATTGCAAGGATTAATGAAAACGGAAGCTTTTAACTGTCTGTGTAGCCTAATTCAATAGAAACTCAGCAAGCTGTTTTGCTTGAGGAATTTATTGCAGTTTTATTACATTCAAAACAGTTCAATAAAAGAATAATGTGACTGACAACTGGATGAAACCTATTAGCGGTTTATCTGACATTCCTAGTCTCGGTTCAAGGAGCACTTACCAAGAGCCCCCTACTTACCTACAGTAAATAAAGCTAACGATATTGACAAGTCAACTTCATGTTCAGTGACGAGACAGTGCCGGCTTCAAATCAAAAGCATTGAGGGCTGAGTTCTCCCTGTTCAAAATTATCTCGCCTCAGATTTTCCCAATGACCAAAAGGTGGTTCATATACCAATTTTAAGTGACCTACATACAAACACTAGGCAACAGCGAATTAAGAAAACAGTACAACAATCATCAAACATGAACGTAAGCATATTAAAATCTACACTACACACATGCACCACCAGGTGGCTGCTTTGTCCACAGGGTGGCTCACCATACAAGGATTAGAACTATCAGTGCGGGCAAAACTGATACTAAGTAAGAAGTATCACCGGCTACTAGATAAACGAACTTTGACCACAAAGTTTCTGACCACCATATATCTAATCGCTCATAGTCTTCTTAAGGACATCTCGCGATCACCCTTTACGTGTCTGATGTTTTGTAAGGGAAATTAAAGTGGTGTAGCTAATAGGGGGCATAGTCCTCCCACGGGAATTTTGGGTAAGCGATGGGCGATGATGAGAAAATGAATGAGAGCAAAAAAGAAAGGGGAAGAAGCCCTGTGGAGAACACTGGGATCTAATATAAAAAGAAGTAAATATAGCACTATTTTGCAACTAAGCCCTTCGGAACAGCAAATAAAAATTCAAAGGGGAGGCTCACACCCCTTCCCTTATACCCCTCCCCCAGGAAGGCGATCCAGAGTGAGGACGATAAGTTGACTTTGCTTCCACACACCAAAAAACTGGCTACTCCCCTGGGCAGTTAGGTGGCGGAAGGGTTGTACAATTCGAAGAAGATAGAAGAGAAGGTGGCAGATATAAACATATTCATTCATATCTGTGCGCTTATCCTTACGTTTATTATTACCATAAGCAAAGAAGGGGATCTAAGCGGTTCCATCAAGATAAGGAGGTACTCCATGACAAATATATGTAGAAATCATTTTTACAATGTAATGCTCTCTAAAGGTATCTTAGACACACCTAATACAAGTTGAAACTGTTTTGATGTACTGTCGACTCTCTAGAAGGATTGCATGCAAGGTTATTTTACACTTAATAGCATTTTGTTTTAAATGAACCATACCAGCCTTTTAACGACAGCTAATCATGAATTCCATAAATAAGTTGCGTTGCAAATAGAGTAACTGGGCGGTGTCATTGTGTTCCATACTCACCTGTTATACCAAAAATACAGGCAGCGGGTAGAATTAATAGGAGCCAAGTCTTCCGAGTCATAGCCGTTGTTTTCTTTTCCCTGTCAATTGTCAGAAAAGGCGATCTGATCTAATACAGGTACGGCAACGAACAAGTTTGTATTGTAATTTGAGTTTGTAAATAATACGCACAACCTCAAAGTATGAACAACGTTCTCCACAGTACAGAGGTTTCTTATAATAAAGCCGCATGGAATGTCGTTGAGGAAGAAGTGACATTCCCTGTCACACTGTCCTAGTAAAAAACATCCGTGACCTCCTTCAATGGTTCACCTTCCTGTTTTTCTGGCATACAGAAATATAAATGTACTTTCTCTGTGAGGCTCTCTTTCACAACAAAATTCAGCAAACTTGATGTGATGTGGGGCTATATTATCTATTTAGTCTCACCAGATTTCTTTGTCTAAATGACAGTTTATATAGGTTATTCCTGCGCGTTATGTCGTTAGCTTACAGGGAATGCTCCAAAATTGATCCACAATCATTCTCTAACTGACGTCTCAGGTCACATTTGTCAATTACCTGTTTCCAAAAGACGTTTATTAAAAGTTTACATGTTGTAAAATGTTTTCCTAAAAGTTATTAGATGAACGATATTAAGTCGAAAGTCTACTACTGAATGAGGAAAATATTGTACACATAAAATCAGGTTTGTAGTGGTTTACCCCGTTGGTCACTTTGTACAGTTGTGCTGCCACAATTTGCAATGTCTCCTTAAACCTACTGCAAGGAGGGCTGCCCAAGAGTCTCAAAAATAGGGGACGTGCTTTCTGTATCTGAAGAAAGAAGGGTTCTTCAGAATCCCTGGTCTTTAGTTTAACTTAAGGGACCATAGAGATATCATGTCGAAATGAGAGGTCCAGGCCTCTGAGAGTTACATAATCGTTATCATCATCGTATCGTCAACGTTATTGCCGTCGTCATTGTCATCGTAACCATGACTACCATCTTCGCCATCGTGGTCATTTTCGTCATCAACGTTATCGTAGTCATCGTCATGAATACTTTCATCGCCATCGTCATCGTCGCCAAAATCTTTATTGTTGAGTTCATCATAGTCCTCTTCATGATCGACATTTTTATCATCTTTCCAAGTTTGTTATTGTCGTCATTTTCGTCATCAACGTTATTGTCGTGGTAATGGATATCGTCGTCATTGTCGTTAACGTCTTAAATTATTTTTTTTTTTATCTCATTACAGTGATACAGTGATAAATCCAAGGTATTGATAACTTAACCAATGAATTTAAAAGTACTTAGAACCGCAACCCGGAGTAGCGTGGATGAGTGAGTAATTGCTCTGAGTGATCTGTGTCAGATTGAGGTTTCTGTTTTACTGTGCAAGTGTTCGGTATTTAGTAAAATCTATACTTCTGTTCGGACAGAAACACAAAAGGGACTTTCCCCCAACAACCACTATCTTTCCAAACCCATCTCTCTGTGGAATGTGTGGTGTTATTAGGAAATCATATAACAGATAAACAAACATTTTCGCAGGGTCGAATTCCTACAGCGGAACTTGTGGAAATCGTTTTTGCCAGCGAACGGTAGCTTTGGTATGACTGTAACGAAAGGGTCGTCTGAATTACCGGAACTTACAGGAAATAGATTCAGATCTTTCAGATAACGAAAACAAGGATTTCTTTGGATCTATTCTTGCATTTTGAAAGTTACATCAAAATTCTTTATTTAACATAACGTTCAGGAATGTTTCCTGACATTAAATATAACCCAAGGTTATATCACAGATTTTGTTTTGTGACTTGAAAAGTTGTTTGTAGTAACTTCGTAATTTTCTTTAATTCAATGCAAACGAATCAGTACTGTACGTCTTAGTTCATAGCTGAGCGTTAAAGAATAAGGAATAGTCATTTCATTTAATTTCATATATTTTCTACGATACAATACAAAATTAATACAAAGTGTTACAATATATTCAGAGAGTGATGGAGGAAGCCCGGAGAGCGAATGCTTGTACTGAGCAGACCTTCAAATATCAGATAACACGAAGGGCACGGGACAAAAGCATAGACCTAGTATTAATCCCCCAGCACTCACCCAACCATTCATCAACCCAAATAAAGTGCCTAGTGAAATAACTATGGACCGTTGTATTATGACGAACGAGACTCAGGAACATAGAAGGTAACCACAAACGACTAATTTTAAACGCCAGAAAGCCCATAAGCTAAGTGATTTTTGAGGGGGTGATTTGTCGCACCGAGGTTCACCTCACAAATTTTTAAATCTTGCCCAGTTATTCTCAAACTTTTTGAGGGTGAGGACCAAATAGAGAGGGTTAGGCTGAGGTCTAGGGCCGCAGGGGAGGATATCAGGCGTAGAGTGAGGACAATGACTGAAACGAGGGAAATCCGTACTGATGAGGCCCCGAAGCTGCATCTACGGCAAGAACACGCAGAGGTACGAATTTTTAATTGTAAGTGATTCCTTAAGAGGCAAACTGCACTTTTGCAGCAACCAAATAGAGCAACCCGACCTCAGCCCCAACACGGTTGAGGCTGAGGTCAGACAACTTTGCTTTCAGGCGCTCCAGATTGCAGGAAATCCACTTTTAACCACAATTTGCCTCTGCAATCAGGGTGGCACCAGGATTTGCCCGACAGGGCGGCTAAGCTCTCCGACCAAGCGGCCGGTAATCTGAAGCCCTGACAAGAGTCCAAGAGTTGCCGAAAGGGTGGCAAATGTGAAATTTTGGCCCGCAAAAATTTGGGGATACTAATGAGAAATTTTAAAAATTTGCAATTTTATTGAGCAATCGGCCCTCCTCGGGGCAAACTTAAGAAATGTATGGCAGCGTCTGGTCGTCATGGGAGATTACATTATTTATCGAACCCATAAAGGTTCCCAGACGAAAATGGACTTCTCCAGACTATTGACGTCATGGAGCCTGCCCTCCCCCCACACACAACCTGGCTTCACTACCTGTCAATAATGTTGCGTCTACCATGTGTGAGTCACCAGTATAGTCATTTCGATGTTGATCATGCGTCGGTTTCCAAACTAAAGGAGGTTGCAGACGAAAACTGCACATTGAGATGGATGAATGCACAACAGTTCTGCACTTATGATGCGTTAGGGACCAGCATGGGAGAAACTCTTGATCAGTTACTCTCGAGTGCGGTCAGATAGAGAAGTGGATCTATTGAGCTTGAGGGCCGCATTCCAAATGGCGAACAAAACGTTTAAGTTGATTGAATGATTCTATTTCATTTAACAGATCTGTGGAAAGAACAAGCTCATATAAAACGTCGCAAACACATTTTTAGGGAATGCCACCCTTACATTTGATTTAGTTTCTACAAGTACCGAAAGATGACTAAGTCAGTCACCTCACTTTGCAATTAAATTTCGGGAAGTTACTTTCCTACAAGCTTTGTCACTACAAATACAACCACTCCGCAATGCACCACAATGCACCACTATATAAATAGGCCTATATGCCACCGTGTACCTAAGATTATTGTCAACAACGCGGCACACGAAATAAGTCTTGGATAGATATGACTGAACAAGGAACATGCTGTACAGCCTGCTAAGTAGGACCACTTCAGGAGAGCAAATATGGAAGGAGTCAAATAGTGACTGTAGATTACATAATTTAAACATACATGTCAACATGGATTATCCCCGTTTCCTTACTTTGTCAAGTTCCGTTCTTGTCGAATATCAGTAGCGCCGGCACGGGGGGGGGGGGGGGGGGGGGCCTGGGGGGGGGGCGCGTGCCCCCCCAATGAAAATTTTTTGAAAATTTTAAAATGATCCCAAAAGGTGATTAAGCTATAGATTTCTGTAGGGGGTAGGGTGAGGTGTACTTCAACCGAGTGATAGATCTATTTAATCATTTTCTATCACAAATGTTTCTCAAACTATCAGAATTTTCGCAAATCTTTCGCAAACTATCAAAAATTTCGCGCGCTCCGCGCGCTTCAAACCTTACCTCTGTGTTCTTATTATCAATATCTTCTGATAGCAACTCCCGGAGAAGCACAGCAGCAAAAGTTGAAAGCTGTTCACGAATTAACAGGTAAAAGACTGGCTTTTTGAGTGGTATGTAGGTTTGTTGGGCATTTGAAAGTGTCTCGATGCAGATTCTGAATGCAGGTTTTGTCATGGAAATCTCATTTAATGAAAAATTTCGCGCGCTTTGCGCGCATGCTTTACGGTTTGCACTCCATCTTATGACCATTATTAACATAATAATACATGGAACTATAATCACAACATCTGTAGGGGCTATAGCCGTTAATATGCGATCTTTCAATCTAAGTTGTTGAAGCATGATTGGGAAAGTTGAAATTATGCCGTTATATATTTTCCAGAAAATTTTACCGAGCGCTTTGCGCGCAGCCATTATAGGTTATAGATGGCAGACACGTAGCCAAGGGGGTGGAGGGGGCATCCGCCCCCTTGGGCATATTTTGGGGTTTTTTAATGTTTTTTTTTTTTCAAATATTGCTAGTGTTTCTCCTATTTATATGCTGTAAAATAGGCTTGGGAAGTGCCATTTTCCAGCGATCTGGGAGGCATTTTGGGCCAAAATTTTCTTGCGCTTTGCGCCAAACCCATGGTGGCGCAAAGCGATGAGAATCTGTCTATGGGGTTCGCCCCCTTGACAAATTCCTGGTTACGCCCTTGATAGATGGTGATTTTTAATACACTTACGACAAAAAGAATTCTGAAAACGCCTTCTTAGTCCCTTCACCCCTTTTGCTATACCTATCAGGGAGGTCTAAATATCACCTTCCTACACCGATACTCTCCCTCCCTCCCGTTTCCGATTGCTGGAAGCTGTTCATCTGGATTTTCGTTCAAAATTAGTAAAGATACGATAGTTGTAAAGTGCCCTACTCTATATTATAATTTGGATGTCAAGTAATAAGCATTATGTCATTGCTCCATTTAATGTACTTGATCAGAGCTTCCGGAAGGCCCTATACAGGTATCTGCCAGCCTTAGATGCCTTTTTATAATGCACAATGAAAGGGAGGAAAAGTTTCGTATATCCCAACAATGTTTCTGTGGACTCCACGCACGTGTTTTTGGATAAAAACATTGCCAATAGAAGTCGGTAAAGTAGCCAAAAGGGAGTCTTCAGGAGGTTTGTTGACAACTTATTCTTCTCTTAGACAACATGCTCTCCTTTTTCACCTAACCAAAAATTAGAATTTACTAGATTATGGACATTTTCCAGCTATATATCATCAGCTCCAAAAATATTCCAAAAGATAGCACCATTTTGCATCTAAGAAACCTTAAATAAGCAAAAATTTCTCAAAGGGGAGGGGGACCTCTCCCCCAGGACGGCACCTTTATGTAGTGAAAAAGGAAAGATCCTCACTGCTGTATTCAAAGCGCAGGCGCATAAAAAAAACGAATATTTAAGCGTCGCCACTCAGTTGGATAAAAACATCCAGCCAGTCGGAAAAATTAGAATTCACTAAACTATGGACATTTTCCAGCCATACAGGTATGTGATCAGCTCCAAAAATATCATAAAGATAGCACCATTTTGCATCTAAGCAACTTTAAGTAAACAAAAATTTCTCAAAGGGGGAGGGGGTGTCCCCCTCCCCTTAGACCCCTCCCCCAGGACGGCACCTAGCTTAGTGCAGTGATACCTGACAAAAGGAAGGATCCCCCACTGTGTATACGAAAACGTAGGGAGCACACGGGAAAAAACGCATTTTGTGCAGACTTGGGAGGTTCACTGAAGTTCCATTACGACATCATCTGTTGTGCCCCCCCCCCCAATCACCAAAGCCTGGCGGCGCCACTGCAAATATGATTTTTCTCAGAATGTACTGTTCTTGACTGTATCATTTTTTAAGATGTTTTCACAATTTGGCCTCTGCAGACCTCATATGACCTTTGAATCCCACCAAAAATTGAATAACAAAAAATGAAAAAGAAGGTGTCTTGGAAGAAATTTGAACTGGGGCCATCTGTGGGATTTACTGAGCATTATTGGACTACGCCATCAGAGAAGTCGTTAAGTGTATGGTTTTCGTCACGGCATCCTTTACATGCGTTCAAAAAAAGGTACTCGAAATTAGAATTATTACTGTAAAAGTTATGCTTGTGAAAAATATATATTGTTCTCTATAATTTTATCTTTGGAATGATAGATAACTTTCGCCCTAACTTTTCTTTGGTGATCACGTAACGTATTTAGTTTACGAGGTTTTCGAAGTTGAACTCTGTTACAACCGATAATGTAATAATTACCCGACAATATAACAACAACCGATAATGTAACAGAAAATTTACCAATAACGTAGTAACCACACCTTACCGATAGTGTAGTAAAAGTTTACCGATAATGTAACAATTTTGGTAAACATAGTAAAAACAATTACCGGTAATGTAGTAACGTTTTGTTAACGAGCATAAAATGGTCTCACTTTTAAATTTCACTTAAACTTACTAGCGTTCATACGTAGTATGCATGCATGTAAGTTCATATACATGCACGCAACTACATACGTGTGTGTATAAAATGTTGTAGGTGGCATGATGGATGGGCCTGTGTGTAAACAGGCCAACTCGGTCCCAAACCAACTAGGCCTCAGACAACTCGGTCCTAGCCCCGAGCATGGGCGTCAATCCTGGGGTGGACAGGGGGACACGTGCCTCCACATTTTGGATATACACCCATTGACTTAAGATTTTTACACCGTAAATTTTTGACAGAAGTGGCCATGCCCCCCCCCTCCCCACATTCGAGTAAAGATTGATGTCCATGGCCCTGAGTTACCCCGGACCCACGTTAACTGGACCCGAATTGAAAATATGACGATCCATCGAAACAGTTTCAAAAAAATTGAGATTAAGAGAATATTTCTCAATCCAAGATTTTAAACCTACATAACTTCAGTAATCACCTTTTTTGAAATATAAATGATTGAAGAAAGATGGGTGCTTATGTATATGTGTATAAATATTTGTTTATGTGTGCACACGCGGTAGCTATGTAACTCTTGAGGGGGCGACTTTTGTTGTGCTTACGGGCGACTTTGAAAAGGCCGACTTTGCTAGGGACGACTTGACTGGCAACCCTACAGGCTGAGCATATGAGTAAGTATGAATACCGGGAGCAGGGCAACTCGACCCAAACCAACTTGGCCCCAATTCGACTCTGCCCCATGCCAACTCGGTCCAGGAACAACTTACTCCCAATACGAAAAATCATGATAGAAGTGTTTGTGTTCCAGTCACATCTGTTTTTCGATCAAGTGGTTAACTATTTTGTGCTGAAAAGGTGACTGAATATTATCTGTTCACGAAGTTTTTGGATGGACACTCCTGGTAGCAGTTTGAATGAATGGATGCCTCCTTCCTATCAGACACACAATCCCGCATATGAAATAAGGTACACTAAATGACTCATAAAATCAACAGCCACAAGGAAGGGGGCACAGGACACAGTGGGGTCTTCAACTGACTGCAGCCAACAATTACAAAGTACTGACACGACGGCCGATATCCGCTGCAAGGGGGGTACAAAATGGTTGAATGTACATGTTCAGTGGAATACACGCTTCTTTTTGTACATCATGATTCACAGGGCAGTAGCCTGTTGAGGGCGATTTGGGTCACTTTCTCCCTGCGATTTGCAAACCGTCACGACGAAATTTTAGGTACTTGAAAAGAAATACTAAAAAGCTGGAAATTTCGATGTTCTAATTATGATTTTTAGGCCCTTATAGGAACCTGGGAAACGATACAAACATGTAATATAGGTCTGGGGATGGAAGTGTACTACTGTACGTTAAAGTTGAGGTACACCACCAAAAAGGCCTGATTTTATTTGACAGTAAAGACGATTTATTTAAATATTTTTTACCCTCCTCACGATGAACTTTTCAAAGTTTGACCATTTCTGAAGTAACTCATTGCCTACAATGTTGCACAGGGTATGCATTTCTTCTCAATTTTGTTAAGGTTGTAGATTATTTCCTAATTGTTCATGAAATAGTTACTACAGTTTGGTTAGTGGTATTACGGGCACAATGGTAACTACCAAAATAAACACCCAGGATCCCAATACCAATGTAACAACTGCCCTATAAATGAAAGTTGAAAAAACAAAGGATACATAAGACACTCATATTCTACCAGCCCCTCTCTTGACATCACAAATTTGCATACTTTGCCAAATTTATTCATTCTCTAAAGTGGTTAATATTTGATGGATTTTGATGGCAATTGTGGATTATTTCTACAATTGCCAAACAAAGGATGCATAAGACACTCATATTCTACCAGCCCCTCTCTTGACATCACAAATTTGCATACTTTGCCAAATTCATTTATTCTCTAAAGTGGTTAATATTTGATGGATTTTGATGGCAATTGTGGATTATTTCTAGGTGTTAAGTGTTTATACATCAAACATCCACCTATATCATTTCATGTAAGGGAACCTAAGCAGTTAAGTCAAAAGCAGCAGGAAAATGGGGAGGGACTGGCTTCAATGAATGCAGATGCATATATTTTGATACAAAGCCCAGGAAATGTAGAAACATTTTGTTAATGAATTAATGTTTAACATCAACATTATTCATGCCGTGTCTTGTATATTAGCCAAAAGTCGTCTGTCTTTAGTTGAAGCTGGTGTCAGTGATGCTCTTGCAATTGTAATCAATTTGATGAAATTTGATAGTGTTTTACTAATTATAAAATGTATTTTTCTATTTTCTGTTGACAATATAATTCATTGACGACATGTTCACTACTGTAAAAACAATAGCTCCACAATGTGTACTTATAGATGCGAAAATATAAGTACATTTTAAACCTACAGTAATTAATATCCCTGTTTCAATTAAGATTGTTTACCAAAAAATATGAGTACCATACTACTGTTCTTTACATGAAGCATTCCAATGAATGCTATTAGCGTTCTTAGGAATGCTACAAATATACATTCCAATGAATAGTAATTAGCATTCCAAAGAGTGCTATAAGCTTTATAATCATTTAAATAATTCGTCTCTAAGGAGGGCTTAACAAATTGTTTAAAGCATTCGAATGCTTTGGAATAATTAATTTTGCATTGGCAAATGATTTGTTAAAGGGGAACAGTAGTAGCAATTTGATCATTCACATATGTGTAGTACACATATAAATATTACAGATAATCGTTACTTGGTGGATCTTTCAAGAAGTCTTTATCAAGAAAAAAGAATTCCAAATTTCCTTCGCTTGCTGACATGTGCGCAGGCATATCCGAAAAAGGACGACTAGATATCAGCTGATTGCTGACGTAAAACGCGCACCTCACGATTTCAAAGCAAAATGTTGACAACTCAAGTAGACGTAGAGAGACCTCCTTAGTTTTTCTTAGTTGTGGTTCAAAAATTTCAAATTCATATATTTTAAATTATGGGAAAAATATTTATAGTATAATTAAGATTTTTGTGGGACTTTTTTAGCCCCTCAGCTAAAAACACTACATAGTTCTAGCCCATTCATTTAACATAAAACTGCAAGAGAATGTAATCAAGATAAACTCTCTTTCAGTGATTCCATTTTCCAAACCCATGGTATATATATTACGCTGAAGGGCTGTGTTTATGTGTTGTTTGGATAGTTCTTCGATTCTTCGTAACGATTGCTATACGTGGATGATGATTAGCCTATCTATTTTCATAGCATAAGAACTATTAGAAAAGAATTATCAGAAATTATTTAGATCATGGTGCTTGCCGTGCTGTTGTGCGGGTTCTTGTCGTCTCACACTTGGATTGCGCTGGTGCAATATTGGTGGGATTGCCGGCGTGTGATGTGGACTTATTGCGGCGTGTTCGGGGTCGTGCCGCCAGGTTGGTTCGCCATTGATGGGAAGTGTTTGGAATCCTTGCACTGGCTTCCAATTAATCAACGTATTAAACATAAGGTTTTGTCCTTAGTATTCGGGTCTCTTGGCGGTGGCGCTCCGCGGTGTTTGGGGAGTTTGCTGCGTGGGGCGCCTTGGTCAGGGTGCAAATTGCGGTCCGGTGGCCGGGGGTCGGTGTGCCTTGCTGTGCCGTTCGCACGGGGTTCCGCATTTGCTGACGGGTCTTTTTCCGTCTGGTGTCCTGGGTTGTGGGGTGCCCTGCCGGACGGCATCGGGTGTGGTTCAGGTGTTGAAATATTTGGAGCTTAGTTGGGGACCTACCTGTTTGACGAAGCATTTAGTATGTAGTGGATTTATTTTTACTGTAAAGCGCCTCAGAAAACCTTTGGTTGTGAAGTGCGCTATATCAAGTGTCATTAACATAACATAACATAAGATAGAACATAAAGAAGTGTAACGCATCGGAAGTAGTCATTAAAACCTTAGGGAAGTCGGAACCGTTGAGGGAAATTTTGCTCGACTTGTGAAAACACTATTCTCATGAGAAAGCCTGTACTATGCGCTGGTGCCTGGCATTAGTTCAAAACAAGAGCCGATTGATGCTGTCAGATTTAGTGCTCAAAATGAAGATTTTGGCTTCACAATGTGAAGTGTGATAACCGATTATTGCATATTTGTTGGAGTAATGGTCACAATCTGCAACACCTTGAAATATCAGTTGTATGTGACTCTACCGGAAGCAAGCCTAATCATTCCCCGCAATGTGTTCTCACCATGGTTGCCTCGAGCTATCGGTAACAGGCACGGATTTTTCTTCCTTTTTTTTTTTGGTCGAGCTATCTGAGACTTCTACGTATTGTATGAATGGTCAAGTTCCCATTTTTGGACTTTAATTGTAAGCTTGACTGTTGAGAAGTTACAGAAATGTTTAGACAACTATCATCAAATCCCCCAGACTGTGGCGATGCAATGGTCTGTACCACGCATGCGTGGTATGCCATTGAATTAATACAGTGCGCGAGTTGCACATGTAATCGCAGGGTGAAGGATTTATCTCGAACTCTTAACTGGTTAAAACTCGTACGTATCAAGTAACAAGAAGGCTGTGTGATGACCAGGGGCGGCGCCAGGGTATTTTGAAAGGGGTGGCAAACGTGGGGTGAGTAATCGCCGTCCTGCGAGAGGGGTCGAAGGGGAGAAGGATACCCCTCCTTTTTGAGAAAATTTTGTTAATTTAAGGTTGCTTAGATGCCAAATGGTGCTTTCATTTGTTATATTTTTGTACTGTCACCCCACCCCCACAAAAGTATGCCTTAAAAACGTTACTTAGACGATTTTATTTTTTGAGCTAAAAGCCATAGGGGCGGCAAATGCCTGCCCTGCCACCCCTGTGGCGCCGCCTCTGGTGATGACTTCAAATTGTAATGTACACATTTCTGAATCTTGATAGCAAATTTAACTGTTGCATTTTTTAAAACTTTGAGATAGTTTTGTCGTTACTGTGAATACTGTAGAGTGTGTGTGTATAAACTTTATAGGCAATGGTTCTACAACGCCTGGCGAGGTGCGTATATGACATCACGATCCCGTTGCATTGTTGGTAAAAACACAATATTATGACTGCTTACGGAGTGGCGCTTAGGGAGTTATAAAAATCGTGTTCGATCAAATTTTGAGTTATATTAGTTTTTAATTGTGTCACCATGCCTGGAAAAATGTGTTCTGAATATTGTACCTGCTTAGAAGGCTGTACAAGTGTTCCTCTTTAAGATATCTTGAATGCTAATGTAATGTTCTCCTTGGCATTCTGGTGAATGCCTATTGTATGGTACACAAATGCCTTCATTTGGGGTATGGGTGCCAGGGTAATCCTGATGTAATGTTTATTTTCGAATTTCGAGCTGCTCACAGCAAGAGAACACCTAAAATTCCTGGCATATCTCATATTTATAAACTAGAAGTCCACGCGCACAATTTGATGACACACACAATGTCTTGTTCACTTATTTGTCGCTTCATGGAAAATCCGAATGTGACCTAGATGGCAAGTAGTACATAGTTATAACTATGTGATGCGCTTTTTATTCCAATAAACGCATGGTAAGTACCTTTTCTATGTATGTCAAATTGATTGACGATGTAATCTTAATGATGGGACTCGTATTCGTTGGTCTTTCTTTATAGTTACTACCGAATTGAGATACAATGAGAGAGCAGCTTAATGTTCCATCAAATTCATTGAGAGCTACCACAGGAGGCTATTTTACATAAGCTACATTGTTTTCAACAGAAAGATGAGCCACGTGTATTGAGTATTTTAAATTTAATAAAATAAAAAGTACTCCAAATGTCGTTGTGAATTACTTGGAAGAAAATGCTGAAAGGTAAGCTAGATGCAAAAGTATTACTCTGTGAGAAAGTACTGGTAAGCTTCTCTGAATCATTATCCACCAATTTGTTATTCCGCAATACTACAAGCAATTCATAGATATCAATATCATGCAACATTTATGTCAATATTAACCTATATTATTACAATAGCACCATTAGTTTGTACATGCAGTACTTTCAAAAAAACTTAAAACACTATTTTATAGCACACACGTGGACGTTAAAACATTAAAGTTGTTTTTGTCAATTTACCATGTAAAGGAAACTTTTTAACAACAACCTTTCATGAGTCCAAATATCCAAATTTAACACGCTACCACGGGTGCCCCATAAATACTTGCATGATAGGCTAGGAACACAAAGTCCTTTCACCAGCATTTTAAGCTAAAACAAGTATACTTTTAATAGGAATGTACATTCAGTAAAGGGTAAACGATAGGCAAACTTAAAAATTGGATTCTGTACTAGTTTCTACAACTCTCCGACTCAATTTAGAATCAATAATGTGTTCATATACATCATATTAGCGGGCTGTGGTCCTAGTAAAACACTCTGTTGCTGTAAGGATATAATAACTCTAGGTGATTCGAAACAGTCATCAACGTTTACAGATATTTACCCTGTCTCACAGGGACTGTAAAACAGTTGTCCTGATTTACGTGCAAAACAGTCAAATCTGTTTAGTTTCTGCAGTGCATTGTGTACAACTTAAGAAGCTTGATACCGAATACACCTTTGGGAAAGGTTGATCCATGTACCATGATGACTACACCTAGCCCTCGTCAAATCACTTGGACGGTAATCCCTGGGACATGTAAGTGACACAGTTTCCATGAAGATGAAACCCAGGTGACCTTCGGGATTGGAGCCAGCATAATTATGCCTCCAACTTCCAACGGTTGGTATTGCCGGTGATGGGCATGATATTGCTAGAAAAAGATGGTTACACAGAAGATTCAATATTCTATCTAAAAGCTATTTTGTAATTTCTAAATCCTACTTTCGCTTCGAATGTCACTTGAATTTCAAATAGAATCTGCACTATATGTCCTATAATATAATAATGTGGCTAAAATATTCAGCATTTTTAAATTACATCATGATGGAATTCGGTATGTTTATATCAACAGTTTACCATCCAAGTTTCTGTCAAGATTTCCAGATACTTTCATGAAATCTCAAAGGCATAGGAAGGTGATTAAGTAGAAAAAATGAAATGACATGTTCAGAGGTGTCCTGAATCGTTTTCCATACTATCTCAGTATGTTGCCACCATGAGTTGACAAATAGCGTACCAAGAAATATTTGGCCCCAAATTTCTCCTAAATTGCAGGAAATGGTACTTCTCACACCTTGAAATTGCTTTTAAACGTTTATTTTGTGGTCTAATTGTAAACAAGCATCATACACTTCCAAACGAAAAGTCGTTTTGGAAGTTTTTGTACCTAGAAGGAGCTAAGATGCAAAATGGCATTAAATCATATTTTATATACTCGCGATTATCCTGCACAAGGAAGGAAGCCAGTACCTTCGTGAAGGAAGCAATACATATTTCGAATAATGAAAATATGAACATTGTTTTGTCGTAAGCCATTCACAGCGGTTCACTTTCCGCTGACCTCATTGCAATGTTGTACTGGTTAGTGTATATTAATATTACTTGCAGTATTGCGAAGGGTACAGGGGCGTCAATCCGTATTGAAGTGTGTGGGGGGGACACATGTGACCAGGCGCGTAGTTAGAAATTTGTCCGGGGGGAGCGGTAGATTTTGCGAGGGAGCAAAGCGACCGAGCACGCTTGCGCGAGGGGGGAGGGTGTGGGAGGAGGGTGTCCCCCCTCTCACGGTGAGAAGCTTTTGTGCTTTTTAATATGAAAATATGTGATTTGGTCCATACATTATATATATAACCATAGAGAAATCAAATGCACACAAATTGCTGGCAAATAATTTATCATTCTACAAGTATGCAGAATCACATAACAGCTTCCAACTATCAAGCTTTCTTTTTGAAAAGGGCGTGTCGTTTATAGGCCCTTCACTGTGTCCCCTCTTTGTGATGACTGACGTCCTATTCTAAAAAGAGTTAGGATTCCAAACACTGGTGTAACCAGGATTCTTGCTTGGAGGAGGACAACTGCGGGACCTAATGGTCGGCCTGGGGAGGGGTCTAAGGGGAGGGGTACCCACTCCCCTTTGAGAAATATTTGAATATCTAAGTACCCTCAGATGCAATCTGGTGCAACATGTAGCATCACTTGAAGCCAATTTTTGTGTTCCATTAACAATTTTTTTTCAGAGTTCCATGGGGGGATGACCCCCTGCCTCCCCTCTGTCTACGCCAATGATTCCAAAGTTAACATGACCATCATAGATGATCTGCTATTTGAAATAAACCGAGTCCAGGGAATTACTTCAAGATGTTACTTTAATCATGTCCAAAAATAGCTGAAACCACCCTCCGCAGCGTTGATCATTGTCAGAGATCATAGACCCCAACCACGTGAGTAGCTCGGGTCATATGTTTTTGGGTGTGAAGACCCCCAATTCGGACTGGCTGGACTTTTTTTCCAACAGAGTGGCGGCGTGTAAATTGCACTTTGGTATGCACCCGGCGTTTGCATACAGCGGTGGGGATCCTTCCTTTGTCACTAGATGGTGTCGCCCTGGGGAGGGGTGTAAGGGGAGGGCGTGTCCCCCTCCCCTTTGAGAAATTTTCGTAAATTTAAGGTTGCTTAGATGCAAAATGGTACTATCTTTGGTTTATTTTTGGAACTGATCGAATACGTTTTCAACAACCTTCCTGAAACCTCCCCCCCCCCCTTTGGCTACTTTTTTTGTCAGTTTTTCCAAAAAATACCTGCGTTGGGTCAACAGAAACTTTCTTGTACTATTATGAAAATTTTCCTTTCCTTTATTGTGCATTACAAAAGGGCTTCTAAGGATAACAAATGCCTGTTTAGGACCTCCTGGAAGCTCTGGAGCAATTATATAAATGGGGCAATGGCGTAATGCTTATTACCTGACATCCAAATGGTAATATAGACTATGATGCTAAGTACGTTACATCTTTCGTATGTTTACTAATTTTGAACGAAAATCCAGACGAACAGCTTCCAGCAATCATGGAGAATCGGCAGGAGGGAGAGGATCGGCACAGTAAGGTGATGCTAGACCCCCCTGACAGGTGTAGCAAAAGGTGTGAAGGACTAAAAAGAGCGTTTCAGCTTTTTCTTCGTAAGTGTATTAGCAATCACCATCCATACCGATAATGGCTTCGCGCGAAGCGCTCGGTAAACGTTTTTAAAAAATGCATAACGGCAACAACGTGTTTTGAAGTTTCAACCTTCCACATCATGCTTACAAATTAGATTGGAGGATCCCACATCTGATGCAAGGCCCCTATACAGATGTTTGGAGATGTACCTCTCTTTTCGGAAAGTGTTGTGATCAGAAAAGTTCCTTGAATAATCACCCTTTTTAATGGTCATGAGATTAAGTGCAAACTGTGACGCATGCGCGCAAAGCGCGCCGAAATTTTTCATCAAATGAGATTTTCCTGACAAAATCTGCATTCAGAATCTGCATTGAGACTCTTTCAACAAACCTACGTGCCACTAAAAAAGCCAGTCAAATAGAGCCACGGCACTACTCATTACGAAGTGTGTGGGGGGGTATTTGATATTGTGTCCCCTACCCATCGAAATGTGGGGGGAAATGTCCCCCTATCCCCCCAGGATTGACGCTCATGGAAGGGTAACAAAAATCTGATGGTAAAAAGGGGATAACTCGTTTTGCATTGCATTGTGTCCCATACGAGAGAATCTATTCCACAATTGAGATTAACTCTCCAAACTTACGAAACAAGAACTACGCAGGATAACTGTGTCTAGATTACTGTATAAGGGGAAGGGCATTTGCATCTCATATTGTGTTTGTATTTAGGCCTCGTTAGAGCGAAAAAGGGGTAAACGGTCGAGCGACTGATTGCATTCGGCTCTAACACACCTTAACACACCTTAACATGGAAAGTTCTCCAACAAGGCACCACAGATACCCTCCTCCTTCTTTCCCTGATTCTGCTTCTACTGGTTAAATAGGGTAAACTGAATAGCTATAATGCCATTTAGTTTGAATAGTGAAATATCTCGCAGGCCTGATCATTTGCCTTTTCAAGCACAGGTTACAAAATGCTTTCGTTCCGCGTATTCTCCGTGCATCCCCCATGAACTTGGCAGTTATGAAGTGCCAAGAAAGCAACTAAACAGCATTACAGCATAAACATAAAAAAGTATGAATGCTTATGCTAATTCACCAAAAACAGACCTATAAAAGTTATACTCAGTCTACCTTTTTTCGTTCATAAAATGTCTATCGGAAGACAATATACGGTAAACTAATATATTTCAAGCTTTTGATATAAGTTAATAGTCTCCATATGTAACGTGGAGGCAAAAATTGCAAATAACTTGAAAAGCGCTATATTAGAGAGTAGCAGGGAAAACAGATTATGACATCTACACTTCGCATGTGGGCAAAAAGGGGTGTTCACCCGACTTTCAGTTGTGGGGGCGGTTTCCCCTTTGCTCTTTCCCTTTTCTAAGCCTATGTATCTGCGTATGATTTATTATTTATAGGTTTACTAAAACAACCAAATAATAATCTGTTACAATCTCGCACTTTAACTTAGTCTACTGATTTACTATTTTTCCATTCTCAAGTACTTTTTTGTATGTTGGTAAGTAATTCTAGGTCATGCCGATATTTTGCTATCATGCAGGGCTACCATTGACAGTTCTGCACAATATGACTGCAGTGTGAAAATCATTCCGTAGGAGTTAAAATTTTTATGACGCATATAAAACTTTTTACTATCATTTGTGAAGATTGCAGTGGTCCAATTTGTAAAATTTTTGTTTAAAAGTCGACCTTTTGTACAACTGTGAAGGTAAATATCACGATCACGTTAGGTTTAAAACACCCATTTTGCACCTCACGTTAGATTTTAGGATGAAATTACATTGGAAAAGACATGTAACTACTCAGCTGCTTGTAAAAATATGTTACCACGAACTCTGACTCTAATGCACGTGTTGGGGGCTGCGTATGGCTTGTTTGGTATCAAACCAGTCTGCTTGGCGGTTCCTAGGAAAGGGTGTTGTAAACTCGGATTTTCTCATTGATAATTTAATGGATGAAAATGGAAAAAGGATGCTTTTATTTGACGAGACTCTATTTTTTGTCTCGATACTATACTTTAGTCTTTGTTAGTTTAGATTTGAATAGACTTGGAGTTAAAGCCAGTTCCGAAACATGGTGATAATCAATAGATGCATGAACTAGGTGTTATGAAGTCAAGAGTCTCGACTTAGACCAAAATCGTGGATACCTCTCTTTATAATGAAATAACCTGCAGTACCTCACAAATAAGTTGATCAAATTTTGCCAAAGCGTTTATTGCTTATCTTAATTTAATATTATATACAATGTATGGTCACTGTTGTCGAAGGGAGATTATTCGGGAATGACCTTCATCGCTTATTTAAAAGTAAGCCTATATGAACAAAAAAATTACAAAGAAACCGGAATTTCACCGTTGGTAACGCACATTAATTTGTTTATTATGTGATAATGAAACAAGTCAAAATTTTCAAGTTGATCTCATTCATTACTGGAACTTTCCTCCTTTACAATGAGTGAATGTTGCCTCCTTGAAAGATGCGTTTTTTACACAATGGGTAAAGTTGCGTCTTTGCAGCAGACCTATTTTGCCCTGATAAGTGAGCATGGTAAGCCGTTTGCTCCTTTTTGTACCGCACTTAATATTTATTCACTCAAGATTTGAAATCAAGTGGTGCAAATATGTGGGTTTTCCGTTTCATACCGTCTTCAGTGGCTTCGATCTGTTCTGGCCTGAAAGTACAAACCATCTAGTTGATGTTGGCTTTAAAGAGCAATTACGCTAAACATTTTCAAAAAATGTAGGTTAAGAGTTTTTGTCAGTTAATGCTGGGGTGAAGGTTAGGTGTGAAGTAATTTTGTACACAAACATCACCGAGTTAAAAAGTAGGGACCACGAACTCCAAGGAAAAACGTACATTTGGTTGTGGAATGAAAAGATACGACCCTTTCTCTCCGAATTATATTGTATTGAGTGGACTACTACAGTTCAGTATAACATGCAAACCAGTAACAGCTAAAACTACGAAGAAATGAGGTTAAAGATTCCAAACTGCTTGGTACTTTGATTGCATTGTCAGAAACATCAACCAAACAATTTTGTTAACTGTGGCATAAAATTAGTGTCTTTCTCGTATCCTTGATACAGTCAACCTTTGCAGTATTTCGAAAAGAAGAACAGACTTTCACCGACTTCTGTCATGTACAGTGAAAAGTGAGGAGTGAAAATAGAGAAGAGGAAATGCACGAAATACCTAGCGCACGCCCGTTGATTAACGTTACACAATGTCTGTTGTGCTGGCGTGGAATTACTAAGAATCCACATAAGTGCCATGCACTTACCAAGTAACCTACCGGTAATTTTGGAAGTCTTCTGCAATGGTCTAAAAAGTCATTCCTAATCCCATTTTTGTATGTGTAGTACTTTATGGTAGAGAGTAGTTAGATACAACAAAATTCATATTATCACTGCCACTACAGTTGATTATTTCCCCTTTGTTAATATATAATATTGTATAACATAGATTCCAACTAAGACTCCTGACGTTATTCTCGCAGTTTTACAAGCAGATTCTCCGGAGGTACTTTTTCAGCAGTATTAAGCCAGTATGTTACCTAGTCGGGGATAAGGGATGCTAGTAAGTGTCTGGAAAGTCCTGCAAATGGCACTTGAGGACTCTGCACACTCAGATAAAATGTTTTAGAAATTATATTTCCTCAAGGGGCTAAATATTAACTTTTTCCTAGTGAATGTAAATTGTACTGTTAGGAAGGGACTTAAAGCACTCTTTCTTTATCGTTTAACTTAACTAAGTGAAGGTTATTCTATTTTAATACATATTTTACGTGTCGTAGGTACGGATACATGACACCCAATGTTTACCGTTTTTTTTTTTTTTGTTTTTAAGTTATGCATCTTAGGACCAAAAGATAGGGAGGAGGACACGTGCCCCCGGCCCCTCACTCGTAGTGCCCTCTCCCAGAAATTTTCTTTATAATTTGAAATATGTACAAGAAAACCTTTTGTAGACCAATTCTGACAAGGTAGCAAACTGTCACGTTATTAGTCGATTGGAGAGAGAAAAAGAAATATTTTCATAACTAAATTTTGCTTCGTATCTCGCTCCTTCCTTTTTTTTTACGAGGCATTGCATAATTAGTGGGAAGTATAATCCAGAACTATTCTCCAAAGATCTACTTTCGAGGGCTATGAGATTACTGTGACCGACTTTCCTATCATTCTGTAAACTTCCCAAATGGATCATTCGTAAGTCTTGCATGTTTCACCAACAAATAAAGACAGTCGATATTTATATATATATATATATATATATATATATATATATATATATATATATATATATATATATATATATATATATATATACATATATATATATAATATAGATATACATATATATATATATAAATATATATATATATATATATATATAACGGTAGGATTCGCACGGAAGTCTCCTACGCGCGCGTGTAAAATATAAGTTGTGCGTGAAGCGTGCTGCATTATTTGCCTCCAAAATGACGTAGCATGACGTCAATGCATAAATTCTATTTTATGTACCAACACTCCTTAGGTTGCAGTTTGTGAAATTGTTTTGAAAGCGCATACAATAGAATATAATGATGCCTAACGCTTCATACCATAATATTAGTAAATAAAAATGGGACCGTTTGTTCGGGCCTTTCCGCTTAATTGTAAATCTTGCACCTATCAGTATACTTATATCATCTTTTCCTTTTATCCTATCAAATATATCTAGAGCCTAGAGTTTTGTAATTTTTTTTTTTTTTTTTTGATTCAGTACCAAATTCGTCATCTATGTAAACTTACCTTTGCAGATCTTGAAGTCTTCTTTTTCATGCCTATACTTTAACCATTTCTTTCACCCTGAAAATCTGCATGCATACATGAAGTACAACCGTTTTCTAGTTTTCTAATGAGCAGTGAACCCGAATTATTTTGTATTTTGTACGTTTTACCTTGAACCCTGTGTTTCTTCATATAATAACAAATACACCAATAAAAATGCAATGGAGAAAATTAACCATTAATTACGGAGCTTATAGCATAAAATTAATCCATTTTCTTCTACGTACCTTTAAATATAATATCAATAGAAAGGCTTTGTCCGTTGCTCTCACACTTGTATGTTCCACTATTTGCTTCTGAAGGATTACTAATTCTCGAGCGCCTTAGATTGAATTCACTCCTATCCAAGTAAGACGAAATTTCTTCATTATTCTTGTACATGCTGATGGAACGTCTAACGTTGCTAACTAATTTACAATTAATTGTAACGTAGCCGCTTACAGGATATACAATGATAGTGCCGTTCTCTGTAACATTCTGAAGTGCAGTGTTCCCGACGGAGATGACAAAGTTGGTTGATTCTTCAGAGAAAAGATATCAAATACAAACCATTTACGCAAATACACATACTACCTGACTTAAATCGAAACGTGTTTACAGTCATATCACAGTTAAGCATATTACGATATGTGCACTATGCAATGGCATTTTCATTATTTCTCTTACCACATCTAGCAGGGTGACCTGACCACCTTCCGCCTTCACAACGTCGTGTCACTGTGCCATGAAACTGTTGTGTCTTGGAATCCTGACATCGTGATGTTAAGAGTGCTCCCTCACTGAATGTGTCCTGCATATTTAAAGGTGTATAATCGCTTCCTACGAACGTTTCTACCAAGTTGAAGACACTTGGTGACGGACATGGTTGTTCGTTAGATGTGTCTGAGAAGATTGTGGAATTGAGAACGTTCAAGCTTAGAAGGTGACAAATAAAAAGTAATTTCAATGACCAAATGCAAGTGTTAGAAAGATACGCAACGTCGAGGGTTCTTTCCTGCTTGGGAATCTTACAACTGTCTATGGCCGTTGACTGCAAAGCACTGCATTTGTGATTTTTCTCTTTTGATGGTTGTTGAAATAAAACAGAGAGGGAGCTAACGGTTGCAAACGGATCTGACAAAACAAATCTATATGATAACGCTAATATATGTCATAAATTTATTGCCTTTGTTCTTAAATGTTTTCCTTCCGATTTTTTGCCGGGATTTATCCACACTAGCTCAATGAATGAGTACAGCATTAGTATTAGAAACCTTATGGGGCAAATTAAGGTTTCTACGATTGCATTTTACATCTCAAGTATACCTACCTTATAGAATTCTTGACTAGTTCTCTCATATTACCCCATCGACATGTAAAACCTGATTAAGTTTTAGTTAATGATAATGAAATTTTTTCTCCTCTTTTGTTAACAACTACAAGACTGTTCTACCTATTATATTGGACTTTGCCGTAAACGTGTTACATACTACATGCAAAAGCTACATCAACAGTTTAAAAAACGCGAAAGAAGGCTGCTTACAGTGATTTTGTAAAGAGAGATTTTTCCATTTATTGTGAACCATCTTGTAACAATATTGTCCATTGTTTTTGACTCTTTCGCGATATTTGTGGGAAAATTTCCTCGTCTGCTTTTCATTTTAAAGTGCCAAACTCAAACAGATTACCAATTACTAAAAAGTAACTTTTCACTTTGATGGGAAAAAGTTGTTACAACATTGCTTCTGATACCTCAGCCTTTGGGCCGTGTACAATTTGAATTATTGCTAACTTTATTTTGTTGGATGCTTATCGTCACATTAGTCTTTTTTCCAAGTATGGCAGCTATGCCAATGCCTTAGGTCCATTTTAGTGCTTTGATTTTTATTTATGGCGTGTGTTTTTACTGGTGATATGTTTATAAATTACTTCCGCAGCAGGAGACTAGCTACGAATAGTTCTTAACAAACCAGGGAGACGAATGGATTAATTGAGTGGTAAAATGTGAGTAGAATATAAATCATGAGTTATGTAGTCAAATACTAACTCCGAAAAGCAGAAACGTCGATAAAGACGTGACTATTTTGACAGCAGTCGGTTTAGGGAATTGGACGTAATGGTATAAGTGGTTTAGGCATTGCTTGCTACATTAAACTGTTGTAGTATTTTAGGGTACAAGTTTCTGCCATTTATGGGGTTGAATACCACCCTTCACTCGCCTTTCGATTTAGTTAATCACTTTCCAAAAGTAAGCTAGACACAAATGTCACGTACTTCATAGGAGAGAGTCTGGATGCGCTTGGTGCGCAGTTGTCGGTGTTTGATCTCATACCGGATGATCATTAAAAGGCCAATTACAAACTTACTCTGACAGAAAATAATAATTTGAAAAGCAAATTTCACGTGTCATAATCGTATGCTCACAGATTTGAATTTGGATCACATTCCCCTGTGCTTCACAGGTGTCTTTTTGAGATATTGGATACCTTTTGTTGAGCTTTCTAACTGCAAAACTTCAAGAATATCTATTTTTTTGCGTATACTTCTCATCCTTTGACACAATGTAGGGGTAAAACAGGTCTAGGTAAATCTGGTGTGCTGTTAAGGTTCTTTGTGTGATGGTGAACTTTTCATTTTCATTTTCTTGGCGAGGCTTTATTAATTAATCTCTTTCTACCTCTTTAGCATTGCCGGTTCGCTCTATATTTGATGTATTGGATTAGGGTCTAGCCTGTTAGGTGATATCAGATAGAGATCCATCGAAAACTTCTTCCTTGAACCCTATTAGTTGCCGACAATAATCTCTTTTGTGTGTTGTTCTTGATGATTCAATAGGCGTGAAAAGTGTTAAGAACTAAGCACAAGTGGAGCACATCGTCTGCTATAAAGCAGATCAGGAAATTTCTCCCTTGCCTTAACATTGCCAATCGCTTGAGCTGTAAAATAATTTGAAGATTTCGACGCTATTTATAACTTATTTGTTTAGTTCCCTATAATTTGCTTAATGTGAGTGTGCTTTTTAAATCATGCCAGGGAATGCGTAAATTAGTCAAAATCCGACAGCAAAGAAGTATTATATTTCTTTTGGTCATTTGGATAAATCATTGGTATTGGTTTATTGCCAGCATCATTAGGTTCCTTGGCAATTAAAAGTAGTATTGAATGTCAGAACAGTGTCTTGTACTCGACTATTGGCTACTAGTTAGACCTTAAATCATTAATACAAACAATCTTTTTTGTTAAGGTAGCTGTAGGTTTGAATGATAAGCATTATGATTGATATATATTACATATTAGACCAAATTGTTGCTATTTAGAAGGAGATACATCGGAAACTTTAATTTGTGGTAATCCGATTAGATCCACCTCATCCTTTACATAGTTTCAATTTATAAGTGATTATTAGCGCTTAGGGTACACACTTCTTTTGTCTGATCCTTTCCAATTGATATATCATACTTAAGTAAACCTTTTATACACCTACTTATACCGTATGAATAAGATTAGGAGGAACAATGCTTCGATCCGAAGGGTTTTACCGACAGTCAAGTGAGAAACACTGTCTAATAAATCAAAACGACTGCTAATTCTCTAAGGAGTCTAGAAATACTAGCATATAAGAAGAAGGTTTTACACTGGCACAATGCGTAAATGACTAAAGAGAGGTATGAGACTATAATTTATTTTCAGATTATATTACTTTCCGCAAACTTTCGCAATTTCCGAATGGTAAGTGCATGATCGACATGTTACATAAAATTTAACTTGCCTATTGTGAAAAGCGTTGCATCGCGTTGGAAGCTGCAAATGAATTTTGAAGGAAAATGACTGGCAATGCTATGGCATACAGACAAAATTTTGTCTGTATGCCAGTAGAAAGTAGCAGACGACATGAATTTTTTGATAAATGCTAACAATAGCTTTAAGCCCATTGTATCTTCAAGTGCTATACAAAGCAAGTGACCTTGGCAGCCACTAGGTTTGTTCAAAGGGGAGAGCTGCCGTTTTCTCTTCCTCTAAATAACAACTCCCTGATTAGACAAAGGAATATAATGCCCTTTAGTTCAACAATCCCCAATTAAAGGATTTAGTTCCCACTCTGAGGTCAATCTTATTCGATTAGCATCAGTTAAAGTTTCCGATGGATCTTCATGAAATATCACCTACCTAGTCTGATAGACACAGAACTGTCCTGACCGAAACCAGAGAGCTGTAAGAGATGAAAACCAATTAGGCCTATTTCTCATCTATGAGTTTTGCAGACGATTCAGTTGCTCTAAAGCTTAGAGGGATTAGGCAGTGGGCACAATCGTTTTTGTACTCTGTTACATCCGAAAGAGCTCATAGGTTGATTTCATCCATTGATATTGCATTGCCAGTCGTCAAGAGGAGAAAAATTAATTTCATCTTGTACCACTAGGTGTCACTTTTAAAAGAGCACATTGTATCTTCTTATTCCTTTTTGAACAATGTACATTTCCGTTATTTCAGAAACACTCCGGGATCGTTTGAAATATCCTCATCAAAATTTAGACTTCTAATTGTTTTTAAAAGGATACATTTGTTACTTAATGAGGAAATTAGAATTAAAATGAACTTTTTCAACTTATGAGGGCACGAACAGTGGTTTTAATCTAAAAGTGCTGTAAAGACCTTTAATATTTATCAGCTTCTCAGGTATATTCAAAGCAGTATCTTGAAAATGGACTTTGTTTCAGGATTGCTGGTCTTTGAAAGAAGGAGATCATCATTATGAAGAAAGTCTACAGTAACTAAACAATAAGAACAAAGAGAGCTGTCAACCAAGTTTTGGTACTTAAAAAGGATTTAATTATTCTCAAGTACATATTGCCCGACAGATTTGGTCGATGCTTTAATTTCCATCTTTCACAACTCCCTGCCAAAAAGAAGCTTTTTGGATTTATGATACTCTGTAAGCTGGGGCGCTTAAAATGCCAACTTAGCTTCATTCAATGATTGTCCCTACTGAGTAGCTGTAGTTATGAGTTTGTGTTTAGAGTGCTATTTCCTGCACTCACCTAACTTTACCTTTTACCGACGTCACAGTCATGGTGAACGTTCCCCCAAGCCCATGCACTCTTGAAATTCAGTGGTATCATATCGTTTGTCCCCACCTTTTTCCAGAATCCCGACAAGAACAGTGTTCGAAGAACAATAATATTTACTTGTAAAAGATTTTGATATTCCACATGCAGTTAATAAAACGATAATTGAAAGGATTTCTTCCTTCCTTCCTAATGTTGCGAGCAAAAACCTTTGTGATGCGATCATATTTTCAAGCAGACTTTACAAACTGCTAGAAACGAAAGTAGGCAATAGGCTGCGGCTGACGTTTAAACCTTTGTTTCTGGATTTTGCACATGGGCAGCTGAAGCTAAGACGTTCGAAAGAGTTTTTGCGAGGAATTCGCGTTTTAAGCATGAGGAGATTTTCAAAGATAGGCCTATGGTCACCTGTCCAATGCCGGAGATTGCGTCCGCAGTAGCGTTCAAATTTGGAACTTTTGTTGAATAAGTATTTGGCATATAATAAAAAAAGTCAATAAAACTGAACGATCGTTGGTAATCCTATTCGATAGAGACATAATTCATATTGGAACACATTAAAGTTGGTGACATCGGGAAAATGGCAGATGAAGGAGACTGTTGCGTTCAGAGTAATCATGTTCAGGTCCTTACGTATCACACTGAAAAACATCATACCACAAGCCACGTGCTAAAGTGATTCCAGTACGAAAAACCAGTTCTTCAAACGCCACCTTTCTTATGTTCTATCATGTTACAAACTCAATCGCCTAAGGCTTATTTTTTATCACAAACACGAAAATTCTTTCTACTGAGGTTACAGATAATAGCACATTAATGTCCACTCTTTAATAGATTGTATCCTAAATGGCTATATTAAAATGCAAATTGCATTCAAAGTTCCTGTTGTATGTCCGTGTGCGATTGCAAGAATGAAGAGTGCGGTAAATTTTTCTGTTTTTAAGAAGTTTGAGACAATTCGGTTGTATTTATAGTTTTAATTGTCAGGCATGACATTGTTACGATTATAAATACCTAGCTTAACGAATTTGCTGTAATGAAGATGGAAAGAGAAATAATAGCAAGTTTAATGGCATATGTACGCCTATAATCACAACATCATGTGTAAATTGATATTCATTCAGGTAAATTAATTCGTTTCCCCCTTGCTTCTACTTGCAGTTCCGGTTTTCCATTGAGAACAGCCCTTTAATCAGGTTGCCGTGACTTTTATGCAATAGCTTTAAGATTGCATTTGAAGCTCGCTAATTTAGAAAGTGAGCCTGTGCATTACGTAGGCAAACTACGACTGTAACCGTAGCAAAGTAAAGTTTCGCAGATAATTTTCCCCTGCATCATCCGATTTCTGGTGACACCAGGCTTATTTTAATAAGTCATCTAATTGTTTAACACTTTGAAATGACTGTTGGTCTGTAATTTCAAAAAGAAAATTGCTTCATGAAATCGGCATTATAAAAGCAATATATCTGTAATCCGACACTCTGATACTTAGGCATATTCATGGGGGCTTACATTTCCTGGTTGGTTGCTTGGCTTGAAGTTGGTAAGACTTGTTTGCGGCTTCTTAGTACTCGTGTCATATTAAAAGGGTTAAAAACAATCAAAATTGCTAAGAACAGTTATTTGTAGCATACATTCCACCTTAATGATTCACTCTGGAAAGGCTTACCTAATGTTTCATTGACCCCAACGTGACAACGTGGCTAGAAGAGTCAAGGATTGATATAACTTTGCCACAGTTCAGATGGAACCAGCGTCTCCAGCAATTCATTCAGTAATCGTTTAATTGATAAAACCGGTAATAACTCACCATGACAAGTAGGAAGACTACCGCTCCACTCTTGATGGGCTTGACAATACCGTCTCGACGTACCTAGCAACTCGTAGCCTGGATTACACGTGTATTCGACGCTACTAAGAAAAACGAAACTAGCACCAATGCGATGGCCGTTAAGGACGTGTCCAGGATCACCGCAACTCTTTGCTGCTTAAAGAGAAAACAGGTCACAAATGAAACCATGAAGTCATGAACAGTAAAATATAAAATCAACCTGGCGACCCTGCAATAACGGGGTCGGGGCAAACATTGTTAAAAACATAAGTTAGTTTACAAACTTTGGCATAAAGTTTCTGTAGTTTCTTTTTAGCAGAGATTTCCTGTATTTTAGCAGACAATTTGTATTGCTACAATAGCAAATTTTATTAAACATGTATTTTCTGTTTATTTAAGAAACTATCTTTTGATGATTTTTAAATTTGCAGACATATTTACAGTATGTTTGTGCTTTTCTGTTTTTTAATAAATATAAAGTCATGTAACACACATTCATTTGTTTTTCAAATAGACAAAAGTTCGGTTTTCCAAAAATACTTTTTTTAGTTTTAAAATGACATGTTTTTTCACACATTTGGTAAAAGAAAACACAAACTATAAGGTGCTAATTTCAAAGCACACATAAGGTACTATGTCCATATCATCACAACAACTGCTAATGCACTTGATAAGAGCTAATTAAAGTTTTCACAGGTTTTTGTAAAAAAGATTTACAACTTTATGACGTAATGCGACATTATACTTAAATAAACAGAACTTATTTTATAAGCTTTTTCTTACAGAAAAGTGTGTTTTTATCAGGTACTCATATTTTACCTTGTTTGAAAATGTTTACAACGGAAGTATTTGTTTTCTTTGTAGTATTTATTTTATAAAGCGGTATAACATTGCACAAGAAATGTTCCCTTTTCCAATTACAAAATTCCTAAATATCAAGACATGACAAAATTGCATCCTCAGACCGTTTTGATTGAGAACAACCTCATGTAGATGATTGTAGCAACGACTGAGAGAGAAATTTAAACAAAGGATAAAAAGCAATAAGTATCAATATAAGCTGAAATTTTAGAGATAAAACCAGTCCGCTGTAAATTAACATAAGGTATTAAGTAACTGAGACAGGGGAATTATGTTATTCGATGTACATTAGCTTTTTGTAAATTAGTTTGTATAAAAATAAAAAAAAAGAACATAATCTTTATGTTATTTCATGATTACAGTCAGGCTATAGCAAAACACTGTTCGATTGTAAAACAAAAAACAATGTTGTCATGAATATTATGTAAATTTACAGCTTTGAAATATTTGAACAGTGTTAGCAGTGTTGGTTGTATTAAAGGGGTCCTTCTCTGTAAGTTACTCTACAGTTGAAATATGCAAGTGTAGTACACTCAAAGTAATTATGCCACCAGCACTGCCGCCTGCATATGTCAAACGCATATTCCCTCAATGTGTTATTAATTTTGAAATTTTTGTTCAATTTGCATGGACCTCGGCATCAATAGGATACAAAAGATCTTTGTGTATGGAAACTGATAAAAAGCTGAGAAATACAGTTTGTACCAAATTCTTCTCTCAGAGTGAGAACTTTTTACAAAAGTGCTCTCTGATATTCTTAAATCTGTGGAATAAGCGAGTAAGGCAAACTCTCATCCAGCTCAAAGAGGAAACTCTTGGTGCTAAGATTGTGCCCTTTTCCCTTAAGCTTTCACTTGACAAGCCAGCATGACGTTAAAAACCGCCTTCCCTCCCCAGAGATTCAAAGGTTAAGTTTTGTCACATCAATCGTTGCAATATTTGGTTATCAAAATTTCAATACTTTTATTATATATAACATGTAGGATACAGAAATCTCTGTTTCCAGCAAAATGAGAGGCATTTTTTAAGTTTCTTGGTACACTAATGCACTAAACTTACTAATACAAAAGCTCAAACGTTAACTATTTCCTTCAATATTCCAGAGAAAAATTTTATATCATAAGCAAAGTTTGATTGGAGACATTTTCTTTCAAAGTTTGATGCAGTTGTATATCAAGGATAGAGCGTCCTTTTCTTCATCTCCTTTGATATTTTTTCAAGAAGGGACCAACTATAAAAATTTATCCTTTAATGAGATAAGACACTATCACAAATTTTCCATCATGCTGTGAATATGTTTAACAAATAGTATTTCTTTCAGATATCTTTCCAAGGCAATGCACTCTTGACCTTCAGTGTATGAATAACAAACGATTCTGCCCAAGTTTTGAAGCTGTCGAAAGTTTAATCGAAGAATTATAATTCTATTCTTATTTTATATGTATTTAAAACAATTGGTGGCTACGTCATGCCAGTAGTTACTATATTCTACATGTAAGTAATAAACAAAACAAACATATTTAGTCTCACGTGAACACTGAAATAGAATTTCACTCCATTCATCTCTATTGCACCTTGACAGCGGCAGGTGTCCTGATCTGTAATATCCATAGTCACATCTATAAATCACAACATCGCCATCTACATAGTAAGCTTTGGTTCCATTGTGGGTACTATTTGTAACCTCTGAGGGCTGATCACAACGAACTTAATACAGAAAAAGACAAATAGGGCATTAAAAGATTTAGAAAATACTACTCTATGTCTCTGCAATCGAATACCATGATATGGGGTCGGAAGATGCCCTACCAGGAGGGATGTTGGCGATCATCGCTCGTGCCAACCATCAAGATCTTCTTTTTACCGACTTTATACGCAAGATACGCATGGCCTTATGGCAGTGGCATCTTTTCACCTAGCTTACATGGTGCAACCTTCTCAAGAGTTTTAGGCAAGGGTTACTTTTTTCTGGTTTAAGGTTAATGATTTTAGCTCAGGAAGCCATTTGGGCTCATCAAGGATCCTTTCCAACATTAGTGGAGGATGACACTGGGGAAATTTGCTGGAAGAAGCACAGTGCACTACCACTTGAATCGACAATTTCCTAAGACAGATAACTTCCTAAGGCAGACGATCAGGTGTCCAAACCTTAGAATCGTCAATTTCAATCTCTTCAGCGTCACTACAACAAAATAGCTAAGTCGAACAAACATATTTAAAGTCTCAAAAAATATCAAGTGGTTTAGTCGGGATTAAATTCTAGACCTGTAGAATGCAAGCTTTTATACTCAGCTATAACCTGAGTTTGATTTTACACTTTAGTGCAATGGCTTTAGACAACCAGGAGGGGCAACGCGTTTAATATTGCAAAGCCCATGTACAACACCACCGTAGGTGTATCTAGGGTAGACAGTGGAGACATGCAAGCATAAAAAGTAGTGGCAACAAATTTGGGGGTGATCAGGTTGATATAAAAGTAGGGAAATGATCGTCATAGTTGTTTTACACCTACCAAACGTTAATTGCATTTAATGACACACCCTCTGGATTGAAGAAATTAAAAAACAAGTTACTGATAGGTCAGAAAGATCACTCTAAATTGAACATTTCATGACTTGTTGACGGTATAGCACGTTATGGTTTTCCCTGGGCAGCTGGGCAAGTCTTCGATACAGAGGACGAGAACGCATATAAAAGTTTCAGGGTAGTGTAATGTCTCTCCCCGCATCTCTTCCCTTCAGTCTGTACACTTTACCTATAATGCAAGACTGCGACCCTGTTTTTCAGTATAGATACCTAGAACATTTCAACAGTGGCTTTTGGTCTCCTTCCGTTCTAATACGTCGTCTTCTCTTTCTTGACTTTTATTAAAGGTTTATTGGAAATGGTAAAATTTATTATACGTTCATAGACTCTTTTATGGGAAAGCCTACTACAAAGCTTTACCATAAAGCGATACCTCTTGGTACGCAATTTAAAGAATCTCCACTCCACTGGCCGGAACCAAGACATCTTCTTTCATTAGAACCACCCACTTTTTCGTATCCATTACGGCAATCGGACTGGGCAATGCTACCAAATGTTCTGTTGTTTGGTGTGATGCGCACACGAACAGTTTGATCTGATGACAAATCTTCACAGTAATTTGCTCTGTCTGTGTGAAAGAATTTCAAATATAAAATAATCTAGAATTAAGCCTGGATAAAGCAAGCTCCTTTTTTAATAAATTATCAAAAAAAAAATAAGATTTTTCAAAAACAATATGAACAACGATAAGACGAAGCTTTGGTATATCTTTAAAATCCATTGCATACAACACCTACAATTAATCCCTTCTGTATGGCTTCTGTAACAATTCTCATATACATCTAGCTTCTGCAAATCATCAAACATACAAAATTAACAAACCACAACCTAAATATTATACTATTCACCTCAGTAACATGATAAATATTTTCTGTAAGTTCTGTTTCTGGCAGTACCTTTGTTATCAAATGCTGTTCTCTTCTGCCTCGATCTTACATTTAACTCAATGTGTAATTTTAAGTAATTTGACTTTACAGTTTTACCCATAGGAATGCACGATAGTCCACATATGTCATCGCATACGCAACGTCTTCCACGGCGGCAGTCACTATCAATCCCACATTGTCGCCTACATCTCCGGTTTTGATCCTGAACCTCTTGTTCGTTTCTTACACACTGTTCATCTGTAATGAGATTATTAAACTGTTGTGCTGTTCCTCCGCATGATAAATAGCGTAGTTGCATTTAATAGCACAAGAAGGTAATTCATAACGTAATTTAGGACAACCTCTCATTAAAGAGGCTGTCCTTTTTTTGAAAGTGCTGAACAAGTCATAATCTTATCATTAATGTTAACAATAAACCAAAACGACACAAATGGGGAACTCACAATAGGTCATCCGTCTGCTCAGTTTTACATACGTCAGTACTACTCTTCTAGAAATATCTTGTTTTGAGATTTTTAATAATTTGGCTTCCGGTAACTTAAAGAAATTTTTAATTCTATGAAGATAGGTGTCTCTGACTTCATAGATATCGTGTTTAGGAGATTTTCATCGTGTGCCTTCTGGCGGCCTTAAATGACCTTGTTCGCAACCACAAACAAAAGGGGTCCCTTGTAATTAGTATTCGTAATTTGACTTACACATACACTGTAAGAGATCCTCAATGACAGTTTCTAGGATATAACGTGTCTACACGCTGTTCACAAGTCTTATGTAGTTTCAAACCTGGTGGCTTCAAATCAAATCTCCCCATGAGAGAATGAATCGAATTAACGCTACATCAAATAGTCGCATTTAATATACCGTTGATTCAACTCATTCATATAAAGTCGCTACGTCTTTCCACCTATTTATTACTACATGAGACGCGCTTCTATGGCGTTAAAATGGAAACCTTGACTCGACAGCACTTAAGTTCAGTTGACCGCGTTCTTCCACATAGGCCTCGATGGCTCAGTGGTAAGAGAATCTGCTCGGTATGGGGGAGGTCGCTGGTTCGAATCCTACTTGAGGCTAAGTTTCCATTTTCATAGTAAAATCCTATTTCAGTATAAGGCAAGTGCCCCGTTGGAGGAAAAATGGCCTAAGGTCTCTATGCGACTATTTAATTAGCGTTCATTTGACTCATTCATTTAAAGTCGCTACGTCTCTCTACACATAATATATATATATATATATATATATATATATATATATATATATATATATATATATATATATGGTCAAAGTACTGCGTAGCACTTTTGAAGTAGGTAGGTAAAAAAGAAGTAGTAAATAGTGCTAAAAGTTTGTGAGAAATTCCACGACCTTTTGGGTTTAAACCCTTCATCAGGTGGCAAAAAATGCAACTGATCGTTGACACGGCCAAACGTAATTGTAAGTTTGGCCGTGTCAACAATCAGTTGCATTTTTGCCACCTGATGAAGGGTTTAAACCCGAAACGTAGTGGAATTTTTCGCAAACGTTTAGCACTATTTTACTACTTCTTTTTTACCTATATATATATACATATATATATATTCAAGTTTCACGCTATGGCACTTTTCTCGCAGTGTTTCCCTGATGTGGCCGTGCTCATCTTAGGTTGTATTTTTCGTTTACCTAGTTTTCTTGTTCAGTGTTATATTTGCCACTTGATTAAAGGTTTACACCCGAAACGTGGTGGCATTAAAGAAAACCTTTAATCGCTTGTCATTACTTTTTATCGACCTATATCCAGGCGGGATTTCTTCTCAACAGTGGAGGGTTGAGGAGTTGACGATTTTTCAAAGAATTACTGTGTGAAAAACACAAAGTCAATGGGGGATTTCTTTGAAAGTGGGGGTTGTAACCCCACAACCCCCGTTTCACCGCCCCTGCCTATATCACTTGTGCAGATAATTGGAAGTAATTAAAAGTGCTCAACATTTAGGACAAACTCGGTAACGTTTCCGATATATACCCTTCGTCAGCTGCAAAATATCAACTAATCAGAAAAAGCGATTCAAGTGAAACAGCAGAGGCGTGCCTATACAATTCGACTCACTCACGTACCTTAGTAACGGTCGTGGCGTTTCCATGTACTGAGTAAAACAACACGTTAAACTAATGCAAGTGAGTGAGTATTTCTCTGAACCAACTATCACGGCATTTGGACATGAAAAAATATTGTTAAACACTTGCTTCGGGCCTCTCATCTTCAGCCGTTTATGCTAAATTCCCCAGGGACATGAGTGCTTGCAATCTTGTGAGATGTCATAGTTTAGCAATGGCAAGGTTCCCTCTGTTGTAGCTGGTCCCAGCAAGAACTGTTTTAACATTAATCAGCATTTTACATGTACATCTAATGATTTAGTATACATTTTAAGTTGTAAGCGTTGTGCCATTCTTCATTTGGGTGAAACGAAACGTCGCCTGGCTGATCGAGTTACTGAGCACTTATGTACTATTAGTCAAACCCTTCCTGGCTATACAGCAGCTAACCATTTCAACCCTCTGTCGGTTTGTTGGATCAGGGAGTTACTATTTGACCTTGGTTTGATAAAGGACTAGATAGTCACGGCAACCATATCATGGCAAGGTTCCGACCACGATCGTTTAATTGCAGATAACCCCTTAATAATGAAGTTCTTGACCATTGCTCCTGGACTGAATGTTAAACGCGAACTTTTGTAACTGTTTTATTGCAGGTTTGCCCGTGTCCATTCCAAACGCTTTTATTTTCCTTGCCAAATGCGTGCTTCTTTTGTAATGACCGTCTTGCTTAATTTTTTTTTGGCAAGGTCATGACAGTTGCAAGTCATTTCACATAGTTGCATAGTTTTTCTGTATTTTAGACTACGCAGTTGCTTTATTTTACTGCGTTGCGTTCCGTTGCGTTGTTCTACTGTTTACATGGACATGCTGAGGTCGCGCATCATTTGATACACAAAGAGAGAGCGAGTGGGAGAGAAATGTGTGTGTATGTGTGCAAATAATCTATACACCACCTAACCACCTTGAAACCAGAGCTTTATTGGCGAGATGAAATTAATTAACTGCTATAAAATAAGATTTGTTGTCGTCACTTGCAATGAATTAGTTTTACATTCATATATTTTGTAAATTTACTACAGATTTTAGAATTTTAAATGTTTTTGGCACCAGCTTCTACGCAGAGTAGTCTTGGTGGATCCCAAAACCCTCTTCTACAAAATGCCATCCGCGGTCCTTCGGGCACTGTTCCTTCAACACAGTCAACCTCTACAATCGTATTCGCTGGGAAAACTAGGTCTGAAGGTGTTCTTCTTCCTTGGTAGTAGATATGTTTGTACTCTCCGTTGTTTGCCACGGCTGTGCAACTTTCTGAAAGTATCAAGTGTTTCATCGTTTAAACATAGTAACTGCACTCACAACAAATGGCCGTAATATTCAATTCTCACAACATCCAGTCTATAATATGTAATGTAAATCGGAAAGTCTGGATGAAATGGAAAATCGACCTCAGCGGGATTCAAACTTGAAATCTGTTGGATGCTATTGCAGAAGCTCTTTGTCGTTACGTAATTATTAACAAATGTCACAACTTTAATGTTACCATGGCTTTTTGCCTAAAATTTACCAAATTTCTAATTATGTTTTTACTTACCTTGCAAAGATTTCTAATTTGCATTTTGAAGTATTCAAAATATTGAGTAGACAATTGAGTGGGAATTTCTGTTACATTTTTCCTCTTTTTTTCTTGAAAATATGAGGATTGCAAGTGAAAAAGACTGAAATTTAACTTTTTCCTTAATGGTTTTTTTTACGTAACAATGAATATTGTGGTGCTCAGAATATGTATCTTTCAGCCGGAACTAAACTTTCGTTCAGTAATACTAAACAGTAAAACGGTAAATGGTTCCCCTTGTCTGGTGTTCCTCACAAGCAACTGGAACAGGGACAATCGCGTCCGATATTAAGAGGTTATGCCGCAGTAGTTTTATTGATAACAATAGATAGTTCTCATGTGACGTCATAGGAGCTTTTCACGCGGCGTAGTTCAGCCATGTTTGAGGGCAATCCCATATGTACGCACAGGCCTGCTCTCAGACATGGCGGTTGCTAATGCCTAGTTGTGACGTCACTGAGAACTATCTATAGTCACTGAGGGCTTTAAAGAGTATCGGGTTAAAAAGAAAATTTGGGTGGACATTTTTATTGCGTGTAAAGCGTATAAACCTTACGAAAATAGAATATTGTGTGTCTATGAGTAGGCTATTAAAGATGGCTAAATCCATCACAATCAATTGCCGAACTTTGAAATGCTTTAACTCACTTTCGCAATACTAACCTTCAACACATGTTGGTTTTTCTGAGGTCCATTCACCATCAAGGCATTGTGACTCTTGTTCACCGACAATAGTGTAACCTTGCTCACAAGTGAAGCGTCTCCAATTTCCATGACTAGCGCCCTCTGTAGTGCTACGACTATCTTGCAAAGTGACATTACCGTTAGCAATTGTTTCAATGATACAGAGGGCTAAACAGAGAAGTAAAAACCAAAAACAAAAAAGAAATTCTTACCGTTATCAGTAAGTTTCAATCACGTTGTTTATTGTCTCCAAACACTAAATTTTAAAAGAGAGTGCCTATTTTCATTATTTACTTGTGTATGTTGAAAATTGCATGTTGGTTACCTTTAAGTTGCCAAAACGGATTTTGGTTCAATATTCACTATTACTGCAGATATTACTTTCCTTAAGGGAGCAAAACATCTAAGTATTTGCATTTTTTAAAGTGAAGCCTTTTTCACGTCCTTTAGCAGAAAAGCAATGGCTCCATCATTTTACCGTCAGTCACGAAGGCATTTTGGCATAGCCTAGTTATTGTATACAATTGATGTTGTTCAGGGCTTATACCCGAAACGTCGAGGAATTTTCCGCAAACTTTTAACCACTTCTTACTACCTTTATCGACCTATATCCATTGTAATAAAATAGTATCAAATCAAATCGAATTTTATCGAATAAAATTTGATATAAAAGATCAGCTTTCAGTTTTATTTTTGAATAAATTTTAACAAAATTAGGTAAACGTTGCTTACGTACTTGACGTAGAGCATATATAGAACGACATTCACCATAGAGAAAACAGTGACACCAGTAATTTTCCTCAACATCCGAAATGTACTCACAGTAGAATCGTATTGTTTCAAGCGACTACGTACGTCGGTAGTAAATTTGTTACTGTAATTTTGGAAACTATAGAGTCTAAAGACTTGCACAGAAACCTCTCACTCCCTCAGTATGAATAAGCATTTTATTTCTTGAACTCGGCCTGTGGCGTCTTATTTATCGAAAAAAGCGAAGTGTTTTCTGTGATACATCGGTCCGGAAACCATCATTGCTTTCAGATGTATTTTTATTTTGCATTTTTCTCTTAAATCTTGTCTGATATGTGCACATAACAACACTGATTTCATGACAGACTATTACTCTATTGGTATTATCTCATTCATATTTTAATACAATAATGAAGGTCCTCTCAATGACATATTGTAGACGAAATCACTAAATTGTATTTCATTGAGTGGTCTAAAACACCAATCAAAGGTACGTGTTAGTACAAGAGTAAGAAAGAAACAATTAAAAAGGGGTGGCCTAAATCGGCATCTTAGTGAGTCCCGATATTGAGGGCGTTCTCTAAAACATCTTCCATAAGTTAATAAAGTATCGGAAATAAGAATTCTGCATACTATATTTACTACTTACGTATATTTTCTTGGCAAGTAGGTAGCTCATTCAGCCACACCCCGGCAGAACATAGGGCCTGTGAAACTCCACTCAGGGTAAAACCTTCTGGACAAGTTGCTATCCTTACGTCTCCATGATGAGGTCGATCTATGATTCTGTTATTTTCATCACGATACTCAAGAGTCCCACCATTCATATCCATCACAGGACACCGAACTGCAAAAATATGTGCAGTCTGGAATAAGTATTAATTAAGGCGTAAGTGGTATAAATAAGAGCTTATCACTTCTTAATGGTAAAGTTACAAGACATGGGCAAGAGCCCAGTTTACAATCCTCGCCGGACACAAAAGTAAGCAACAAAACAAGCAACAGTAAGATCACCATCCGCTTGTCTGCATCCCCATCCCCCCGTTCAATGTTGCGGCAGTCCAACGTGTTTTGAGACTTCAACATCGATACGGGGAGCGGGGTTCGTCCCATGTACTTTAGTCGCTGGTTGTAGTTCTGGTGTGCATATATTAAATTCCTCTTGGCAAAATTTATGCGAAGTATTACGTACTTTTTTGCAGTCAACCAAGCAAAAAGTTGAAATTGTGAAAGGAAGGGCTAAAGAAAAATATTAACTAAAGAGAAACTAAAAATACGCAATTTGGTGAAACTTCAATTCAAATTGGTCATGTAGTACTCGAGATATTAGCAAATGAAGTTACAACATTTGTGACCCTAAGGGAACTTGAGATAAGCAGGGGTTGTGTTACTTCCTCACATTGATGAGGAATGCTTTGTTTCCTTTGTTGTTGTTTTTTTTTTTCATTCTGTTTTGCTGAGCTTAAAGTTAAAAGGGACAGGACCTCTCCATGTGGAATGTAAAGTTTGTAAAATTCTTCATGCAATCAAATTCCGACAACATGTGATAGTGAAGGACAAAATTGGCTGTAAAGTTTAAAGAAAACTAGAAATCCTGAACTTGCAGGCAAGTACATCGAAGCCCAGGAAAATTGTTGAAATGTTGGCCTACTAGTTGGCTAGGAGTAGGATACTCACCTTAAGTTAGGCCTATTGAGAGCAAGTTTAGTTTGAGAACACCTCTGTTAATGTGTAAAGTTTAGTACTAGCTTATAGTGTACCATAAACTTGGCGTAACTTCACATTCAGGTCTATTCTACTTTCTAGGCTAGGCTATGTCGAAACCCTTACGCAAACCCAAACGTTAAGCCTATTCCAGGGCTTCGAAAAATGAATAACTGGGAAGCCTGTCTCCCAACAAGTTTGTTTATAAAACCTAAAGTTAGGCTCTAACGTTAGGGCTCCTTTTACCCTACCGATGCAAACAATGGACGCTAACGTTACTATTAATGTAACGAAGCAAAATAACATGGAGTTAAAAGAACGAGAAACTTTTAATTAGGCCTACCTTTGGCTAATTAATTGACTGTAGTGTAGGACTATACTACTAGTAGGTAGACTGTCTTGTTGGTATGTTGCGAGGTACACACCACGTTGCACTTGCACTATCTCCTTACCTGGGCATGTCACCTGTTATGTATGGACAACTTCTGTTACATGTAGAAGTTTACGTATGAGTATTCCTAGTACACTTGTTAACGAGTTTCCAACGGGTGCAGGGATTAGAGAAACCCACTTTTTGGTTGCTCGCTGATGTTTAAAAGTATTTAAAACTTGTTTTAATATTATTTTACGATCATTGTAATTATTAAGCACTCGATCAATATGAAAATACACAATCTATTAAGTATTTTCAGGGAGATTGTTTGGAATGTAACTCAATTATCACTATGTGGACTTACACTACAACTGCGTAAAGGTGCGTTCACACCAAAACCGAAATCTGCTGCGTTTTGCGGGGGGGGGGGGGGGGACGCGAAATTTGTTATCTCAGAACGAATGGGGCGATTTTCAAAATTTTCATTGGAGTAAAATTGCCCCTAGCTGTCTTGGGAAAAAAATTTTTCGCGTCCCGCCCGCAAAACGCAGCAGATTCCGGTTTTGGTGTGAACGCACCTTAACAGTCGGTGAACCATTCGAGAACAAACTGCAAGCGAGACAGTGAAGTCAGAGGGTACTGAAGTACAGGGAAGCAGCATGCGTTTCGTATGTGTACATGTTCCTATGCCGATACGTCCATGTTGAACGTGTATACTTGATAACGGATGCATTTTGAAAAATTTGCCATTTCGGATGCGTAGCTGTTCGCTACGCTAATATGTTCATGGTGAACGTGTGTGCACGAGAAGGTGTTAACGAGCCGAATAAGTAGTCGAAAAGTATGTCAACGAAAGCAATCCATTCAATCGAAGCTGTGGGCTTCGATTAACTAAAAGACTGATAATTAATGGGAGACTGATCATTCATTTCTTCAAGTTTACTTTGGGGCGAAAATGTGTCAACTTTAACTGTAAATATCTTGAGAACCACACGTCAAATTTCAATGCAAATTTCACCAGAATGCTTGGAATAAGTACCCCTGTAGCATAGAAAAACTTAGTTTGAGCTTAAACCCTTTTTAAGTAGAACTACGGAAACCGACATTCTGTCTAATAGCAATGTCACTCTAATGCTTTTTGTTGCAGTGTTTCCTGCAGTTATGTTATAGATGTTGTAAGCCTAAAATATATAAAGTAAACATCGGCCGACCCTCTGTTGTAATCTTAGTCTATTGCACAAACGATTCAACCTCCTTACTATAATATTAATCTGTCACATCCTAAGCTATGTGTACACACTCAGTTAGTCCACTTAATATGTGTGACATTGTAAACATTTCAAAACAAATCATGCATTGCTGTATATCTTTAGTCATCCATGAAAAGGTCATTACATTTATACTTAGGGGAACGTGAGCATGGTTTTCAAGAGGAGGTCGAGTAAAAACTTACTCCTTTCACATGTTGGTTCCGGTACATGCCATTCTCCTTCTCGACAAACTTTGGCATTTGAACCGACAATAGCATATCCAACATGTCCACACTTTAATCTAGCGATTGTACCGGGAGGTTTCCTTCTTGCAAGGTGTGCATCATGACTGGAATCATCCGGGTACGTAAACTCAATTTGCCAGTCATTGAGAGGTAGGTCATTCTCATCACAGGTATCTGTAACGTAAATCAAAGCTAGGCTTCTTCCATTAACAAATAAATGAAAAACGATGAAAATATTAAAAACGCTTACTTCTTATGATCAGAACATATACAGTATTAAACTTAAATATCAGAATTACCACGCTGCATGCTGCTATCGCTAAGTGAGTTGTACATTGCTTAACAGTGCAATTTTACTTAGCAGTGAAAATTCGCAAACACAAGTGACCTTCAAAACGTTGATACTTCTGAACGATATTGACAAATAAAATAAAGTAATTTTGCTATTCTCTTCATTGTGCTTAGGAGTAATACTTAACAAATTGATCTTAGACATTGCACTGCCACTGTGCCTATACTGTAAAAACAAACGTAAATTTTTACCCAAAAACGTTAAAAAGTTGCTGCAACCAAATGATCGCTATTTGTCGCTATTTGGCAATTTCTTCAAATGCGCATAAGTTCCTGTAATAAACTGAAACTTTTGGGAAACTTTCCTTATCATATCGTGTAACTTTCACATTAAATGGGGTAACTCTGTTACTACAAACACCGATTCAGTTTTTTTTTCAAAATCGAAATAAGAGTATCAGTGTACAATAACCTGTGCTGACGATAATCAAGAATTACGGAATCCATAAACATTTAGCAGAAAAACCAGACGAAATTAAAAACGCATTAAAGAGAAAGAGGCTCAAATTTGCTTTAAAGATAAGTAATGATTTACCGTTAAATTTTTAAAGTAGCTGTTCAAGTGGATTATTATTTAGTGGTATTTAGGAGAAACGTTTTTACGTCTTGTGTTTACAGTGTACACATATGATCAAAAATTGCCTTTGCCCTGCGTCAGGCCATGACATTCTTCAGTGACTTCAGTGTAAATCTCTACAGCCGAGGCCATTGCTTATATGGACGGTTGTCACACGCTGAATGAAATGTTTATTGATTAACTGTTGCTACATAAACAGAAAGAAAAACAAATGATCTGAAAAATAAGCTTTGATAACTGCCTATTTTTTATGTTAAGGGAAAGCCATTTAAAGCTTGGAAATGTTAGTTTGCAGTATCGCCCTAATTGGTTTAATATATGTACACAACTGAAGTCATGTCTGACAGGAACATAGTGCTTGTGGTCACTAAGTATACTTTGACTGTCAAAGTCTCACCTTCGACCCGAGACTCAATGCAAGTCGGCTGTGTTGCACTCCATGTCTTGTTTGCCTGGCATACACGATTTGTTTGACCGGATATTTCGTAGCCGACGTCACAAGAATAAGTAACTTCCGCTCCAATTGTCGTATCGTTAGGATTCATGACCATACTTCCATGTAGTGGTGCGTTTGGTTGGGGACATCCTGGTATCAAATAATGAAAGCCATAAAATGTTCTAATGAGGTTTAGAAAGAAATCGTGGCAATTTTGGGAATGTATAACCTCTGAACTATATATAAAGGTTTGTACATGACTACATGTACATGTGAAATTGGAAAAAAAAATCAATTCACTCGATCGATACACACAAACGATTTCAATCGTGTGACTGATTGCAGAAAAAGTGCAATGCCCCTCGCAGGACGACCTACACTGTTCAAAATTTCTTTAAATTTACAGACATTTTGACAGTACTTTTTTGTTTTTCTGTTTAACATAAATGTACCGTTAGTTAACTAACTGACTAACATACATGTTTTTCAATGAGTACAATGTTTCAGAATTTTGGCAATGCCTCAATTAATATTAAATTCTTCATAAACAGAATTGCCAATGCTAGGGGACTGTCTTCTCGCCCTCGTGTAATTTCCCTCGAAGCTGTTACAACCGATAATGTATAACCGACCGATAATGTAAAAAAATATTACTAATCATGTAAAAACAACCGATAATTCAAAAACAAAAATTACCGATAATGTTACAAAAAATACCAATAATGTAAAAACTGTTCTGACGACGATTCCATATGGAATTAGAAACGTGGAATTTGTCAAAAATGTCATACGTTAATTCAGAATGTTCGTAGGATATACCCCAAGTAAAGGGGCTCTCACCCCTATTTTACAGCGCCCTCTTAAAGGTGTTTTTCCCATTTAAAGGTATATTGAAAGACAGCAGAAGAATGAAAGGTCACTTTCTCCATTGTCTAGGCCAAATACATGATGCCATCATATTTGTCCTTCATATACTTAAAGAGCCCTCACTCCCCTGTTGTTCCGCAAGCTCACCAGAGAGATCATATCTACGATAAAAAAATATCATGAAAGGACTGAAACATATTTCATTATATAAAGGTGGGTCATATTGATGGCACATCTCACTTGCATAGGTCCATGGCCCAATAGAGGGCGCTTTCTAATAAAACCAGGCCTTATTTCATAAAAGTCAGGAATATTCTTAAAATTAAAGTTCCTAAACCGCTTAGGAACGAATCGTCTGAAATCATTCCTTTCTTCAAAGATTTAGGGATAAATTAAAAGCGACATTATTTTTATTTGTAAATTTCCTGCAAAATCAACTAAGAACACTTCTAAATCTACCAAAGATCATTCCTAATCCTAGGAACAACTTCAGCATGAAGATAGGAATGAATTCTTCCTAAGTCCAAGATAGGAATATTCCTAACTTTTATGAAATAGAGGCCAGATATTTCAAAAACTAAAGGACTAAAATTACATTTTTGAAATGAGCATGTCCGAAACCCAGGAGTGTTACTATCTTTATTCTGAAGCTGAAGAAAGGTTATTCCCTCTCACCCGTTCCCCGCCCCAGGGGTAGAAGGGGATGAAATCAAAGCTAATCACGTTAGATAAGAATTGCGTCCTAGAGTTTATCGACAACGCTGATCACAGATCCGAAGTCAGTCATCCCCGTCTCTCGGTCGTAGTGGGATGTGCGGGTCGTCAAAAAGCTCACGTTTAGGGTCAGTTTCCCGAAGAGCAGAGTTTCGGCATTTTAAAACACCCAGTTTTCATACTAGATGGTTACCAATTAAAATTTAGGAATATGATTTCGGTTGCAATTGTTAAATGTGGAGTGAAAGTTTTCCCTTCCATATATGGCTTCACTAATACGTGGGCGAGTTGCGCCTTACCTCCGGAGAAGGCTTCTGTCTCCGAGATGACAGTGGGAAGGGCATTACCCCGTAAAAGGTCAAAAGGTTATATTGGCCTACCGTTCCTGTGAGTCACAAGCCTGTTCTTTCTCCTACTAGCTACGCTGTATGCATTATACTAGGTTGACTTGAAAAAACGCATTTTTTCCAAATATGCTAACACTAATTTTGGGGCTATGTTTCGCTTTTCCCCCGGGGAAGGTGCGTCTCTCTAACTTACCCTTCATTTACACCTTAAAACTCGGAAGGGGATAGACCTATGTGTCCTGTATAACATAGGAAAGGCATTTACTCATATCACGAGTAGCCTGTCCGATCAGACAATACTTTCCTTGATTTTCATCCATTCTCCTTCAACAACAAGAAAGAATTCCGATACCCAGTCATAAACCACGTAGGCTACTCACTTACACACAACGTATTAGCTATGTATGTTGAGTATAGTAGGTTAGGGACCCCACGTTTTTATTTTGCTGTTTTACAATCACAAATACTCTGTTACTTCTGTGCCCCATTTATATACACTCACAAACTCACTTAGGCGGCATGCGCTCATACGCATACACGCACAAACCTACCTATCTACCCCCCCCCCCCCTCCCCGCCGTCTGTCCGCCTGTAGGACGGCAGGCCTGCCGGCCGACTTACCTACCTACATACCCACATACATACACACAAGTACGTAGGCCGTAGGATATTGACTTTAGAAGAGCTCTTGCATTATCGATGAAAAGTTTGCTACCTACCTGCATAGACACCCACTTACCTGCGTGCACACGGACATACACACATGTACGTAGGTTATATATGTAATCGTCGTCAGAACAGTTTTTCCATTATCGGTAATTTTTTTTTACGTTATCGGTAGGCGAGCGTTTTTACACTATCGGTATTTTTTTTTTTTACATTATCGGTCGTTTTTACATTACCGGTTGATTTTTACATTATCGGTTGTAACAGAAGCTCGACCGTTTTCTCCTGACCAAGTGTGTTTTTTGTGCCTTTGTCAGGCAGTTGCCCTTCGCGTACTTTGTCCGATGTTAGGAGGGCCTCATTCCGTTGGCTTTTTCCTTCCCTGTTTAGTAACAGTGTACCCGGCAGCTGGAGGCCCACAAAGGCAATCTCCCATATTAAGGGCACTCTCCGTATTATGTCAACGGTGGGGGACGTTGCGCATTCCACTGCGGCGGACCTATACCGGGCCGTTTATAATGACTTGGTTGGCCAAGTCCGACCCAACCACTGTGCATTAGGGCCGGAGGTGTGACGTGCAGTCAACAACAGGTCACTCGATCACCGCCGACGAGACCTTCTGTGGCGAATCGCACAAGGCGCCATCATAACCAATCTCAAGAGCCTTCGGTGGCGTCTTGGAGTGGCATATCCCCCCGTACTGGATCCACAAAGTGGGAGGGTGTGCCCATGTGTTTTGGTAGTGTGACTTTGTGGCCTTCCTCTGGGAGTGGTTTTAAGCCCTGGCTACCGTCTCACGTCTGGTAACACCTGAGCGGTCAGCCAGGGCTACTCTTTGTATGGTCTTTCACCGATAAATGTTTGAGGTGTACTTATACTTGTTTCGGCCTCCTTATGGAGAGACCGGTACAATACTGTTTTAGGCCTTCGGACGTCGTCCTGGCGTCAGTGGGGACGGAGGTTAAGCTGAGGGTTGAGGCTGACTTCCCACGTTTGCAAAGGCGGGGTTTGGCAGGCGGTGGGGCCCACTTGTCTCGGTGCAAGCAGGTCGGATGAGGGTTAACTTGTAGTAAATACCTACTTTCTGAGTTTAATGTAAACAGCTCTGGTTTGGGGTTGTTTGGAAGGGGTTGGCTTGTAAGTGTTGTAAATAGTTACTATATGAAACACTCTTTCCTTTGCTAGTTCAATGTAAATAGGTTTGCCTTTGTGTTTATGTCTGGTCCAGTTTTTTGTTTTGTACTTTGTGTTCCGTTCGTGTCCGTTTCCGAGCACGCAAAAAGAACACTGTCTTCTAGGCTTTTGGAATAAAATTATGCCTAGAAATGTAAAAGTTCTAAGGCTGAGAGGCTGGTTACGTGACCCTTTATGGGAATTCATTCAAATTATTACGAAATCGATTTTAAATTTTACATAAGTTCACCATACCAGTTCTAACTTTACATGTAATTTCTATCATTGTTAACTTAAGAAATCTTTAAATTCTACACAGAACAACCGAAAAGTTAAACAGAATATTTGAGTATTTTCGTTTTACAGAAATGTCTGGAAACGTTTTTACCAGATACTATCTGCAAAATTAACATACTTATTTTTAACCTAGTATGTTGCAGCTATTGAAGACATTTCTCAAGTGAGACATCTCTTAGGGATCGTTTCTCCTTTTGAGATATTCCAAGTTTTCGCTTGCCAGGAAGGGTTGACAGTTTAGGCAACCGCCTTCTTTTTGGTTCGGTCGATGCATTTAAAGCGAAAAGTCAATGGAAAGCAATTTATTACCATCAAAATATTAAGGTGAGAAATATAAATAAATCTCCAGTTTTCCACAAAAGACACAAGCACAACTTAAATCAATCTCAATTACAAAAATTAATTTCGTGTTGACATACAAAAACTAGTTAGCTTAGTCGGACATGGTTATTAAATTGAAGTAATATTAAACCGTACGTTTATTACATCAGTCTTGGAATTTTTGCTGCGCAAATGACAGATCTTTGAAACTACCACAGAAATTAGTCATGCAATGAGAAAGATGACCTTAGCTAAACTCGGCCAACCACAAAAGACTAAAATACTTGCTTTTTCTCAAGCAGCTAAGTCCACATAGTCCGTCGCACACACACTCCCTGTTCTGTTTTCTGCATGTGCCGTCTGAATTACACACTCTCTCACAATCTCTACCAGCTGCGACCTCATCACGTTGCTCACATTCTTGCCCGAAAGCTGTAAGGTGAGAAAAATACTGTCCTGCATGTTGTAGTGACTTCTTCAGTTTGGATTTGAATATTTAGTTAAAACGCAAGTCCCACCCTTCCTGCACTCTGAGATGTTTCAAGTTATAACTTATTTTGCCCCCTTCAGTACCTTAGCCTGGCTACGTGTTGAATACTCGTTCATGTGACAGAGTTTTTTTTTTTTCGAGCTAGCTATGAGACAGTGTATCTCACAGTGTTTAGAACACTGACCTGAAAAATTGGTTACTAATAGGTCAAGAGGATGTACATAACAAATAAAGAGTGTGGTTTAATTGAAAACATAGTTTATCGCAAAGATTGAACTGGAACTATTCAAGACGTCTTGAGCAAATTGTGAGAAGTTGGATTTCGAAGGAATTCCCGTTGCGCTGGTTCAAAACACATCAACCAACAGTACTTAACATTCTTAAGCAAACTTGGGGACATTTGAAAACCCATGCAATCACACCCATTGGTTCTTAAATGTAGCGTTTGTACTTTGCGACAATCCTTAGGAGGCTTTTAGACGAGAATCATTTAGTGTCTTACTTTTTCAACAGAGCTTTAGATTTTAGAAATAGAAATATTAATATCATACGCTGCTAATTACAACGATTAAGTACGACAACAAATATTACTTCTTGTCATCATCATGCAGCTAATACTTGAATGACAAAATAACTCCTTGTATATTATTTGGACCCGGTAGAGAAAAATATTTGCTTTGTTATGTTAAATTCATTTATTCCTACATTTTTGTTTTGTCAATCTTCGTTCTATCAAGCAGTATTATCAATAAAAGGAATCCTGAGGCTCTTAAACACAGAACCATGTGCAGTGGCGTAGCCAGGATTATTTAACAGGGGAGGCCAAACATACCGAGAGACTATCTAAGCGGAGCGCCACCATCGGTTGGCGCGGAGCGTACAGAAAATTTTGAAATATCGCGACCCCTCAGACAGCCGGAAATGGCATTTCCCACTGTCCGACTATAAGTCTTTGCTGGATAAGTATGGGCTGATTTTAGAATCCAAAGTCGAGACGTCTATGCGTTTTTTCACAAAAAAGTTTCAGAACCTCGTCAGTATCCATGGTGCTTACCAACTCCCGTTCAACAGAAAGAAGCATGAGGGATATGAACCTTGTTTGTGTCATAGTGGAGCGGAGCTTAGATTTAATAATCCCCATCTTTGAAAATGCTCTCTCTGCTGAAGAAGAAGTAACTGGCATTGAGGCAAACCCTATCAATACTTTAGAGAGACATTTGTACACATTGTCACGTCCTGATGTTTGCAAGTGTTTTAACAGCCCTGGTAAGGATATATTAATATATGCAAGCAAATTTGCTTGCGATATACCTTCTTCTGTGGCATACAGTTCAAATTCTGTTTTTAGTTCAGCTGGTGGTACATCAAATTGTGCGGCGATCTTGTTGAACTCATCATCAGATCGTTTCTCTTTACGCAAAATCTTCCCACACGTCCGAATGATATCTGTGGCCTCCTGGTTGAAACGGCGATCAATATCTGCTACAGCCTTATCGATGACTTGGAAATAGCTTCTCACTTTCCATTCCTCCTGTGCAGAGGTAAATTCATGTTCATTTTCAGAGCAATCATCAATTCTTCGAGACACCTTCCTGGGACGACGTGGAATGTCGGCGTCAATGCAAAACCCATCATATAAGGTCTTGGCACGAGAGAAAATAGCAGAGGCCTCTTCATCACTTCTCATCTGCAGAAGGTTTTCCTTTAGCGAGGCCACAGTTTCCAATGCCGTCACCAAGTCTAGATCCTCAGACTGGAGAAAATTACTAACAATTTTGCATTTGTTCAGCATTGGTTGTAAGGCCACCATATGAAGCACAAATTCAAAGGTGCTGATATTTTTCAGGAGTGCCTGTACTTCTGCCATTACCCTTGGTCGAGTAGTTCTTTCAGTTATTTCTTCAAGGGCTTGAAGGATTGACTGCAGGTTTTCAGCAATGGAGTTGACTGCTTCAGCGCGACAGGTCCATCTAGTTTCAGATAAGCTCTTTAGTGTTTTGATCCGCTTGTCTGTTAATAACCTCTTCATCACAGACTCAAGAATTGCATGGCGATGAGGACTGGATTCGATAAAGTTGTAAATGCTCTGTACACTCCCAAAGAAGTTACGCGTGCTTTGAACTTCAGCCATGGCATCTGCATTAACAAGATTAAGGCAGTGGCCAAAGCAATGCACATAGATGGCCCTGGGCTGAATTTCCTTGAGTCGAGATTGCACACCAGATATACCGTATCCCTTCACTCATGTTAGCCGCACCATCGTAGCATTGGGAAACTATTTTACTTGTGTCTATCTCAACCATTTTCAGAGCACCGAGAAGAGTTTGTAGCAGATTTTCTGCGGTTGTATTTTCAACAGCTGTCACCCAAATAAGGCGTTCCTGGATAGTCATATCCTTGTCTACATAGCGCACTATAATTGCTGCTTGTTCATGATGTGTTACGTCAGTTGCTTCATCCATGATTACACTCACAAAGGGGGCATCGTTGACCTCTAGTGAAATTTCCTTCAATATAACTTCTTGTGCAGAACTCAAGATGTCACTCTGGATGTCTGGTGAGGTATATCTTGCATTTCTTGCAGAATTCTCGAGATGTTTCTTTATGGTGTCATCGTATCTCCCTAAAAGTTCAAGGATCTCCAGGAAAAGACCTTTGTTCAATGATTCATCACTTTCATTATGTCCCCTCAAGGGATGGCTTGTCCTGGCCAGCAACAATACCACATCTATTATCCGTCTCATTACATTTTTGTTTTCTTGTTGCTTTTGATCTCTAACCCTCTTTGAAGCCGCTGCAGCACTGTCCAACTGTTGGGATATAGGAATGCTTTTCAAATAAGTGTATCTTGAGAGTTCTGCGTTCTTGTGTACCATGGAAGAGTCATGTTTTCTCAGAACCTCTTTTGCATCCTTCCAGTTTTTCCCACATGTCCCTTTAGAAACAAAGGATTGATTTATATGACCAACACTGTAAGGACTTCTTTTACAAAAGAAACGACAGGAGAAGCAAAACATTGCATCTTTCTCAGGGGAGTATTCTAGCCATGGAAACTCTCTGTACCATAAGGGATTGAAGCTGCGCTGTCGATCTCCACATTTTCGCTTAGGGAATGACATACTTGGTTGATAGGGCCCTTGTTTAATTCTATGGTCCCGCATTTCATGATCCTGTGGTGGTGGATGTCTGGGGTCACTTTCATTCTGGGGAAACGCCACTGGTGGAGCTGGTGGTGAGGCCTCAGGGAAGGGTGATGGTGGAGCTGGTGGTGAGGTCTCAGGCATAGGTGATGGTGGAGCTGGTGGTGAGGCCGCCGACGGACCGCCCGCTTACAGGGTATGATGCATACATATACTGTAGGCCTGCGTGACATTGAGTTGATTAATGTCGGCGATAGATCGATCGATCAAGTATCGATTTTGGGTTTCTGTAGTGTTCAAGCTTACGTCACTGGTTAGCATTGGTTGACACAGAGCATGCGCAAGAACACATGCGTGTATGTCTGGTGTTGCGCGTATTAACGCTTACGCGATTGCACGCAGAGAGTATACGAATTGGAACCTACCTTCCATTGTGACGACAGTGCGAGCGCGCCCACTGAGCTGTATAGCATAGTTCAGTAAGCTTGCCTTACCAACTCTTTTGACGCCCAGTCACGATGACATTTGTTTGTAAACACTGAATGAGTCTATTGAAATAGTGCTTGCGTTCAGCGTGCGTGCACCGCTTGACATCAACAGAAATGCGGAAACAACCCTGGAAAATGTTTAGGCTACTATACAGTATGAATGATCCTTTAAGTGCATAGGGACAGCCTAGGCCAAGGCGACGAACGTACTTTTTACCGTCGTAATTTATTTATTTATTTTTGATTCATTTTTTTTTTTTTTTTGCGGGAATGAACAGGGGGACCATGGCCCCCTTGTGCCCCCCCTGTCTACGCCAGTGACCATGTGTCTGCTAACACTCATTGTTTGTTATTGCAGAATTCGTTCAGACAATAAGGTCCTAAGCTTCAAAGTGCCAAGTTCTTTTATTGGCATATGCAGATCACACCTTTAAAGTAACACTTTTAGCACATTTAGGTAACATCAGAGTATTAAGACAATGCCAGTATTATTTAATGCACATTTCTCGAGTGGAACGAATTATGAAGGTCCGTACTGATAAAGAAGAGCGACAACGGGTTTAAAGAGGTGCACTAGGTGATAGCCTGAGGTTTAGCCTCGCCTTCCTTGAGGGATTTCATTGGTAACGCCACGGTGGCGATGCCCCGGTAACGGGCCAGGGGATCCCTTCCCTAGCAGCTATTGGATATTAAAAAAAAACTGTGAGCATAAAAATGCAGTCTTTATACATCTTTGAATAGCATTTGATGCAACCTAGGTAAACTAAAATCACAATTTGACTATTCTAAGAATATTCTAATGAAAATCCCAGATAAATCGAAGTTTGAAAAAATATTTTTATCGCTGGCCATGGTAACTCTTTATCAATAGTTTGTTCATAATAACCCACGATATTCGTGAATAAATACGATTTGGAAAGACGTCCACTTTGTTCAGGGTAGCAAAATCCTTTTCGAACCGACTGAATATTTCTCTAATCTTTTACTGATTTTTTTAATTGACGTTGATAATTTGACCTTCAGTTAAATAAATAACCATGTAGCATTTAATAATATAATAGATTAGACTCACAGCTGAAGTGCTAAAACACACACCCACACACACACATATTATATATAAATGTATATATATATATAATATATATATATATATATATATATATATGTATATTTATACATGTATCACGATTATGAAGAAAATCAGTTGGACTAACTGCATGACATTATATTTTTATTGAAGTGGACAATTAACAACTTCCACTGCAACATGCCATTGAGATGGAGTCTAAAAACGACAATTACTTAATTTTATAAAAATTCGCACTTACTGACACTTCCCTTTAACTCAGACGAACGAGGGTTGTCGATGTTCTGGGGGCATTACATCGAGGATAAAAAGACCAAATATAAGGCTTTGCAACACTAATATCACCCCAGCTGCGGGGTTTGGCATGAACCTCACCAATGTACTTTTACAAGAAATCAGTACTTGAAATTCAAGTGCACTTCATCACAAGATGTTTTTATGGGATGAGTAGTCTAGCTTTTAGTTTTATTTCATATTACATTTAGTTAGGATGAGGGACAAAGTGAACATCTGAGAGACAACGTCACTATTCAGTACCGCAGAGCCACAATTGGCAGATGCTGGGCCCTTCTCCCTATGTGGGTCTGTTTTCGGATTTCCTTTGCAAAGTACGCAGTTCTATAGGAAGTTTGTCTTAACATCCCAGTAAACACGAAACATTTTTGAAATATTTTTAAGGCCTAAAATTCCTACAGAGAAATATGGAGGAAAAAATGTTTTTGAAATATTTCAAAAATGTTTTATTAACATTTCAAAAGTTACTTTCACTAAAATATTTTTTTGTCAACAAAGTAAATCCTTTTTTTCCTGAATATGATTCTTAATGCTTGTGGAAAGCACGCCAAAACTATAAAACAAAACCCTCAAAATGCTCGTTGTGAGAGTTTTTGTGTTGGAATGTTTTAAAAATGTTTTGAAGATATTTTTGTTTACATGTTACACTAAGACATTTTAATAATATGAATAAAATGTTTCATAATAACACCCAAATTTGAATTGAAAGTAGCCCCGAAGTGTTATACAGTACTTTAACTATCATACTATGGCAGATCGGAGAGACAAAAAGTGGTTTCTTATTGGATAGTGGATATTGTAATAATGTTACTAGTAATATTCCTATGATATTTTCATAATGTTTATAAAACATTGTGGTAACATTTCAATAAAACATTTTTCGGAAATATTTCCACAGTATCATTCTATAACCCTTCAAGTAGTAAAAGTGAACAATTTCAATCAGTAAAAAGGTGTGTAAATTGGTACAAACATACGGATATAAGTGATAAAAAATTAGAGAGCAAACCATTTTTGAAATGTTAGAAAGGTATTTCAGCAACATATTTTTTTGAAGTTTTCAAAATATAACCAAAACATTTTCTTGACAACGAAAGAAAATGATTTGCTTAATTAATATGATTCTCAGTGCTCGTAGAAGTCTCTCAAAAACTGTACAAACACTTCAAAATGCTCATTATGTATGTTTTTGTGTTGAAATGTTTTAAAATATTTTGGAGATATTGTTATTTACATATTTTACTGAAACATTTTAATAATATGAATAAAATGTTTAATAATTTCACCCAAATTTGAACTGGAAATAATCCAGAAGTGTTATACAGTAATAACACTATCATACTAAGGTAGATTAAAGACAAAAAAAAAATCGATTTTTGGATCTTGAATATTGTAATAATGTTACTTGAAATTCATATGATGTTCTCATAATGTTTATAAACCATTCTGGGACCATTTCAATAAGTCATTTCTCATTTTTTTTTATTGAAGAATCACCTAAAAACCTGTACAGGATAAAACCTATATACCCTACTTCCCTTCGTGCCCTCATGAAAGTCGTCCTCGAAAGGAACTGTTTTGAGTTTAATGGCCAATTTTTCCTACCAAACATTCGATGCGTTATGGGAAGCCAATCTTTACCTGAAATCTGCAATATTGTCATGCATAGACTTGAAAATCATACCGACAGATCCAAACATACTAAAATAGCTTCGTTACAGGGATGAAATTTAACTGCTGCATAAGGAAACGACATTTTAACTTTCTAATTTGGTGGCTAAAATGAATGAAATTCATTCTTCTCTGAAATTCACCATAGAAGTCTCTGACAACGAGGTTACGTACTTAGATCTAAAAATTTTCAAAAGTACTAAATTTCAATCTAGTAGCATTCTTGACACAAAAGTCTATACTAAGCCTACTTAAACCTTTCACTACCTCGATCGAAATTCTGCACACCCACTAGACACTTTTAAAGGCTTCTTAAAGGGTGAAGAACTGAGATACGCTAAAATTTGCAGTAACGAGAACGATATTCTAGAGAAAAGAAATCTCTTAACAGAGAAACTTCTCACAAGAAACTATTCGCCAGAAGAGATAGCCTCAGCCACATATGGCATTTATTATAAGCAAAGAATGAATATCTTTGCGGCTAAAAGTAAACAGAGCCATGTAGTAGGTCCTACTTATATGGTTCTGAAAGTAAACAAAAAACAGCGTCACTACTCGTTTTCAAAACAACCTACACTCCACACATTTAAATGAGTCACCTAAAAGAAACTTTATTAAAGCACTGGAATATAATTGCGGGTGACCAGCAACTGTCCCGTCTGTTTCCCGACCGTCCTTTTATAGCCTATACAAGGGCACCAAATCTCAAAGATTTACTTGTAAAATCAAGGTTTTCCCAGACCAGGAGTCGAACGAAACAGAAGAAAGTTATGACGATATCTTACTTAATACACCCATAGCTGCATTATAAAACATGACAAACCCTCCCTTAGTATTACACAGTACACAAACGCTACTACTGATGACGTTCTGCCCACAGAGCGAAGACCAAATTCGGGTCTATTTGGTTTTCATAAAACCTCTTATTTGTCAATCTCAGAACGACTCACGTTCCTCCAAAAGCGTGGAATAATTTAAAGCTTTTGCTTGGATCAAATTTAACAAGGTCGGGCACTTTCCCCTAAAACATTTCGCCGACTTGGTAACGTCAGATAGTGAACCATCTAACCCCCTTCATTTGTTTTTGCTTCTCTTTTCTTCGGAAATGAGACGTAGATTAGATGCACTGAGAATTCCGGGCGGGATCTCTGACATATACAGAAAGGAAATACACGTACATCCTTTCATCCCACAAAAGCGGGATTCTAAATATCGAAAAACAGTCGAAACGAACTGCAAACTAGCACAAATGAGTGTGACATCTAAAAGGCTTATCTTATCCTTAAACTTTCGTCCAATCAGCGCCCAGTATTTTGGGTATTCTCTCTCACGTCCAAATACACAAATGTCAACAAAAGCTACACGAAGATCTTTCCAGGGGTCGTCGAATGTCAGAGTGATCTGTTCCAGCTGCTGTGCACCAATGGGTTTCACATGTGCGTGGGTTCGAATCCCGCTCTATGTTCGTTGGTTTTTCTCCGGGTACTCCGGCTTCCCTCCCACTTGGCATAGGCTTGCCTCTAAAATCGGTTGCCCAGCCGATGAAGTCGGTTGCGTGCCGGAATAAAGCGCCCTCGGGTGGACCAGTTAACTAGCCGACTTTGCTTTGGGAATCTATCTCGGGCATTATAGTCAGAGCATAGAACGTATGGATATAACGGATCTAATACCCGATAGGCCTATACCTGCCTCGCCTAGAGACACTCGGAAGAAGAAAATAACTTGTGGTCAGAGAACACCCCCATCCTAAAAGGACAGAATTTTTCTAAAAGAAGAAAACTACAGGAAAGTCAGACAGCACGCTGATACTCTGAACACGGCATCGAGAAGACTATACCTAAACACTTGAGGGTTCACAAAAACCCACCCAGACTCCCGAAGTCTCTGAACTGCTCTGAGGAATTCTCTGAGTCGTGGCACTCGGCAATCCTTCGAGCGGGAAGGGGCATTTGAAAAGCCTGGCACCAGAAACCTTCCAGCCAGGCAAAAAGGCAACGTCAACGCTTCCTTGAAAAGCAAGGCAGGGCAAAGTTGGACTTTGAGTCAACTTCAAAAGGTAAAGACGCAAAGAAGCTGCTGCAAAAACTTCTCAGGTCATCGGTCAAGAATGAGGAAGACAGGTTGCGGCACCGAAAAGCCCCAAGAAAACACCCCTTGGCTACAGGTGTTGAGGGAATCCGGATTCAAACCAAATGCTTCCGAAAGAGTGGCTTCCCTCCTCTGCGAACATGCTTAGCCTAAAGTGTCTTTTAGGTTTTCTTCTAAGTCAGATCCTAGGCCTAGGCCCCTAAGCCTAATTCTGTATCCCAACCTACGCTAACTAAAAAGCGTAAATTTAATTAACCAATCGATTTACGCTGTAAAAAGCAAACAATGATATTTCACTGGCGTTTCAAAAACATCCCAAAAATATTTTAGTAATAGCGTGAAAATGTGGTGAAAAGGTTTCTGTAACATTTTTAAAATTGAGCTAGAAATGTTGCGACATTTTTGCAACGCAATAACAATATTTTAAAAGGTTGTGAAAAGGTTTTAAAGTATAACAAAAATATTGGATGGTTACCTGTTGGGTTAAAACACTCTATCGTGTAATTAGTGCTATTGCTCCAAAACCTTAAGATAATCGTTTTTTTTTTCCTTTAAGTATTGAAGATGATCAGAGGTACAATTATCAGGAAATTTGTGTCTTACTTAAGCAATTCACTAGAAAATCGTTAATAAGCTAAATTACGACCTCCATTTATTCTGTTTGGGCAGTTACATAAGCCAATGTAGGTTGGTAAATATAATCTTCAACAAAACGTCTTACCTGTCACAATTTTGCCAATGATTAATAGTAGGTAAAACGTTCCTCCTGCTGTCTTCAGCATTTTGACATTAGTCGCAGCGAAGTATTGATTCTGTCGTTTTAGAACACCCGTCTTTTGAGGTCAACTTCGTATCAGAAAGCTGAATGGCTACGTTGCTAATTTTACACGACTCAACCAGCAAAAATTCCGGAAACTTAACCTGCTGTCACTGTGTGAGGGTTTCTATGATTAGTAATTACCTTCGTCTCTTGGGCACTATGTATAACACTCCTGGACAACAATAATTTGGAAAATAAAGGCAATGGCTTATTGACATTGTCGTTATCAAAAAAGGGAAATTGCAGAAACATTTTTTCTTTGTATGCTCTAGTTTACAAAATTCAAAGCAAATGACTTTTTGAAATTCCTTGCACATGTTTAAACTGTATAAAAAGTAACATGTCTCCACGCCAGCAGTAGGAATTAGGTTTGTCAACTCCCAGATGTTCAGAATATCAACCACCGTGATACTTGATGAGGGGGAGTGCCATCATTATTTGGCGCACGACTCACGGGGGAACGTTTCGCCAAACATACGTTGCACATTGCCAGTACGGACATTACCCACACCTGTCATCAAAACGTTTTTTTTTTATTTTCAGATCATACGTTTAAAGACTTAAAAATTCCAGAAAATCCAAATTTAGAACATATTTTGTAAACATTGAACACGTTATATGAGAAATAAGACCAAACATTATGGCGCTACCCTTCCAATATAAGTGACGCCAAGGAAAAAATGCAAGATCCGATGGGGCTATGGAGCGAATCCCCGGGCAGTATCATAAACGTTAGCGTACTAAAATGAAGATTCTTAAAATTTTCGATCTATAATGAGGCTTTGTGTACACTCAGCGGACATCAACACGCAAACCCTTACGTATATAACCTGTTAGACTATATTGCTTGGGGGTCTCCAAGATATTTTTTCGAGAACATTTAACATATAACCCAAATGATCGACTGAAGAAGTAGCATTCGATTCTTACGTCTAACTCTATCTATAAAATTGTATTTCCACGGATAGAGCATTCTTGGCTTTTGCTAAGGTTTAGCAATATATCTTAAAGTTGACATAAAAGTAGCAGTGGCCTTGGTACAAATAATTCTTGCAGATTCGAACCGCCAGGGATGCTACTACACCTTCGCATTCACCCACCTCATCGTCTTAAACAACTAGATTATCACACTCTTTTTCGTTTCAATGTAAACCTGTTAAAAGGGATTTGGGCACTTGCATACAACAGAAAAAAGGGTAACACGGAAGAAATTCTAAATGTCAATTAACATGACGGTAAACTTTTTTCATTTTAAATCATAATAACTCGAGAAGGACCATCAGTTACAGGTACCCACTACTTATGGCAAAGAAGGATGTAGATTCACTGCAAAATACTTTATTAGATAGAGTCAGTAAATAATATAGTTCAATAATCAATTCGGATATATTCTGTCAAAAGAACTCAGATAAATCATATTTTTTTGTAAGAGGCTTGAATACAATACACTCTGGCCAGCACAACATTAACAACTCAAGCCTCATTTAAATACAAGGAGGTAGTATCCACTCATCACTTCTGGAAAGGTGTGATTGAGAAGCCATTTTTTTACGCATCTAGTTCCTATATTTGATGTGACAAATCGATGTGATAATTATTTAGATATTTCAATACAAGTCCATAAATGGTTAAAAAACGGCGAAAGTAAGGCTTAACTTGGAAATAATCAATAATTATGAACTAATTTACTTGTTTGGGGTAAGAATTTTTGAAAGGAATCAAGCAATAAATAGTATATTAAAGCTTATACCGATAAGACATTACTGATGCAAAGAGCTCAATACTGAGGCAGTTGGGATTTAAATGGAAAGACTCTTGGATTCTAGAGGAAGTTCAATAATAAAGCAAAGAAGTTTCTTTTTTGAGCTATTTGATCCTTCAAAATGTCTCCAGGTACCAGTCTGTTCATGTAATGTTATATCCAAGAAAAGAATGTTTACCTAAAACAATTGATCCAATGTCTTATCCTCTTACAAAATTCTTCCGTTCATTCCATTCCTGTTCTCTAATTCAGGAAATTGAGATTGTTATCTAAGAGAAGGCCTGTTACTTTGGGTAATAATAGCTTCCGCATATTTTTTTACAACTGTGCTGTAGTGGAAGTACAACGATACTCAATAGTAACTTTACGAAGATATGCAGTCTTTAGTCAGTAGGTTAAGGTTCAGTCTGGTCAAGGGATTTCACTCATTTGTTTAAAAAGGTCCCGATTCCATCGAAAGAACTTTTTGACTGACAAGTTAAGAAGACTTTATTCATATTGCGTGACATCAAAACTTATTTCGTGACCTAACAGATAAGTCTTTGATTAAACAAATTAGTGCGCCAATTTAAATCACTACTTGTCAAAATCATATCCTTTAATGACATAAAGCTAAATTAGTGGTATTCGTTTGGAAAAAAATCATGTCCCCTGTCAACAACAGTATAGATTGCAGAAAAATCACACTCTGAAAGGCACAAATTTGTCACCTTAGTTTGCATCTACCAAGTGTGAGGCAGAGGTGTAATGAAAGGGGGGGGGGGGGCTACAATCGCCCACAGACGACAGGTAGTGCCTCGGACTTCGCGAAAATTTTTAAAGATGGGAGACCTTTAATGCGGTTTTTCCGAGTTCTGGTGGCCGTACAAACACTATGAGGACAAGAATCCCTTTCGTAGTTTCACCAGCGATTAAACACCCTAAAAGTTCCGGGAACGTCAACTCTTTTTACTCCAGTTTATGGCATCTTACAGTCTGACCTTTAAGAACCTGCGGCATATCATATGTAAGTCCACCTAGCGGGAACAGTGGCATGTGTTACCAGCAGATTAGGCTACTAGTATTACGCTGTCTGCGCACATTTTACCGACAACGATCTAGTAGTATTTGTTGACAGTTTTACAAACGTTAAAATTATAATTGTCTTTCTATTCCATTAGCTTACGTCTTAGGTGTCCATTTACGTTAACACTGTATTAAGGCTCCTAACACGGAACCCAGGGAGTAGAGATATAAAAATGTTGCTCTGTGAAGATCTAACTCACTGTTATCACTCTTCATGGTCTGGTAGGGAAACGTAGGAAAGGTAAACTGTCTCAAATGAATGGAGTCCCTCATTTCATGATATAAGATTTCTTGTCCAAATAAAATATTGTGTATGTGCACCATCTCCTGTTGATTGGAAGAAAAGACTAGAATAATTATGCACACGGGTTGCACTCAATTTTTCTTCTCTGTAGACTATCGGAATGCAGTTAAGTTTGCTTTGTACCCCTTCAAATTCATTTTTCCTTTGGGACCTGCATAGAATTCAAGAGCACCTTTTTGTTCTGCTAGCAATAGCTATATACGTTGACCAACTGTTGTTTTTATGAAGCTCGGATCGGCAATGCACATGCATCGCTGGAATAGTTATGCAGTAAACTTTTCGATGTATTATTTGTTTGAAATATTCAACAATCTTTTTTAGACAAATTACACTTGAAGAACTATTAATATGAAAATGCATTAACTAACGCCAATGGAGAGACTCCAAAAGACGTGAACAATGTATGACCGTCACAGACGAAGGACTTTTGTCTTGAACATGTTTTGTGTACAGTGAACTAGAGTGCGTGGTAAAGGAAACATTTGGCTACGCCCATAAGACCAAGAAAGTTTGTCAGAATCGTACATGAGCAAAAAAGGTCAGCTTAGAAAGTAAAAACTAAAATTGATATGGGATCTTAAGAATACATAGATCAGTGGCTGTAGCTCTCTCTGCATGAATAAATTTTAGTCGTAAATGGTCATCTTAATATTAATATTTGACTGCGGTCCCTCCCTAACATGCATTCGATGTCATGATTATGGAACAAAATCATCCTGATCCTGGTTACCGTGTATCTCTGGTGTGAATCTTTGTATTAAATTATTGGTCGCTATCCAAGTGATCTAGAACTGTTTCCTTTAATTTCGCACACCCTTAACCTCTAGATCATAAACAAGCTACAGTTCATCTGATAATGCAATCTCCATTAGTTCCGTAGAAAAATCCATACGGTGTGAAAGGTGTTTGAATTACCACTACAGGATTTCCTACTACAACTAAGCAATACGGTACTAAGAGGATATAATCTTTCAAAACGGTGAAAGTCAGGGGAATTCCCTTTTGTGTCCTGTTTGAAAATGCGATATAGATTTCAACGAATCCCGTGTACATGCAATGCCGTCCAAACCAGGGAAGTTTCAAGGTAACACCTCCCTGACCTAACAATGTTTTAAGGAGACAGTCTCTCTATCGCACAGAACAAATTGCTCCTTATCGAAGTAGATAATGATCTTTTCATACTTCGAGTCCTGTAAGGATGCGTATTTATCTCAAACGTACAACAAAGCTTTAACATTGAACCATCTTTATATAATTCGACAATAATGAGACAAACCTGCCTACAGTAGCCGCATGGATGAGAAAATATACGTCTTACATTTACAGAAGCGAATTAAAAATTAAGAGCAAATTTGTTAATTTATGGTCGAGGTTTACATCTCAATTATTTTATGCAGTGTAGGCTACTGTACTTTTGTAAAACTAGCTTACGTAGTGGCACACTTTGACTTCTGTCATACGGAGCTGCAATAGCCAAGGATTTCTCCACACACAGGTGCTACCTTTAAAGCGGTGTTTCTCAAACGCGGTCCTTAGGGCAGCATGCGGCTCCTGGGCTCTGTCGGTGCGGCCCCTGAATTGATTTTAGGTTTTCAGAAAAGTCATATTCGACTAGAACAACAACAAGCAAAGTAGAAAATTAAATTATGTAATATAAAGTCACTTTACTTGACTCCTTCCAAGTTTTCTCGGGGGGGGGGGGGGCTAGGTTATCTACGTTACAGGCTGTGCTTAAATTCCTTGTTCAGTCATATCTAGCCAAAACTAATTTCGTGTGCCTTGTTGTTGACAATCATGTTATGTACACGGTGGAATGTCTTTATGTAGTGGTGCATTGCGGAGTAGTTGTATTTGTAGTGACACAGCTTAGCAAAGTCACGGTTAATTACATACCGGAAATATCATTGCGACCTGAGGTGACTGTGCAATTGAAAAACGTATCGTGCTGAACGTTTGTTGATTGGTTCTTGAAATAAAAAAAAATTCTTCAATTTATATTTCGGTACTAACAATAGTTTGCGGACGTTTTATATGAACTCGCTCTTTCCATAACTCTGTAAGATGAATGAAATTATTCAATCAAAGCTTTTTTTGACTTTAGGAAATGGCACCCGCGAACTCAGCAGACCCACTCTGACCAGGGAGTTGTTAGGATAAGAATTTTGAGAAGAAAAGCAAGATTAGTATCTCCTTCCTAACACCTCCCTGCTCTGACCGTAGCTAATAAAAACTGATCAAGAGCTTCCTCACAAACTGCTGTGACTTTTTCCGTTTCAGAGAGCGGTTTTTGCGCATGCTAGAAGCAGAATTATAGATGGGTGACGCCAGGTGGGGAGGTCAGGGGGCTATGACCCCTTAATTATTGTCGGGAATATCAGTTTTCGTCGGGGAACCTTAATGATTACGGTAAAGTATGTAATCCCCCAACGAGGACCAGCCGCAGCAACAAACGTCTTGATTTTTCCATGAGTAGGGCATGTTGCCTATTAAAAACCACTATTTTTCATACTTTCTTCAATAGTAACCCCACAATTTTCGGCAAAATTTTATGTTTGTCATCCTTTCGGTAACTCGACCGCTCCGTCGGGGAGCTTGGCCATCAATGACGCCACCCCTAATTGAAGAGGCAAATTTGCGGTGAAGGAGTGCGATTTACTACAATCTAGAGTGCCTGGAAGACAAAATTTTCTGACCTCAGCCCCTACCATGGTGGGGCTGAGGTCGGGTCGTCCCTGCTGGACGCTGCAGAAGTGCAAACTGCCCTCTTAAGGAACCGCTTTCTATGAAAACTTCGTACCTCTGTCCTTATTTGCCGTAGGTACAGCTAGTTTCGGGACCTCTGAAGTACAGATTTCGCTCTTTCCAATTATTGTCCTCTCTCTAAGCCTGAGATCCTCCCCTGCGGCCCTCGACCTCTTTCCAGCTTTTCTATTTGGCCCTCACCCTCAAAAAGTTTGAGAATCACTGACTGCTTTAAAGGGTAACAAATGCAGGGCTGGAACCAATTCCACCTGACATCTAATTCCGAACCGATTTCAATTCCCATTGTCTAAGGATTTCTCCATACACAGAGGTTACCTTTAAAGGGTAACCAATCCATGGCTGGAGCCGAATCCACCATATTGTCGAATTCCGGGCCAATTCCGAGTCCATTTGACAATAGCGCCTGGTACAAATGCTTTTTATATTGTTTTCAATGACACTTATCATGAAAACATGCTATTGTCAGGAGTCAATTTCATACTCTGGCTGATCCTGTAATTACGTTCACTCTTTGTGATCATTTACTTCTTAAATTGTGCACCAATCATAATTTTTCGTTGGAAACATTAATGAAACTTGCATTTTTGTGGACCTGACTAGAATCGAGTTCCAGTCTGAGTTCAGATGAGCTAATTCCGGGTCAGTTACGATTCCTTGACCTCCCATTCCTGGCCATTTCTGAGGAGGGCGAAAAACGGACTGTCTGGAATCGACTTTGAGTCCGGACTTGGATGTTCACAAATCTTACATCAAATTGTAAAATTCTCCCAGCTAAGTTTACGTCTAGCCCTCCTCCTGTATCAAAAAGAATACCTGTTAGGTGTAACTCCCATACAAAGCAGCATCAGCCAGAAATGAGTTTGAATTTGTCAAGGTCATATAAACACTTTGCTGTGTGGGAGCCTCAGTAAGAACACGATTGAACAAGCCATCCCTGACCACCCAGAGTGAAACTTTTGTTTGGATTTATGTCTATTAGAGTGCAGTCACGAATTACTTTTAAAACTATATGGTGATTACCAAATATGTATAGGGAATGTACAGACCCTTTAAGATATTGTAATTAATAGTGATGAGTTTGTGTCAGTAATGACCATGGTCTTTGCTTGTCTTACGTTTGAAGACAGTTTGTAGGGACAAACGTGGTGGTGCAGTACCAGGGCACAGTGGGTGTGCTGCATCGGTGTCAGTTAGAAGGGCCTTTCTGGCTTAGAGTAGCTCTGTGGCGATTGTAGTAATGATATACTATACCACCGCCGTTTATGCATTGAGTCAGATGTGTGTTAGGAGAATCGAAGAAAGCAAAGCTACCCTGTAAGTTGTTAGGTGTTTAAAATAAAGACAATTTTGGGATAAATCACTTAAGTGCCCTCGTATGTTGTTGGGTGCCTGTTCAAAAGGCAGCAAACATCACCTTTACCTTAACATTTACCGATAAAGAATCGAAGTACCAGTAGTCAATTTGTGAAAGATTTTTTTAAAGTGGGTAGTTTAATTGGCCTAGTGGTCCCATAGCTCTTTGGATTATATGTTGCAACAGTTATCCTGGATAACAAAATGTTTCAGCAAATGTGTTGTGTGACAGAAATTAGATTCTCTAGGAGCGCTCTGCAAAAAATACTTTTGTGAACGCATTGTGCAAAGTCAGTCGGCTTTATGGACAGATATAGTGGCAGTGGGTGCTAGTGTCAAAGTCTATGTTTGTGCATTTCTTTTTAAGTATAGACAACCACATTTGGTGACCCCACTAGAATAAAAGAGTCACAAGGCATGCCGGGAATGATACCGTAGTAAGATTTGGCTGCACTTTTTTCTTGGAATAGCATCACACATACTTTCAGTAACGGTTTTATTTATTTTTTACACTGAAAGTTATCCCTGTGCTCATCCTCTCCATTCCAAATAAATTTCACATGAGATTGGGCAATTTAGTGACTTTTCAAAAATAAAATCACAGGCTTATGATTGGCTGCAATTATGTCATTCAGAAACAGAACGAACAAATTTCCAGACATACTTCCAGTGGCGCCGACAGCATTTGATGACTGGGGAGGGGGCACCACAGAGGATGTTGTCGTAGTCCTGTGTAAGTGTGAAAATGCAGAATCGCGGTACTTACACACTGAATGGACCTTTCCTTTGTCACCTCGTGCATCCTATGTGCTGTCACAGGGAGGAGTCCAACGTTGGGCGGGGGGGGGGTGGGAACTTTGAGAAATTTTTGTTCGTCAAATGTAGCCTAGATTCAAAATGATGCTATCTTTGACAAAGTTTGAAAATGATCATATGTGAAAAACTTCTCATATTTTAGTGTATTGTTTTGTTGTTAGGGAAGGAGGGAGTGGTGTTAAAGTGGAGGGGGTGAAATTCTTCCGATTGAGAATTTTTCATTTATGTTAACTGGCTTACATGTTTAAGGAAATATTTTTATTTAGTGATTTTGGCTGCGTTGTGCACCCTGCCAATGCTGTTACCATGAGACCGGCATAGGGGTTTCTGGCATGAGTTGCTCTAAGAAATTTTTTTGAGGGGCAAACTAAAGTTCGTATTCAGGGAGGTTTGGACGACCCCCTCTCCCGGCAATATTAATTGTCCGCTTCGGATAGTTCAATAGGAGTGTGGTTATTATTAGGTATTACAGTGATGCCCCATATATATAGTTTTCAAACACTCTTCACAAACCATGTCAGGCAGTCAGTCATAGGCTGACTACTTTAATAATAAATACAACCGTTTCAGACATCGCTACTCCATAAGGGTGGAGTAAGAGGCAAGGGAAACAGGCAAAGCAGCTGGATCCATTTGTATAAAATGAGCTCCACCTTTAAATATTTTGTTGTTTCTTTCATTGTGTCACAATATGTTTTAGCTTTGCCATGAAGCCATAAAATGTTGGTTTTCTGAATTTTTTCGTAAACGAACGAAAACTTCGAGCACGGAGACACTTGAAAACGATGAAATGATAGCACTATATCTGGATCACTTGACGGATGCATGCCTGAGATTGGATATGTATAACTTGTTTTCTAAATATATTTCTCGCTAGAATAACTCCATGCATTTTCGTCCCAATAATGTTCATCAGGCAAGGAGTGTAAATAGTGGTAATTATGCCCAAAGCGCGCCGAAACTTTGGCATCCGTACCTTACAAAAATACGTCTGGGATGGTATTAAATTAAAAAGAGAACTGAAGATTGCTGCGCGCTGGGCGGGCCGGAATTTAGATAGTTTGCCAAAGATAAAATAAACAGGACAGCCTAGGATTTTTTTTCACTGCTGAAAGGGAGGTCTTGACCCCTTGAATCCCGTCTGGAACCCCTACCACACCCACTTTTTGTGACATTAACATTTACATACTTGCCACTAAACTTAAGGCAACTATGCAGTGTAGAATGAGTAAAAATTGGCTAAATATAACGTCTTTTGAGAGCAGATTTGAGGTAAATACGCAGGCCCGGATTTCCCATTGGGCCAGATGGATCCGGGCCCCCAAACTTGGGGTGCCCCACTTTGGAGGAGTGAAAATATAGAATGGTGGGAAAAATAGAGATAGTCTCAGATAGGGAGAGAGTGCCAGAGTGGAGGACAGTGGGTAAAAGCAATGGACAATTTTCCAATACATTATTACAGTCCGGAGCCAGTACAATACAATATCTGCGGCATGGCATGAATGCATTGCAAATGTTGCAATGACCGTGACGCCACCATGATCACAGTCAGTCTCAGTCTCGTTGAATTAAAAAGTTTACATAATTTTCATCAGCCTATCCACTGTCCTGATAAAATATCAGTGCATCACGATGCACACGCCATCAACAGTAGCCTTGTACTGCGAGCGCGCTCTTCCTGCTCAAATTATTAACAATGTGTGAATCATAACAATGAAGTAATGAAATAATTATACTAGACGTCGTACATTGCATGTATCTTACATAACCTGTCACGAACTATGAAGGAGAACGATCGTTCTCACGGCTGAAACTGGTCAAGATTTCATTCAGGTCAACAATGAACCAGAAAAGTCTTAACAGCCTCTTTGTTCTTGCTATAGAGCTATAGAATCCAGTTTTGCCAGAAGCTTGGAATTTGAAGGTATGATAAATAACGTCGCCAAGGCAAAAGCGAGAAGGAAGAAATTTTAGATTCCTAACTCAATGTGCCGGGAGAAGATGGGCCCCTAGGCAAGGCGGGCCCAGGGCCCCCAGAAAGGTAAATCCGGACCTGCAAATATGGTAATAAAATCACACTCTATCAATATGTATGGCTCTGAAATAATGAGAATGGGCAGACAAAATTAAGAGTAAGGTAAGTGCCACTGTGCTACCTGGCATTATTATTAAAGAAACTATGTTTTGCTGATCCAAATCATGATAAACAGAACATTTTGTGAAAAGTGAATCTTAGCACTAATAATGAGAATATAAGTCGGGACTAGGGATTCGATTAAAGGTATGTGTTGAAATAGGCACAGATATTTAGATAAGTGCACGTAAAATTGCTACTATTTTGTCAGTAATCCTTGCTTGCGACTGCTTTTTAATTAAAGACGACACGTTGGAATAAGGGCACAAGATATTCGTGATAAGACAACCGTTTTTCTAAGAAATAAATAAGTATGACCTTTACGAACGACGTTGAACTTCCTGTACAACCACTCTTATCTAGGTCTTTGTTGATGGTAACAAAAATACTCGTTCTAGACTAGAAGGAGTGTGAAACCCCACGTTGAATGGAAGTATGCGATATTGAACCCAAATATCCAAAGAGCAGTAGCTACTAACTTACCAAGATAACCTTTTGTGAGTAAACATGTTCTGTTTGAACCCATGGTATGAAAACGGAGGCGACTATGAGCCTAGGGTTTTCCTTTCAACTGTGTGGTGGGCATAGAAATACCCTGCCGCACCATTATGGTTCTATATGCTAGACAAAGGGCTATGAATAATATATTTAATTTACGTGCATGGATCTAAATAAAGTTCCCCAAGTCCCTCTCGGTCCGCTAGACACTCAGGTCTATGGACAATACGAAGTCTAAAGGTTCTAAAATTAAGAATTTACATCAAAGCGATACTAAATGTTCATTTTGAGGCCGCCTGTCAAGAACAGAATACACGAATGTACCATGATTTCAATTACTGCTAGTTCTTTATATTGCGTAAAGATGCACATCTTGTAGACGTGTATTGTGAGAGCATAATAATGACGATACAAAGAACAATATATGGCACTAAATACTAGCAGCTACTGACTAATGAGACTTATACTGAATAAATATGAGTGGTAAACTCCCAGAAGAAAGCAATCACTATAAGATTTTATAAATCTGAATGAAGAAAGTGTCATTTAAATAGCTACCAATTTACAGCTTAACTAATTAATAAAGTTGTCCTTTGCTTGCTTATGGGTACGATTTGTAGGTCCTCGATTTGGGGTGTTGCTGCCTTCCTTCAAGCCTACCGCTTCCTTTGAAATTAGTTTTTGTTTACAGTGTGTATACTCGCATACCGCTATTTCAGCAGAAAACTGATTTCTCTCTGCTGAGAGAAAAATGTCAAACGGGTCAATCCCTGTACAGTTATTGCTAAACAAACGTTGTCCAATTCTCCAAACGACCGAAAAGCAGTGCCCTGAACTGACCCGCAAGGGAAGTAAATCTGATCATGTAACACACTCCGAGGCCTAAAAGTGTGAATGGCTTCGGTTGTTGTCAACAGTTGCGCGCAGTGTATTATAACAATCAAAATATATAAGGTTCTTTGTTCATTTTAAGGTACATTTCAATAATCAACATTAGAACTCTCGAAAAATAGTTTTCCTAAATGCAAACATCATAAAGAAGTACTCAAAAGTTTTGGATACACCACTTTATATCTTGCTTTAGCCCTTCCTTAATCCTTAAATCTTGCTTAAGTGTTTCAATTTTTTTAAGAGTATGAGACTAATACATCCATTGTCACCTTGATCTTTTTCATATGATTTTTACGAAAGAATTTGACTACTTGCGGATCATTTTAAACAAGACCTCACCATAAGTCCTAAAGCTTTCTGAGCAGCTTTCATTCTCCCAATAAAGCCAAACCACTATTTATGAAGAACTTTACGAGCTGGTCTGCATTGCAGGAGGTTGATGGATATTTTTTTTTTCATTCGTCGCAGTTATATCTCTTGTAGTTCTAAAGATACCCTCGTTGTGTAGAGAGTGATTTTAGAGGTTTGCTTCGGGTTCTAAATTATCACTCACCATGACCCCATGATCACCACCTTCTGGAAGAGCAACTCTGACGTTTTCTGCCCAATATAACTTTTGCTTGCTTGGTCGCCTCGCTACACAATAATACAAACCCAAATAATCTTTCGGTAAACATATCCCAATATCGGTTTGATTAATGTTTTGAGCAGACAAGCGGTTGACAAATTTGACCTGTAGGTTCAGTTAGTGAATAAGCTGCCCTGGAAGTAAAGAGGAAAGACATTTTCATCAAGCATGTATAAACTATTGATTTAGAGAAAGGTAAATATGCAGTCCATAAAAAATATAAGCCTGCTTCACTTTCATTTTGTTGAATTCCTTCGGTGAAAGAACTTGATACACATATTACACGTGCACTAAAAGGTCTGCCAGGAAAACAGGAAGGTAAGCCGGTGAGCGAGGTCACAAAGATCTTCGTTGAGGAATTGAGCCGGTAAACTTTAGTTCTTCCGGTTGTCTTCGAAAAACCTCGTTCCTTGTGGCCATATGTCTAAACTGCTGTACTTTGAGGAACCTAGATCAAACTTGATACTTTTGAGCATTGCTTACTAACTCAGAACCTTACACTACCGGCTTGGGACAAGGTTCTAATTAGTTTATAGCAGATATAGAATTTATGGTGATATTTGGCAGGGAATGAGAAGACTTATGTGATGGCACAAAAAACGTTTCTCGTATGCTTTTTCGCTGTTGGCTGTATGTTTGGTATTGCAGGTGAGTACGTGATACGTAACTGCTGTAACGTGAATATACTTGCAACACGTCACGTTTATTGAACCTATGGTTACCAGGTTTTATGACGTAAGGCATGTTTCGTCTTATAGCATGGCTCATTAAAGGCATAGTTTCTTTGTGTACAGGATTACTTTATAGCCTTTAAGTGCTTGTCCACCAAAGCAGTTGTTACACATTGTGTTGGAGTCCTCTACATTCTTTTTAGACAATATGCACCTGTCAATAATTGGCCATGGCCATACAGCCTATATGGCATTATTACATACGACAGTACGCAGAATAGACAGGTTCTGTGGGAATGTTCCTACAGGTATGATTGAATGGAATTCAACTCTTTCCAAATTTAATTGGGCTAAAGAACATATCAGCAAAGAAAAAATTGGTGTACCCAATAACTTGAAAGAGTTTAGCAGGAAAGATATCTCTTTCAATATGTCCCTTTACGGTATAGGGTTTCTCCTTCAAATCTTGACAAAGTTGACAAAAGCCAATTTGATTACTACATTGCTTCTGAGCTGTATTGCTACTGAAGGGGTACAAGATCCAACTGCGTATTCTCTTATATTTTCGTAGCTGTTGTGTTTTGTAAGGAAATTAGAATTAGCAATGGCACCTAACTGGGGATGAAATTATTCCTCGAGCTGTAGCCTATGGAGGGGTTTCACCAACGTCACGTGACCGTGCGTCTCTTTGGTTTTGAAGGGCAAGATCGCGCGTCTCTTTGGTTTTGAGGGGCACGCTTCCATTGTGTCACAGTAGTATCTATGGTTATGCCTTGCGCGTGTGCTGTAAATACGCTTACTGCGTGTGTGTTTTGCCCTTTAGTGCCTGGGAATCACACGCGTGTGACGTCACATGAAATTTCTCTATACTAACAATTTAGCCAGATTCTTGTAAATTTCTAAAGAATTCCATAGAGAGGACCATACCCACAACAAGAATATTGTATAATAGTGATATCATAGTACGTGCACAGATATAACTGGTTACTAGAACATCTACCAACTGTTTTACCATTTCCCGTTAACCTCACCCAGCCATCCCTACAACAACCCTTCTCTCCCCTTTGTCAGTTTCACTCACAACACCGCAGACAAGTAGAGCCTGACGATGCGAAGAGCAGAGCAAAGCTTCAATTTATTGCGTTCAGTGAAACTTTGAGATGTGACTGTTATGGTGGGATCAATGTAAACTAGACACTCTTTTATCAGACATGAGAAAACGCTACGAAGATCTTTCAAAAGGGTGACACTTGATTAGTTCGAATACGTAGTGATTATACACAGCCTTCTTTAAGATATGCATGAGGTATAAGTGAGAAGGTCTCCTTGAATTCAGCACATCCTCCCAACCGGAAGTTCTATTTTTCTGATTGGGTTAGTCATAGTACAGAAGTGACTTGGTAAAGTAGGGAGTAAAATGTTTCAAAGGTGGACCGCATTGTAAAACTAACAGGCAATTGGTTGTACATTTGTAGCGTGTAATAATCAATATAAAACTTATGAATACCTGCAGTTTTCGTACTTTTTGAGTTTGATAATAATATTCTTGGTTTGATTGCGGTTTTATTACCTTGGGTTTCCACTTAGAAGACGCTCCAACACAAAATAATGATTTAGCAAATCTTCCCAAAATGGGTGATTTGAGGCCGATAATTTTGAAAAAGTATAGTGCAGGGGACATTCAGCAGTCAGTGTCTTGGATTTGCAGTTGATACTATTTCCTCTCCGAAGAATAGACGACACTTGTTAAGAACTGTACTCATATTCACTATAGAAAAATAAGGAGTTTTGGATGTGCTCCGTGGGCTAAAAAGGTAATAGTTAGAGGAAATGATAGAGTAGAGACAATTGCATTTCGCCTACACATATTTGTAAGTGTGTCGTAGTTGAAGAAAATCTATAAAATGCTTAGTCAGACCATGATTACTCATTAACTTACAGGAGCATTTCATTAATATTGCATGAGCATGACAGAAAAAATAGCCTCAATTTACATTAAGCTGCTAAGTTTTTCTCCCCAATTAATTTCTTTCAATAGATTTTTCTGAAAACATTACCCATCACAGGATGAATACTTTTGCATCATCTGAACATTTCAAAGTTTGGGTCAATAAATGGCCAGAATGCAGTAAATCTGGTTGTGTGGGGACCTTATTTCTTGACTGTAAAGCTGTTTGCCTTCCTAAATTTGAGTAGTCTATCATTATATAATAATGGTGAAAAACTATGCTGTACCTTTCATAATTCAATGTGGGCAGTAGCCTATAAAAACTCTTACAGGAGGGTGTTGAGAACAACAATTGTCATGATCTAACTTCACCTTTATCGTCCCTAAAAGCTATCTCAATGCCCGCGGCTTCCCATATATTTTTATGTCACAGACCTAATTGAGTATAATGTCGCAAGTTTCATGACTTAAGTCTAATGACGTTAATTCGATTCGTTATGTAGCAAATAATTACTTATCACGAGTGACTTTCAGAAGTGAACGAGGTACAGGATATCACGCTGATAATACTCATACTAGGGCACAAGAATTTGTTAGTCCATTTTTGTAAGTCAAAAAAAAAACGGAAGAACATAAAGGTAAAAATACGTGAAAGAAAGAGTAAATTACAGATAATTGTAATCTTTAATTTACTCCTTTTACGTTTACCTTTTTCCTTCTGTATTTTTTTTTTATTATTATTTTTAGGGCGTTTAGACTCTTTTAAGACGTATCCTTTAGGATCCCTGTTTACCTCCCTTCCTTCTACTCAACTTTTTGAATTCTTTTTAACTTCCTCAATTCTCCCTTTTAGGTTTCTACTTGCCATTACGGACTGTTTTAATCCTATGTTTACTAGCTAGTTGTATTAAGCCAAGGGCTTATCTTTCAGATCCACTTTAGTATATTGACATTGTATTGGTAAGGATTCGGCCGGGTCATACCAAAGACTTTAAAAATGGAACCTATTGTCATTGTGCCTGGTGCTTAGCATAAGCAATGGAGTAGGGAAAACAAGCCAGTGAACCACAACTGGAAATTGGTTAGAAACTGAGCCGTAAAACCTCATCTAACTCTAACTCTAACCAGCGTGTCTTAATCCGTACTTTAATTGTGCCTGTTAATTCCTTGCCGAAGGCATATGGAATCTATGCAATAACGCAGGTGATTATGTGTGTATATGTGTGTTTGTGACGCTTGGCTTGTAAACACGATATTTCAAGATAGCAATGATGGATAACTGCATACTATATATATATATATATATATATATATATATATATATATATATATATATATATATATATATATATATATATATATATATATATATATATATATATATATATATATATATATATATATTATATATATATATATATATATATATATATAGTAAAACAGAAAAGTTCCACGTAAACTCCGAGGTAACAATAAAGAAAGGAATGCAATGATGAGCATAACTGGTTGATTTTAGGAGTACAAAAGATACAATATGTGTTTCGAAATTTTCGATCCCCCTGGGACCTTTGACAGCGAGATCTTAAGGAAAAGTGAGTACAATAATTGCTCAAAAAGCTGTATACTATCTAAAGATAAGCAAAAGAAGGGATTAAATTGTTTGCTGGAACGTGTACTGATTTAGAAGACCAAGGTCTTTGTTAAGTCCGGTGATGTGTGATTTAAGCTTCATTATCCAAATAAGTTCGGTACGTTTTCGTTGCTCTACGCAAATAAAGTAATATGCAATGAGGATTACTTTAAGATTTTCGATAGAATGGTGGGGAAGGTTAAAGTGCTCTGCTACTGGGAATCCAAGAGCATTGTCACGGATTGACTGCTTGTGGTTATTGAATCTTAGACGGAAGGAAGTCCCAGTTTCACCCACGTAGAGCTTGTCTTTACATAGATTAAAAAGGAAAATATAAACAAATACATTACAGGAATCACAATTAAGGTTAGGAGGAATGAAAATTTATTTTAGGGATGTCGATACGTTCTTCAGTCGTAATATGCTTGCAGATTTGGCAGCGTTTTTATTGCAGTGAGTGCTGCCCTTAGAGACGTAGTCTGAGGTCAGTAATTTGGAGGAAGTAAGACGTCTCCTAAGGTTAGGGGGCTAGCGCAATTCTAGGAGACGGGGGTCGGAAAAAATGCCCGAAAGACGATCGTCTTTCGGGTCTTCCAAAAGGGACTTAAAAATACAAAAACAAGAAGAAAAAGTATTGAACCATGTGACTTAAGTCACATGTCGAGTCGAGTAAAACTATATAACGGCTCAAACTCAGAGACGGCGAAAGGATTGCTGAAGTAAGCAACACTTTTACTGAGCTATTCCATAGTGTATGCAGAACTAGTATACAGCCTTTTAGACCTCCATGTTGTGACGTAATGTTCATATTACTCAGTGTAACTCAGTGTAGTACCTTTCTTACGTCATACTATCCGATTCCAAATATTTTCCTATGCGAATGTTAAAAAATAATTGTGTGGAGAAATCTTTCCACATTTATTATCTTCCCAGATAATTGAATCAACTGTTTGGTATTTGGTACCTGTATTTGCCACTGAGCCAGAGAATAATATAATCACAAAGCAACTCGTTTTTGAGTAGCTTACAGTACCTTCACTCTAGATCTTGAGCTGGGGATTAGATCTGGATCTGATCTTGCATTCAAAATCAGATCTCGAGATTTTGATCCACCCAACGGGGCAAATCAGACCTCGAGCGGGAATCAACAACCTGTGTGTGAAATTCCAGTGAATCATGGTGACCTGAGATCAAGATGACGTATGACGCAAAGTCCTTTCTATTACCCTGAAATTAACAAAAGGTGCTGCATAAGTAGCTGCAAATTTACTGTACAGGAGATAATAGCTTACACAGTGCTACACAGTAGCACAGAGACTTTAAAATGATCTTACAAAGCAAATTACCTGTTCCGATTACAAATACTCTACCAATTGCTCCACAACATGTCGCGAAAATGTTCTTTTTTATAAATAATCTTGGAATTTTTGCTTAATACCAAGAAAGGCAACTTGCACAATGCGATATGGTATTGACAAAGACTGGGAAGTCATAGTCTTCAAGGGCAATGCAAAAAGTTTTGATGCCTTATCGTTAGTTCTTGATGGATTCCTTAACGGTGCCAGAAAACTCAACAGACCCGTAGAAAGGCTTTCAAGATAGAAGGAGGGCTGAGTACTCTAAACCATGGATTTTGCCATTTTCTAAAGTAATATTTGGTCATTCTCACACAGGCTAATGATAACTTTCGCAGAAAAACTTAAACTGCAAATGATTAGTTGCAAAGAAGCTTTGCGGCCCAAATGGGCCTCCTGGAAGGAAGCAAATTCCCCGGTCCAAATGGGCCCAAAGAGGAAGCTAGCTTCCATGTCACCATCACAGATAATTCAACGATGTTGACTTACTCCATAAATTTTGAAGTGCACCATTTAATCGAAGGAGAGACACTTTTGTTGTGTACAGAATGTTTGTAGTGATAAAGCTTTATAACAATTCCAATTTTTCAATTGTGAGTAACCATGACTGGTGAAATAAGGAGGGGCGATGTAGATCTGAGGGTGTATACACATCTTATGTGCAGTTTACGGTCTAAGTTTTGTATTAATTAATTCCCCTCTGCCAACCGCTTTCTCGCGGTGTAATTCACTGCAGGGGGGGGGGGTCAATTGTGAAAGTAAATCCCTTTATCCCCAGCACAGGATCTGATACCTTGCTCGTGCCCATGCATCTCTCTAGTGTAAAAGAGGTCTTAAAAATTTCTGTAGCAATGGATTTAAATCCTTTCAAAATCTCTTTATGATTTCCTTTGGTTACTGATCTCCTTTCTCATTTCCCTCGCATCATTTTACAACATGAGAACGGGGGAGGGGGGGGGGAGGGTTACTCGCCAGGAGCCAGTGGGTCTCCAAACTCATGGAATCATGTAGCAAACAAAAATGTAGGGGCCAACATATTAACATTAAATAAGAACAATGACATGTGGAGCAGTGGTTGGCGGAGACTAAAAGGGAACTGGAAATCAAACAAAAGAGAGCAGCTTGCCGTGAAATCCCGCACGCCCTTTATGACAAGTCCCTTCTAGAAAATCTGACGAAACAAAGACTAGAGTAACTCGGATAAAAACTGGCCTAACTCGGAAAGCACCTCTTGTTTATTTGGCGGATAAAAAGAATGACTCATAAATTAGAGAATCGACTTCCCCTCCTTTCCTTGAAAAGTGTGGATTTAAAATGCTTTGGTCGTGAGAATCGTTGTTAGTGGTTAAATTGGATACACTTAGAGAATTTACAAGGCACGAAAATTGGAGCTAAAATGGCTTCACACTGAACGGAAAATATGACCAAAAAACGTCTGGAATGCTGTGACCGTTTTTTCCTACCAGGGAGTTGTAACAACTCTCTGGTCCTACTCCTATTTGATGACTGATCACCTGTTGCCTTTCTGTGAGAACTATATACTAAATACAAAAATAATTTAATTTAATGGAAAGTGGATCAAAGTTATTTTAATGTGTTCGAGAATTTTTTCGTCTTTGGAATAAAACATTTGCGAAACGTAAATAATGAGGCATACCAGATGCTCGTTTTCGTTCACAATTTTGACATCAGGCAATGCAGATTTATACGGCATACTTCAGACGTTCATGGACTAGAGTCCAGTGATTTCCAACCTTTCCCAGCTAAACGTCCCCTTTCACCAAATGAGGATGGACAAACGACGATAATGAAACAAAACATGTTGAAAATAACAGGGTAGACCCGCCGTGACATACATGCTTTTTACGTGTGGGTTCGACCCAGGGTAGCAAAACAGCAATACGGGACCTAAAAAACTGACACCCTTTTGAGATGGAGACTCTTTAACCCACGATTTACAAATTAAAGCTGGAAGGTTTGATCGCTGTCAAGATAGGAGAAACGTCTTTAGTATTTAACTGACTTTGCCAGGGCTCCATCGAGTTGTGAACTGTTCCCCAAAATGAGGCCAAAGGTCACCATCCCAGTGGGCGCTGGCGGATTCTCCCTCGGAAGCTGTGACCTATTTACGATATTGTTGACACGAAAATGACGTACTGTCAGTCAAATTTTGGCTGTCTGCCGATTATCTAATAACCTTGAATAAACTAAAAAGAATGCAAAAATGGCCTTAGCCCAGTTTGTATTTCAATAATAAATAACGTGAGTTTCCTTTGATGCTGAAAGGGGCTTGCCCTGTCACGGGAGGAAGAAGGATGGTAGGGGTGACATGGAGAAATGAAAGACGGTGCCAATCAAGCTGTTCAACAGGTTGAAATAATGAGAAAGCAGAAATTGGCTCACCGAAAAACCGCATTTTTGAAAACATTCAAAGTTTTACTTCATAGTATATTGCCAAAGTTATCTATTTTGTTACAGTTACCTACAAAATTAAACACTATTACAGTACACGCGATTTTGTGGCATCTGGGAAGGGAAATTAGAACTACGCAACTTGTTGACTCCATTCACCTCCTTCTTGTGGGAACCAATTTGAGATTTCAGCTAGAGAAAAGCTTTTGTTATCTTGAAAGCCTTGGTTTGAATTGAATATCCCATTTTTTTTTCAAAACATACTAATGTGTATACCGCGGGAAGTTCATTTACAGGGTTTAAATGCTTGAGAAGTCTTTGTCCTCTCTGTGCAATCTCTGCGATTTACTACTGAGATATACCGGGAAGTGAATTGCTTCATGCTGAAAAGAATAGGGATTATTGATGAATGGGTAGAAGGGAGAGGAAGAAGTTGGCTAGATAAATAAAAGAGAGAAACACTGACTTAGTGCTGTGGAACGCAGGGCTATAAATGATAGAAAAGATGGAATGAGAAGGGCAATTTAGGCTGAGAGTGGCTGGAACAGAGAGAAACACTGACTTAGTGCTGTGGAACGCAGGGCTATAAATGATAGAAAAGATGGAATGAGAAGGGCAATTTAGGCTGAGAGTGGCTGGAACAGAGAGAAACACTGACTTAGTGCTGTGGAACGCAGGGCTATAAATGATAGAAAAGATGGAATGAGAAGGGCAATTTAGGCTGAGAGTGGCTGGAACAGAGAGAAACACTGACTTAGTGCTGTGGAACGCAGGGCTATAAATGATAGAAAAGATGGAATGAGAAGGGCAATTTAGGCTGAGAGTGGCTGGAACAGAGAGAAACACTGACTTAGTGCTGTGGAATGCAGGGCTATAAATGATAGAAAAGATGGAATGAGAAGGGCAATTTAGGCTGAGAGTGGCTGGAACAGAGAGAAACACTGACTTAGTGCTGTGGAACGCAGGGCTATAAATGATAGAAAAGATGGAATGAGAAGGGCAATTTAGGCTGAGAGTGGCTGGAACAGGAATAGGGGGGTTGGGTAAGGTTGCTTAGTAAATTGCAAGAGAGAGTGGAAAAGGAGGAACCGGCTTTAAAAGGTGAGAAATTAGGATAGAAGATCTAGGAACGAAAGACTGATCCAAGAAGGCACAGTTTCAAGAACAAAAAGAGAAAATGACTAAAAGGAGGGACTGGCAGGGAGTGTGAGAGAATGAGGAAAGAGAACTGTAAGCTGAAGTTGTTCATCGCTACTTCTTCGGCCAAGATATTAAATCACTTCTATGTCCTTGAAAGATTATCAGGCAAAAGTAAACAGGGATCATTTAAATGATTGCTACTGAATTTGTAAATTCATGGCAGAAAACTCTTGACTTTACCGTTAGTTTGTAATAATTATGTTAAAACATTTTAAGAGGTGCTTGTAAGGCATATAATTAAGAAAAGTTTGCAAGAGGATGCTGATTTTTTAAAGCAATTTTGGGGCGACTGATTATTGCTTTTCATTCTCGAACACAAAGGAAAGGGGCCAGAGAGTAACTCGATTACATCATTATGCTTTTATGAATCAATTAACCATACACATTGGCATACCCACAATCTTTTTCCAAGGATAGAATCCTTTTTTGTGATCCATCTGTAAAAAGTACAAGTGCAGTACTTTCAATTAAAATCTGTATAAAATCTCTCAACAAATTTCGCGGACCCCCACTATTACCGTAACAAAAAATCCCTTAGACTCGGAGGAGGGAGATACCGCTTCCCCTAGCTAACGGGCGGTACGAAACACTCACACCCCCTCTTCTAGCTAAGACATGCTGCCTACGTGTGGACGTGTTCAGACAGCACAGGGAAAACACTTTATTGTTCTAAAAGACTTGCTAATACTAACTCTCACCCAAAAGTGGCACTTCACTAACCTGATCCACAAACTAAACTTACAAAAAACTTCTCGGTCAAAAGAGCGCACAGGGGTCAGACGAGGATCTAGAGGGGCCCTAACGGACTCCAGCCGTCTCCCTGTTTTGGCACCGGCACTTTCTATTCTTTTCTGAAATAGTTCCAAAGCTTCTTAAGAATATGTGTGTTTATTATGATTACCAGATGTCATGAAACATCATTTAATTGTGTAAATTTCAAGTTTTTTTGTCTAGATCCCCCTGTTTTGTGGCTTTCTGTACATTTCACGCTCGCAAGTGCAGTTTGTCCTTCATAGAGATAGTTCCCTTGTTTGAAGTCCTCGATCCTTTCCGTTTTATATTATAACGACAGTCTTCTTTCTTGCATTTACTTTTTAAACTGAAACACCCGTCAAATGCAAAAAAGCACATAGCCCACGATTAAATTGAGACATAACTCAATATTGCAGCCTACAACATGCTCAGCTTTCAACACAAATCGAGGTTTTTGATGCAAAAAACTACATCTTAAACGTCGCGTGGCCAAAAAGTAGGAGCATTAATCAAGTTCCTACCTTTGATCTCAAAAACGAAACTTCCTGTCAAGCCGTCTTTTCAATATTCACCTTCTAATTAATTAACAAACATTAAATATTGCTTGTATGACAGTTTCTTTGCATCAATAACTGAGTAGCAACAAATTACAGTTTAGTCTTATACCTTCCATGCTAGGAAGTGTTTCACCTGCAGATGATAATTAAAAAAATCTTTTATAGTAGCCTATACGAAAATACGTCCGTATATAAGTTCAGCTGTTAAATTTAACTCTGCAGGACGCAGAGGGGAAGTATAGAACATCAACATCTTGCTGAGGTAATGTTTTCTGCCTAACGTAGAAATTTCACACGTGAGTGCACCTTTGTGTTTCCATTGCTCTCAAAATTAACAAAGTGTAAATTTCGACTCCTTCCGTGAACAGGACCTCTCATGTTTAATCAGGGAGTTGTTATTTAGAATAACAACACCCTGCCTTAACACAGAAATATCACACACAATGGACACTGTAGTACCAACGCAATGTTGTAACCCAATATAAACTTCCATCAGTACTTAGACTCTAAATCCCCCCCCCCCCACCATAGCTATGGAAAAACTTCCTAGAATAGTTTAAGGTTTATTTGACTCTATTGTTTGGTTGGACTTGAAGTCATGAGATTGTATCAGCTTCTCGTGATAGTGTCCGTATGGTGACAGACTTACAAGAAATTAAGCTGTTTTAACAAGCAAACATACCATCCTGATGATAAAGTAGCCTCGCCACTCTCACCATCATCTTTGAGAATACTTAAATCACTTTAAGTTGAAAATATTTTATTCTGTTAAATCGTTTTGTATGGAAAATAATTCTTCTGCCTCATTCATTGTTACTTGAACCATGATTCTCAAACGCTGCTATCGAGCCCCCCAGGCCTCCAGGTGATTTCACATTGCAAAAAGACATTTTTGACTAGAAAAAAGGTAAGAGTAGGCCTAGGCCTACTTGGAAAAACAATAAGACCTCATGCTAATTTTATCTCAAATTATGTCTTTTGAACATAAATTGTCAGCTGTTCTGGCACTGATAGGGGTGGGTAACTAAAGCCCCCTTTTCAGTAGATATTACTTTTGGCATTTATCGGTTATGAAACTGCTGAAAATGTCATTGCCCGAGTCATATTTCTCAACGCTCTTGGAATCAAGTTAATTACACGTGATCGTACGAGTATTTGCCTTCGTATTTTTGCTGAGAAAAGTTCTGGGGGTACCTTTGTTGATTTCATGTTAGATCTCTCAGTAGTCCAGGCCAGCAGAGTTTGGGTAATCAGAACTCCATGAAAACAGAAGCAAATTACACTGATTAAAAATAACAAGAAGGACAGGAGAGGAGAATAATTGGGAATTTCAAAAAGAAACTTGTACAGCGTTAAAAGAAGTAAAGCATCACTTCTATGTATTTAAACGACAATTTCAGCCGCGTTTCGCGTGCTCGCTTCGTTGGTAGTAGTCCCATCATTCCTTTTTGCAGAACTGCTTTAGGCGAATTTTTGTTCCCACGCCTTACTCCTACCATCATCTATGCTTTCTCACGAATCACCTGTATTGTAAAAGCGACCTATCGTTAGTCCGAGTAAGATTGAAGTGTTGCTTCTGTGGTATAGCAAAAATCTTAAACCTCATACCTACCATTAGTTTGTAAATTTTCAAAAGTCTCCTCCCTTTTCCCAGCAACCCACAAGGGTTTTACTCAAGCCGCCTGCTTCTCCAGAGGCTGAATCCTCACACGAATGTGGCGCTTGCATACAAGCTTTATTTTATTCTGGCGTCAAGATGGCGTGTAGGAATTTTCCTCCAATAAGGTCTTTGCCCTTACCCACTGTCTCTTTGTGTTTTGGTCCTTACTTTGAAAAAGTGAGAATTACTGACCTGGAAGAAAGCTTACCCCTAGTTGTTTGTACTTTAAGTTCACACCTGACTTAGCCTGTCTAACTGGCTTTTTGACCTCTATAAAAGGTCTCAGTAGGTACCAGATATATGTTTACATATATATATATATATATCTATATATATATATATATATATATATATATGTACATATATATAAATATATATATATATATATATATATATATATATATTTATATATACAGGTACATTTCCCTGTGGGCGTAGTAGGTGCATCACATGCCCAGTGGTTGGCAAGAACACACTCATTAATATTTTGGGTTCTAACGGCAACAAATTCAGTGTGAACCAACACTTTACCTGCACTTCCACAAATTTTGGTTTACATTTTAGTTTGTGGGCGTTGCAATTGCCTGTATGTGGGAGAGACCAAACGTCGGCTGGCTGACCGAATCACTGAACACCTCAGGTCCATCAAACAGAACCTTCAAGGTTATCCGGTCGCCACACATTTCAACCCACCATCACCGTGCTCAATTAAAGACTTGGCCGTCACCGCAGCCTGTGCAGAGGTTCTGACCGTGATCGTCAGACCGCGGAAAACCGGCTTATCATGAAGCTCGGGACCCTCTCCCCACACGGTCTTAACATTAGAATGGACCTTTTTAACTTGTTCCCCTTTTCATTACTTTCAACCAGTTTTATGCAGCCTTCGCATTTTTACACCGTGTTGGCTCTGTACGACCGGTTTGCCGTGCCTTTCTTCAATGTGTTTCTTCCCTATTTCTACTTCTTTGTTGTTTAGTTGCATTTCTTTGCCACCTGATGAAGAGTCTATACTCGAAACGTCGTGGAATATTCCGCAAACTTTTAGCACTTCTTACAACCTTTATCGACCTATATATATATATATATATATATATATATATATATATATATATATATATATATATATATGTATATATATATATATATTTATATATATATACACACACACAGTAGGAGTGAGCAGTACATATGACGTGCAGCGGTATTATTGGCTTTGCCAGAAATTTGTGATGTGAGAGGAACTAGACGGGCACGAACCTTTCTTCGGGGTATACTTGTCTCATGATATACCCCCTAAAATTTAGGATGTACGAAGGATGACAATGGAAAGATGGAAGCGATGGGAGTGGCTGAGGAAAGCAAAGTAGGGAGGGGATGGAAGGAATATTTTAAACATTACCAAAATCCGTTGTCAAAGGATATTCGACAAAATAAGCAAGCCCCGTGCACTAACTGATTTCTGAAAAAAATTGGTATTGCACAAATTTGCTGGGCTCAAACAATTCTGGAAACCAACTAGGCATGAGTTCATTCGTAATAATTGATAACAAGTAAAGATCAACTGTTAGGGCCCATAACCCTTGCTTGGGATATATTACATTGTATGGTCAAACCTCCCGTCGTTTACTGTACATGTGACAAAATTAATGAAACAATCTCAACTGAGGGCAAAATTTCCGACCTTTACTGATAACAGTGTAGGCTAGGTGTGTGTAGTGAATTTATTAATAATTTCATTTCTTAGATGTCTTCTACGAGTTTTTCGGAAAATAATGAGCCATTAGTACTGATGTATCATTTAGTAGTTTTCTGTAGGCCCAATGAGAGGAGATCAGAAGCTTCGCTTATCCATGTCACTGAGGGATAATTGCATCGACCATCCCCATCAGTCAAAAATGGGGGAAATATCTTCCACTCCTGGATGTACGCCAGTAAATACAGGTGTAGTAACATGGCCAAAGAATTGCTTGGAGCGTAGTGGGGGGTCGTTCCTCCTGTGCTACTACTTATGAATATATACACCTGTATGTATACGCAGATTATCGTAAACGTATAGATAGACCTACGTGTATACGTAAACGTATATAGAAATATAAACTAACATGTTTATGTAATGTTTGTAACAGTGTTTGCTCTTTAGTGGCCCGGAAGAGGCACATTTCTTCTCTTTTACTAGTTGTAAGTAGCATTACATTAACATGTTAGTTTATATTTCAATATAGGTTTACCTATACAGAATGCGATCAGAAGTCAGTAACAGCCAAAATTTTACCATGCAGTTTATATTCAACCGCCTTAATTTGTACAACTAGCTGTCTCTTACAGCTTCCTAATTTGAGTGGTTCATAAAGAGGATAAAAAAAAAAAATAGGACACGGACACGAGAAGTACTGGTGAGCACAGAAAATTTTGCATGTTTAAGAAAATTTATGTAAACGGCAATACAAAATTGTGGGAGAATAAAGCAGAGAACCTCAAATGCAATAAAACACTGATCTAATCCTTTTAATCAATGACAACTGCCTCTCCCCAATCTCCTCGCCTTTTCATAACTTTTGATCACGTAAGGGCCTGTCCACACAGGATGCGTTGCGTTGCGTATACTTCACGTCAAGTTGGTTTATCCGTATCCTTCCGGATAGATCAAGACGCATGCCTGTCTGTATAGGATGCGTCAATTTCGTTGCGTCAGTTTGAGATGCAGTGTGTAGTTTCTGATGACAAATACGCTGATTGACGAAAAAAGTGTATGTAGGTCATAGAAAGGTTCACAGTATATATTCAACACATGCCTGCCGGTGACAACTCGGCCCCAGTCTCCCGAATGAGACTTGTATTTGAATGATTATACCTTCTCTCTTTACACAGGAAAACAACACCGGTACTGACAAGAGCATACACAGTAGACCTACGTATAATGGCACACATGAACCTCATGAAGTGTCGATAATTTATATATCTGCATTATTTACAGTGGCGTAGCTAGAACTTTTGGTTTTTGAGGGGGTGCTCTGGACTGGAGATTTTTATGGGGGTGTCCGTTTACTATCTAAGCGGAGCGCCACCATGAGTTGGCGCGTAGCGTACCAAGAAAATATGAGATTTTAATACATCCAAAATTGCCGCCCTTGCCACTGGCCATGCTTGATAGCAGCCATCAAGATGTGCAATTTTTGTAAAAATGTAAAATTTGATTTGATTTTATCCTCAAACACATTAAGTTTGTCACAATCTATCCGAATTTGTACAAAATTGTGCAGAGTGGACTTATCCCGATGGATTTCAGTCCGGTGACGTACCCAGGATTAATCTCACGGGGGGGGGGGGGGAGGCATGCAGTATATGTTGCCTAATCGCCGGCCTGAAAAGGAAAAGGGGGAGAGGGTGTCACTCTTTGAAAATTAGGCACCCTTACATACAACCTGGTGCCACATATATTACTTTTTGAAGTAAAATTTGTGTTAAAAAATTAACGTATTTTCAGGAACTAAAAAAATCGGCATCAGTGAGGGGGGTTGCCCAATTGCCTCCCCCTTTGTATGCCACTGTTTTCAGTGGATTGATTGGAATGGAGATTTTCAACAGCCAGAGTATGTCATTATCAAGTTGAGTAGCCCAGTCGAGTGAATGAATTTTTGCCCAGATCGCCAGTGGGGTCGCTTGGGGGTTCAGGGGAGGGGCTTGATCCCCCTAAGCCCCCGTAGCTACGCAACTGATTATATACACTGCATTTTATATTTATATTTTCTCATGTGCCACGAAATATCCCTGTGCAGCCATATCTAGAGTCCAGACTACCCCTTCTTACCACCCTGTCAATGAATACAACTGTTTTTTCCAATATCGGAGTCAGCAATATCGCGAGGGTGGTAGGTACCCAAAGAATCATACGCCTATACATTCCCAATGTAAAAGAAAATCACGAAATGAGCTTTACTACCCATCTTGCAGACGTTTTATTGTGATTTTGAGGTCAAACATAGCATCATTTTGCATCCATATCCCGTTAAATTTAATTTCATGACAGGAAAACATGATAGAAATCAAAGTTGACGCAAGTTGACGTACGTCAACTCTGTTTCTGAACGCACATGGACTTTGCCCAAAATTGACGCATCCGGAAGGATACGTCAACTTTTTTTTCCGCATCGAACGTGACGCAGCGCAACGCGTCCTGTGCGGACGGCTCCATTGATTTACGTGCAAAGTGATAAAAGTGACGTGACGTAGACGGATCGTGATGCGACGCAACGCATCATGTGTGGACAGACCTTAAGCCGGTTTAATTACCCAAATCGTCTTTGGCATTTCCTCCCTTTGAAGAACCGCATGTGTTCCTACACTGAGCGATGTTTGTTACAATATACTTAAACAAACGGCTGTTTTACTTTTAAACTTCATGAATATTCACTGCTAGAATCAAATTGTATATGTGCAGTTGTTTATCTTCTCATCTCCACTTTGGAAGTAGATGCTCAGTTTTTGTCCAATTTAATATCATTTTAAAGGTAAACTTCATCAAATTTGGTGTTGTGGTTGAAAAATTAGCATCCTTTGTTAAAAAAAGAAAATAACGTGTCTGAAAAATGTCCCAGAATCTTTCCGAAAGACTTTGGAGCCTTTCCGAAAGTTTCCCAAACACAGGAACTAATTGAGCGAAAAGATAGTTGCTTCATCGTTACTGCGGTCTGCCTCTTGCATGTGTGCGAGTGCGTACTTTTCTGGCAATTTTGTTTCAACTTTGCTACTTTTTTGCATTTTGAAGGTTACAAGTTCCTATGCACTTCACAGTGTATTAAAGGTCCGGTGGGACGAAAATTACAGTTGGCTATTTGATGAAATAAGCATTAAATATCCAGGAAATAGCCGCAATTTTCGTTACAATTCATCACTATTGACCATTTTACAGGTTAATTTTTATGTAGCACATGTATCATGAATGAACATGAGCTTATTGTGCAAATATGTAACATCAAAAGATGGGCATTCCATATGTGGCTAATGTTAGCCTTTGTCTTTACAACCTTAATTTTAAGGACACTGGTAGCGTTGTTATTCCCTGAGGGGTTAACTATGAAAGTTATTGTTTTCTTGAGAATTATTGATTTCACTCACCAAACTGTAAACTATCCCATCATTAATTAAGAGATAATTTATGTAGGGGTGCGGAAAAGAAATCTTAACACTGTGCAACACTCCACATCGTTATCTTGCGTAGGTTATGAGTTACTTCAGAAACCATCAAACTTTGAAGACGTATAACTTGATAACGGTAAATGGTTTAGAAATTATAATCAAACGGATTTATCATTGGAGGATTCAATTCTCTAACTGGCAAGTGAAACAGCTCTTTTTGGTGGCATGTCACCAGACCTTTAACACATGCCATTCACATCGACTGTGAAGAGCTGTCTCTACCTATTAAGCACTAATTGTTTGCGAGTGTAAGTAAATCCTTGAGAGTATTCACGGTTGATTACTCTGAGAATGTCGGGACCCATGATGACTTCAAAGGAAGGTTCTCTGCTTTTACTCTATCCGTAATAGCTCCATGATTGCACTGAGGGTCATCCCTTAAATTTTGACTTCTTGGCTATATCATTTTGTGCGATGATGACTACACATGACCTTGGAACCTCACCAAAACATGAATAACAAAAAATGAAAAGAAGAAAGTGTCTTGGAAAAAATTTGAATTTGAAATTTGGCCGTCTGTGTGATTAATTGAGCATTATCCGACTACGCCATCGGAGAACTCTTTAAGTGTATGCTATTTCTAATCATATTTTAGTCACAGCATACTTTACATGTGTTCAAAATTACAAAACTGAAATTAGAATTATTACTGTAACAATTATGCTTGTGAAAAAATGTATATTGTTCTCTATAATTTTATCCTTGGAATGACAGATAACTTTTGCTCTAACTTTTCTTTGATCACGTAACACCGGACACAATTTGTAGGTACCGCCCACTGTCTATTTAGTTTAAGAGGTTTTCGTAATTTCACTTGTGATGACCTTGGACCTCAAAAAACGCAAAGGGCTCCCTCTCTCTTACAGTAACACATCTATATACCAAGTATGAAAAATGTCCATCATTGCTATATTGAGGTACCGTGTTTCCAAAAAGTTTTTAAGGACTGCGTATTTTCACCTCCGGTGACCTCAGATAACCATTGACTCTACCAAAACCAATAGGATCTATCTTCTTACTATAACGCATCCTCATGCCAAGTATGTAAAGCTTCTATACTTCCAAACTAGAGATAGTGTTTAAAAGGTTTTTAGTTTTTGACCTCTGTTGACCTCACATGACCTTTAACCTCCTCCAAAAGTAATAGGAATCTTTCTTTTGAGCCACGTGTCCATGCACGACTTTTGACCCACGACATGGAAGCGATTTCTCACGATGTCTGAAGACTGTTCGCGACATTAAAAAGTCGCACTGTGTGTAAGTCTAGATCGTGAAAAGTCGTGGGAACTCTGAATTCGTGGCAATCCACGGGAAGTCGCATCGATGTCACAGAGTTTTGAACGTGTCAAATTTTTTTGCAGATTCCGCATCCATGTTCTGGATTTTGTCAGGAGATGTCGTAAGAAATTGCAAGCAAAGTCGTACAATGTACCACTGAAAATCGTGTATATTCGTAAGTCGCAGCCATGTCATGAGATGTCGCAGCAAGACTCACTGGGGCCCATAGACAAGGAGCAGTGAGGGGCCCAAACAATGGTATCGCAAACCGATAAAACCTCTACGACCATCCACCCAAATATTTACAATTATGCAAGAGTCAAGTATAGGCCACGGGGCAGTAGCGTGTTCAAAGGGGGGGCCAGGGGGCACTGGCCCCCCCACCTCTGAAGCCAGTCGGGGGAAAATCTCTTAGTCGGGGGATTTAAGGGTTAGGGGAAGAGAAAAAGATTGTAGAGACACTGAGCACTCAACAGGGATGGCGCCAGGTGGGGGCGGGAGCCCCATCGGGGAGTCTTAATCATACGATAGAGTATGCAGGCAGTCCCCGACGGCGACTGAGGGAGGACAATTTCTTAAATAAGAACCCAAATTTTTCGGCGCGCTACGCGCGCTGTATAGGTACTCCAGGATCTTCAGCAGTTCCATTTCACATTGCTAGAAAGCACATGTCCTGCCAAACTTACCACAAAACATGTAGGCAGAGAACACTGTTCATGTGGAGGTCGAAAATTTCATCGCATGTCGCTAAGCCTACTTACTGTTCTCTAATGTGTGTCATGCGGTACGGTCAGTTTGTGAGCGACTCACGGACCAAAGTTTGGCTGTTTCATAGGGTAGTGCAAGTGTTTCGATAATATGTATGTTATCCCCGATATGGTCTAGAACCCCTACAGTTTTTCTTTTTTGTTTTCTTTATGTTCTTGATCACATTTTCTTCAGATCCATCTTCCCCATCCCCTTGTCGGCATCGGGGCTGTCGGGGCTTCAGGTCGCTGCCTCCGCCCGTCTGGCCACCTGTCGGGCAAATCCTGGCCCCATCCCTGACACTCAAAACTTAGAAGTAGCCTACAGAATGATATTAGAAGAGATTTTTTTTTTCATTTTTTGGTCGCTTACCAAAGGATAGAGCTCTTCCAATTGTCCTACAGTAAATAATCAGACAGGATGCTATCAATATCAATATCTGTCTCATATGGTGCAGGTAGGCCTCCTATCATTAAGTTCCCTTCGCCCTTCGCGCTAGTCACTTTAACCATCTGTAATGGTAAACTATATAGGTTTAAGGATGAAACAGTGCTGTTAACTTTGGCGATTATCTCAAGCAGCCTTCTTGACTGGCCTCGTGATCTTTAACGTAGTACCTGTCAATGTATGTGACACATACTGTAGCACACTGCGGCTTTCAACGCATAGAGGATAACCTGAACTCTCCGTCACTGACATCGAATTTTACAAAATCTGAAACAAACGAAACCTGATCAATAAGGCCTCTAGAACCAATTCAGGGCGGTCTTATTACCTTATGTTGCAGGAGCTTCCGGGGCTTCGCCCCCTGGACCCCCACCGGGGCTCTGCCCCTGGACCCTGCCAGGGGCCCTGGCGCGGGCCCATGGACCCCACGCGTGCAAACTCGCGCTTCGCGCTCGTGGTGCACCTTCGGTGCACTTGTCACATCCCTCCATGTCAGTCGGGGGAATCACAGGTTGTGCCCCCCCCACCTTTGAAATCCTGCATACGCCACTGCCACGGGGATCAGTCTTGGGACCTTTATTGTTTTCTATGTATACTGCTCCCCTGGGTGATGTCATTAGGTCATCTGGAACAAAATGCCATCTGTACGCTGATGATACTCAAAATATACCCCATGTTCCCCATCTGCTTCCTCTAATGCCTGTAGAGATCTTGAATTGTGTCTTAGGAGAGTCAGTGACTGGATGGTTGCTTATAGACTTAAATTAAACCATACTAGAAAGACTGAATTTATTATTCTCAGCAGTAAACATACCAAGGAAGCTGATAATACGTTTCTTCATATTTGTGAGTCGCTTGTTACCCCCTCGGAGCAAATTTACAACCTTGGTGTAATTTTCGATAGACATATGACTATGGTTCCCCAAGTGAAAAATATGCTCCTCTGCTATGATTTGTGTCGGGTATCTACAGAAAATTCGCCCCTATTTATCAGACTGCGCTGCGAAGTCGGTTGCACATGCATTGATCACGTCCAAAATTGACACATCTAACTCGCTGTTGGTCGGTCTTTCTGCAGTGACTCTGAAACCTATACAACGTGTTCTCAACATAACTGTACGTGTTGTATTTAGGTGTCCCAAACTTACAAATGTCACCCCATTGTTAAGATCTTTACATTGGCTCCCTGTTGAATCTCGTGTCCAGTTCAAAGTCTTGCTGATATTATATAAAGCCATGAATGGTTACACCCCCTACATTGAAGAATTTGTTCAGGCACAAAAACCTAGAACTGGACTGAGATCCGACAGTGAGCAGTTTCTGCAAGTTCCAAAAACCCGTGCTAGCTATGGGGACCGCTCTTTCGCAGCCTTTGCTGCTAAGACAAAAGATCGTCTACCTCGTGAGGATCGAAATTCTCCTACTGTTAACTGCTTTAGGTCTCATTTGAAGACATATTTGTTTATGTCTCTTTAAGATAGCTATTGTCTTTTTCTATTGTGTTTTTGTATTGTGGCTGGTGCCTTTTTAAAGCGCTTTGAGCCTTTTAGGGGAAAGCGCTTTATCAGAACTTATGTATGTATGTATGTATGTATGTATGTATGTATGTATGTATGTATGTATGTATGTATGTATGTATGTATGTATGTATGTATGTATGTATGTATGTATGTATGTATGTATGTATGTATGTATGTATGTATGTATGTATGTATGTATGTGTGTGTGTATGTATGTATGTATGTATGTATGTATGTATGTATGTATGTATGTACAAAAATTGAGCACTATATCCGGGCCCCCAAACCAGATTTTTCTTGTTGATATCTTGGACTCAGGACTTGTTGGGTCCTGGACATTTTTCACCCAGTCCACCTACTCGTTTTGCCCTGATATCTTTGTATTGTTCTTTATATTTATTCGATCGAGACTTGAAATCAAATGACGGAAATATTTCGGCTTTTTCTCTACGTTCAATACCAGCTTTAGTGGCTTCTATCTGTACTTGCTTGCAAGTACAAACCATCCTGTTTCCGATGTTTTTCCGATAGGCATCAGCAACTTGCGATCCTAGTGTGCTGAAAACACACTTTATAAGTTACCCAAAGTCCATTTGGGTTGGGAAATATGGAAATGGACGACAAAATTCAGGTTTCCTTGGAAATTTTCCTGTGTATTTGCTGTCTTTAAGGGCTGTATCAATACAAAAAGGACTGGAAACACCGGGATACGGTAAATAAACAGATTTTATATCGCAATACCCACGCAATAGTTCAGTTATTTTTCTGGAGAAACATTCACCTAAAAACACCCTTTTAAAATTGTAAACACTTTTGTCAAAAGAGGCACTAACAGAAATTTTGTCAACTAATATCAGTAAGTTTAACCAAAAATGTTCAGAGTTGTTTTATTTTTTACTTAACCTAGTAAATCTAGTAAATCAAATTTAGTCAAATTGTTGACAAGAGTTTGGTTCCTACCCTTGTGAATTAGCTTGTGTTTAGAGCGCGGGGGCATCTCTCAGGTTTGCATTGGGATGTCCCAATAAGTGCGCTAATTTGAAGTTCCTGCCTATGGAGTTGAACAAAATGAGTGGATATATAAAATTGCTCTCAACAATACAAAATAACATATTTATATTTTGAGCATCAGGCGGCAAGATTTGTTTTTTTTTTACAGCACAACAGTGTCCACAGGAGCGTGACGAAGTGGCTGCAGGAAGAACCTGTGACAGGGCATGTCGACCAGGTGGCACATGCAGAAAACAGAACAGAGAGTGCATTTGTGATGGACGCTGTGGACCTGTCTGCCTGAGGAAAAGTAAGTTACTTAAACATCATATACTATCCTAAACATGGTAAAAATATACCTTGTGGGACAAATAAAGTAATAAATAAATCTGATTATCGTAAACTTGTGAGTGTGGATACCACTCAATCGGTAACTTCAGCTCCCTATGCCCATCTTAAATCACATGGGGTAGACAAAATCAAATTTCAGAATTTGGAAGTTTTGAAAACTGAGGGGTTTGACACTAAAGATATTCGTAAATTGGATCGTACATTAGACGAAAAAGAAAGACACTGGCTTGAAAAACTTAATACATCGGTTCCTTGCGGCCTTAACATTGCCGATACTTTCTACTGCCAAAACCCTGCAAGCAGACAAAAACTTGACTGAGCTTTAGTTTTCGATTTCTTGTTTCTGCTTGGTTTCACTCCAATTGTTGCCGTTTACCTTTTCCTCCAGTTTGGAGCTCTCATTTCTTTAGGTCTTCTTATTCACTAGGGCGTGTAATCTTTTCTGTACGTTCGTATTCTCGTGTGTTCTCTCGTTTTGAGGCTTGTGTATTTCGCTTATTAATTTAGTGTTTTACGAGTTGTGTTCAAGGGTACAGTGCTGCCCGAAACCGAAAATTAAACTGAATCCTCGTGTGTTAGGTTTTTGTTTCGTACTATATAAATATATATATATATATATATATATAGATATAGATATACAAATGAATACAAATGTATTTATTATAAAGTCAATGAACTGTGTAGCACTTATGAGGTATGTAGGTCAAAAAAGAAGAAGTAAATAGTGCTAAATAGTTGTGAAAAAGTCCACGACGTTTCGGGTTTTTAACCCTTCATCGGGGTAGCAGAAATGTAACTGATTGTTGACACGGCCAAACGCACAAATTAGAAAACACACAATAAAATTTGGCACCGCCAAACCGACTAGGAAAACAGACAGTATTAAGTGGGTTATATAAGTTCAAGACTAACGCTCAAAACATGTGGGGGACAGGGTTCCCAGTTTCATGATGATACGGTTTTCGGCAACCAGACGATCATGATCGGAACCTCGACAGGAGATGGCCATTTACCACATCCTTCAAATTAAAGCAAATCTCGGTGGCATGCGGATGCATATTCCACGTCTGTTGTTATCAGAAAAGAAAACTTTTAAACAAAAACAACATTATTTTGTCTAATGATTCTCATGATCAAGTTTCCACGCATCTCGTACTCAACTCCTTAATATCATGCTTGAAAGAGTGGACCCATATTTAAGCAGAGGTTCTTTCAACCAAGTTTTATAAATATTTCCTGGTTACAGCATGTCCTTCCCTAGCTCAGCTAGGGAATGGAAGCATTATTATTAACCCCAGTGAAAGATTTATTGGGGCTGAAGCTACATATTCATGTGACGATGGGTTCGAAATGGTTGGAAACGCTGCCCGTATCTGCCAGGCTGACAAGACGTGGAATGGGACTGTTCCAACTTGCCAGAAGTCTACAGCGACACCTGGAACAATAACACTAGTTCCAGCTACTTGTGAGCGCTTACTAGACCCTCTTAATGGTAGAGATGTTTCCGTGCAGGAAGATGGTGATGTTGTTGTTGAGGGCACTGTAGTAAGATTTCAATGCAATGATGGTTACGAAAGGACGTCAGGTAATCTACGACGAATTTGTAGAGAGGATGGGAGCTGGTCCGGTTCTGACGTGGTTTGTTCCGCAGGTAATAAATTCTAACACATTTGCACAACTACATAGAAATCGCTAGCTCACATCAATTAACTAGATTGCGATTATTGTTTAATAGAAACCTTTTCGAAGGTGTTAGGAATGTATGCTTTGATATGCATTTACGTCTGTGCTTTTGTGACTCTTTGCTAGTAGATGGGATATTGCAAGATAAGAATGAATGACACTTTTCACAGATGGTAAAAGCAATTGTCATATAAAAGAGAAGCTCTATATGTTTCGGTGGCGGTCAGATGTACAATAAGATTCTCAGGGCTTAACAAATTTGCAGACACGGTATCTCATAACATGAAAGATGACAACTTATCATACTTATGATCATATTCTGAGAAAGGGCCCTATCCTTTTATGTGGTGGCCAAAGGTCATCTGAAGTGTCAGAAGTGAAACTACGAATATTAAACATTCAAGTACCTAGACATTATCGTACACATGCATGTTCCACATTAAGTGCAGCAACTGTATTGTTTTTCAAGAGTTCGGAGTAACATGAGGTTACCAGTAGTCAAACGACGAAACAATACAAATGTGATATGTAGCAAAGTGAAACGGTGATGAATATCATAGTTAGTTAGTAGACGTTATCAATTTCTGCTTAAACAACGCCACTAAACTCTTTTTGGAAAATAATATCGCTATCGATTGTTTCCTTCGGGAAACAATCTTATACATATATCAAAACCAGCAGATTCCTATTCATATTACGTTCACTCGTTTATCAGAAATTGTTGGCACTTTTGAGACCTTAAACCCCTGAAAATCGTACATTGGGAAAACTAAAACCAATTTAAAGAACCAGATTACACTAACTTTAACCCTTTCCGTAAGTTGCGTGACTGAGTTACGCAAACTGAGAAAGCAAAAAAATCATAACTTGTTCATGCAACATCCAACAGCCTTTATCAAAGGAGCCAACAAATAGATCTATCGAATGTCATTATCTTTTTGGAGGGGGGGGGGTCGTGTATTAAAAAATTTTCACAAAACAGCAAAGACGGTTGTTTGCGATCAAAAATGCCCCCAAAATGGCCAAAATTGGTAATAATGATGTAATAATTTCAAAAAATCATAATAAATAAATTTCAAAATAATAGTGATCTGTATGGGTTTCTAAGGTTTTCTATGAAAGACCATATGACGTCATCTAATTTGCAAATTTGCATACATAATGAAATAAGTTTACAAAAATAAAATGTTCATTCAAATTTCACATCTTTGCTCTTTACAATGATATAGAGGTTCTTGCAGAGAATGTTCTTCTAAATTACCCAAAACTCCTGAAAATACTCCTCCTTTTGAACACTGAAGAGCCTTATGGAAAAGCATTAATGCGTTTGCTGTAAAAGATGGTTTAACGTTCCTTTCGATATCATTTCTAGGATTCAAATAAGATTTTCCAGTGCTCTTAATGACAGCATCGAACTCAGTATAAAAAAATCAGTTGTAGTATAGGAAGTTAAAGTTTTTGTACGTTTGCATGGCATTATTAAAATGACCTCACTGTGGCTATGCATACCAAATTTTCTTTTGCTAAAACTAATTGCTTTCTGTAGCGACTATACTTGGAGTAACTGTAATAATAAAGGGGGTTGATGGGGGAGGGGTAACCATGGCCTATGCCTGCCACCAACAATGGTACCAGTACACGCAAAAGTCTACCGATCGTCTGCTCCCTCACCACACGCCCCTTCCGGAAAAAGTCAGAATAAAAGAAATAGCTGTTACTATTGTCTTGCGTCAAGGAATCATAGAACGGAAGTTCTTGCTACTACCTTATGTCATTGTAAGATAACCGAAAGTTATAAACCAACAACATTAAAATATTATAACCCACCTAACAGGCAAATCTTCTTTCCAAATTGCATAACGATGAATAATGGCACGTAGATCTCTATAGTCAACAGAGGTTACACTATGGAAGTCCTAATAAACGTCTTACAAAAAGAATATCCTCGAAGGTTGTAATACTAAAATGACAAGTGGATGAATCAGTCCGTCTTCAAAATCATACAGAGGGTATTAATTTTAATTTGAATTTATCGGAATTAAAACTGTGAAAGCATTGTATGAAGTACCCCCAGAAGAGAACCGGCTGCTATTTATCCTTATTATTATGTAGATATTCCATAAAATTTAAACATCGACTCGTTTGTCTTTGAATTATAGTTTATTTAAAGTCATTTGAGATGAGACTTTGACGAGATCTAAGCACGATATATGCGGAAAAACCTTGATGTTTTCTTTACTTGCCAGTTGTGTTATATTGAGTTAGAGGCCGCTTTCAAGTGTTGGTACATTGCAATGATGGTAGGCTGCTTGACTTTGTCTGACACTTTATAATACATTGTTTACAAATGTGTCAGTCAATGCCTGTGGAAATTCAACATTTTAACTCATATTGTAATTGTGGAAAAACATAATTAGGTTGTGTTTATTTGAGGCCATAGTACTAAACATTATGTCGATTTGTTTAGGAAATACTAATTCTTTTAGCTCTGTGGCTCTTCAAGGAAAAACCAGAATCTGGCATCCACAAGACATCTATCTCTTGTAACGTTTGCTGGAAGTCTTAAGAATGGTAAAATAAGTTTATATTAATCTAATTGAAACAGGGGTGATGAAGGAACTGACGTTTTACATTAACTCTGCATATTTTATAACGTCAAACCTAAGGATTACGGATGGTATTAATATAGCGTTCATACCTGTCTTATGACGTACGAAAAGCCGGATGGATTAATTAATATTGATGGAGTGTTAAATTTATGGAAAGTGTCCCTATGCCTCACAATTGATGATTCTGTTTTCAGTTTAAATTGTATATACGAACACTAAAGCAAGACAAAATGATGGCGAACACGGGATTTGAAAATTCCATAAATACGGCGGATATCCCGAAAAGTCTAAGCCGATGTGAACACCAGAAACCAGTAAACAACCATAGTACAAAGAATGAATGGTATTCAGTTAGATCCCTAAGAGCTAAGCGAAGTGTGGTAAAGAAGATTTCTTTACATCTGCTAAGATTGATACCCTTTGTTAATCACCCAAAGTATTCCTTACTAAAAGGCGACGCTGCGTAGTTACATCTCTGCTCCGCTTCATGATACCAACATGTCAGCAATTTTCCAAAACAAAGGAAGATGGTATTTTTAATCTCAGCGATAGAACAAAGAAAATGTATCTCGTAGTCACATGGGATCAGACGTTGGTTGAACAAGACTCCTTGAAATGTGGTATCCTGATATCTTAATGTAATTACCAACGATAACTAAAGGGCTGACAACTCTTTTCATGTTTTCTTTAGCTTTCTTTAAAACCTGTCGAAATTTATTGACTTTAGATTCTACACTCCTATATGCTGATTAAATAGCAAGCCACTTTTCCAAATGTCTGGTATGGAATTTGTACCGAAATTGTTATACTAGGGTCACTCTGGTATATCCTACAATGAGATTTTCGAATCTTCACTGACCAAAATCAGTAATGCAGTAAGTATGTAAAACATATGATGGCTATTCGTCACATACCATGTTAAATAGGTAAAAAATAATTGAGTTCAACGGAAGTTAACATCAATACATTTTAAGATATATTTAGTTTGAATGATTTGTTTTTGTTCATTTAAATCGGTTCTCATATTTCTTAAATAATTCGGAATTCATACAAGCATGATAAATGTTTATTAACTGAAGCACGGAATCCGTCTTAATTTGGAAAAGTAGTAAGCAGTTTTCTATTCACAAACAAATTGCACTTTACCTGAAAATTACACCTCAGTATTAGAATACCTCATGGATTTACTCCACATGTACTTCAAGCACTACACAGCATATGCATTACTGCCAGGATACTTCAGAAGCATGTTTCGTACCTCCGATTTGTTTCAGTATATGAATATTATGAAGATCACTAGATAAATCCTTTTCACTTTGCTCTCAGAAAACTTTAGGTAGAGGCAGAGATCATAGTTTCTTTGGAATAGTGGATGATGTAACATTTCCCAGATAATGTAATTTTGCCATCAATAAAATGATTGTTCAAGAAAAGATTATGAAATGTGCGAAAATTTCAAACGTGAAACAAGCCAGACTGCGAGAGGTGGTTGTAAATTACTAGTCAAAAGTAACAGTCTCTTTCAACACAACACAGTTTACCTGTCATGAAAAGTAACACCTACACCGTTATCTTATAAATAGTGTTATCATTTTTCAGTTGTAGATGAGCAGTGTGAACGAAACGACCAGGAGATTCAGAATCAGAACCGGAGATGTGTGCGACAATGTGAGAGTCATAGCGACTGCCTGCGTGGAAGAAGATGTGTTTGCGATGATGCTTGTGGATTATCGTGCATCCCGATAGGTAAATTGTAGCTTAGAGATAGTAAAGATGGTACACAGCAGTTTAATGCAACTTCAAAGTGAACAAAGGTAACTTATAACAATAACTAAACTTTAGATTTAGTTAGTTAGTTAGTTAGTTAGTTAGTTAGTTAGTTAGTTAGTTAGTTAGTTAGTTAGTTAGTTAGTTAGTTAGTTAGTTAGTTAGTTAGTTAGTTAGTTAGTTAGTTAGTTAGTTAGTTAGTTAGTTAGTTAGTTAGTTAGTTAGTTAGTTAGTTAGTTAGTTAGTTAGTTAGTTAGTTAGTTAGTTAGTTAGTTAGTTAGTTAGTTAGTTAGTTAGTTAGTTAGTTAGTTAGTTAGTTAGTTAGTTAGTTAGTTAGTTAGTTAGATGAGGTTTAGCGTCCCAGTTTCCAACCAATTGGTTCAAGTCGAGACGACCACGGCCTTTTTCCCAGTTGTGGCTCACTGGCTTGTTTTCCATACTCCATTGCTTATGCTGAACACCAAGCACAAAGGCAGTAGGTTCCATTTTTAAAGTCTTTGGTATGACCCGGTCAGGATTTGAGCCCTAGACCTTCCGGCTACAAGTCGGATGCTCTAACCACTTGGCCACTGCAGTCGGTATATTAACATGTAAGTGTCGCATGTATGTTGCACTACGTATTAACATGTAAGTGTAGTACGTAGTTCAACATTTGGTATGTACTTTTATCATTCGATTGAATTTTCTATTTGGCAGAAACTACGTTGGAGAGATGTGGCAGACCCAAAACGAGAGGGAGCAAGTACAGTTGTGTCATACAACTATGATCAAAAAAATGTATCATAATTACATTTCCGCCATTTTGATTTCTTTACCAGTTCACATTTCTGTAATGTCAGTGATTTTTATTTCCTTATACTTTAATGACAAGGAGATTTTATATACCAAGCTAAGTTGTAAAAATTTGAATAGTTGACGTTCGTGTTTACAGACAGAGTAAACCACTGCGAAGACCTGTCATCAGACCAAACTGTTCGTGTGAGCATCAGACCAAACAACAGAACATTTGGAAGCATTGCAACATATGTCTGCCGTAACGGACACGACGAAGTGGGTGGATCTAATGAAAGAAAATGCGTTGGTTCCGGTCAGTGGGGCGGAAATCCTTTAACTTGCATTCCAAGAGGTATTGTTTATGCTGAAGCGTTGTAAACATTTCGCAAAATTTTCCTATGCAAAAACTTGTCAAGAATTGTTATTAATATCAATAAGGTGCTCATTTAAGCATTTGTCAATAGCCCTAAAGGCTGACATTTAATAGCAGTTTATCGCAGATAAAACTGAAAGGTGATCTAATCTTCCATGACCATGAGTGATTTGATCCCTGTTTTGCCACTACTAATTTCAGGGCATAATTTGTTGTTAGTTTCAATGTAAAGCCCCTTTGTTGGCAACTTTTGAACCAGAATGGTCATCAAATCTTTTAACACAGCTGTTGCTTTTTGGAACAGCTAATTGAAGTAATGAAGTAGTCAGGTGAAAAATGGGACAACAAATTACTACGTTTGGACGATTTTTTCCAGTATCTTCCAAAATTGTCCTGCTATTAAAAATTGTCAAGGACGGTGAACCATTTTAGTATTGCTACCTGATTTGTCCTTCAGAATTAGGAGGAATAATTGAGGTAATAAATCACGGTTTCAAGGTAAAACTGTCAGCCGATTGCGAAATGAACTCTCCTTTCTTCATTAACCTTGATAAATCTTCCAAAAGCAACGCTTTTTCTCACAAAAATCGTCGGAAAGGCGTAGAACGAAAATGGAAGAAGGAAAACGGTCGTCCAAAATTTTCTAAAATTGTCCCATTTTCGCTGGGAATTCACTGAGAGTGGTCGGATACTTTTATTTGGAACATCAGTTTTCCCCTAAAAACTTTTGCTTCATGAAAGACTTTTTCATGTAAAAATCAATAGGTGTAGATGTTATTATGCCATGTACAGATAACCCATAAGTTAATAAAAAAATATGTTATGGAATGGAAAATGATGGTTAAGGAAAGAGCACTGACTAATCTTTACAGTCTGACGGGGTAGAGATCATATAAATACAAGGCTTGGCAAAGATGGTATCATAATGAATGTCACACATAAAACCCTAAAATGTCTATTTTCTGGCATTGTTTTGGCGTTTCAGAATACATTGGGCTGTGAAGGAGAAACCGTCAAAAAGTACGGTTATCTAATTGATTTGGGACTTCATTCTTTTATCTTCTAAATTCTAGGTCGTTTGGAATGTCTTACATTCTCCAATCCTGGCAACTTAGGCATTACACCGGCAGAGCCGCATTTATAAAGATACCCCTAAATGGCAACATACTACAATCCGGAGGTTTTTGAATAAGAAAAATTCTGACCTCAATCTCATCGTCTCCAGCAACTCAGCTGGATTCCATTTTGATCTAATCGGTATTTATAAACTTTGGCTCAGCCTCTGTCTGGTGTAGAAACACGTCTTTAAATGCATGAGCCTCGCTCGCACGAATGATCCACAGCTGGTTGTTACAGTTATTATGGCAAACCCTACTCAAAGTGGGGCATGGCTAATAAAACTCGTGAGAACGTTGCTATAAATAAATATTATTCAAAATGAAACTTGCCATAAGGCAAGAATATGTCTAAAGTGTATGGTAAATTTCGCAAAGACATGTAGGTGTTTCATTGATTGGCCCCACAAAATACTAGTGCAGTGACAGTATTTACATTGCAGTAAAAATGACCTGGTTTTATCAACAGCTTTTTAATACCTTTCTTTTCTTTCTCGTTAATCAAGTGCGTTGCGCCCAGCCACCTGAGGTTGCAAATAGTGTCCACAATGGAACCAAATCTTACTATGTAGATGGCGATATTGTGATTTATAGATGTGACTTTGGATATTACAGATCAGGATACCTGCCGCTGTCAAGATGCAATAGAAATGAATGGAGTGAAATACAATTTCAATGTTCACGTGAGACTTTATTAAGCTTTGAAATTATTTGTGTAACATTCACAGTCTTTTAAACTGTACCAGTAGGCAATTTGGAGACTGACTGACAAGTGAAGCCATTCAAAGGTATTGACTTACTTAAATTTGAAATTCAACCGAGTACTATATTGGGAAGAAATGATTATACGAAACAAATACTTTTTTGATTTCTTTGCCGAAAGCGAAAGGAATCTATGGAATCACGCTGGCCAGTGTACATACGATTTCAATAATGGATGCCGTTAATACTTGGGGTAGTGAACTATCATATTAACAGAAAAAACTTAATTGTGTTTCATCGGTCAAAGGTCAGAGGTCATAAGTCGAAAATATTGTAATCACTATATCACTAGGTAGAAGGTATGGATACTTTCATACTTGGCATGTGGGTGCGTTATAGTCTAAAGATGAGCCCTAGTTTTGGTAGAGGTCAAAGGTTATCTGAGGTCACTGGCGGTGAAAATACGGAAACAAGATTGCTCGTTAACAAGATATCGAAAGATAGACATGATCGACACTCGGTATATGAATTTATCATATTAGAAGGAATCCCATTGTTTTCAGTGAAAGTCAGAGTTTATGTGAGGTCACCAGAGGTCAAAAATCAAATCTTTTGAAAAAACACTGTAGTTAAAGATAAGGAAGATGGATGATGGATAATGTTTTACTAAGTATAAAGATTTGTGACTTTTGGAGAAAGAGGAAGAAACCCTTTGGGTTTTGTGCAGGTGGAGGTCATCTCAGGTCATGAGAGCGAAACTATGAAATCTTCGTAAACTAGAACGACCCTGGGCCGTACGTCCAATAGCTGTCGATTCGTTACTGAAGAAAAGTTAGGCAGGAATATGTGTACGATTCCAAAGATACAGTTATAGAGAACAACATTTATTTTTCACAGGCATAACTTTTGCAATAATTGGCAAATCTAATATTAAATACCTAATTGTGAAGACTTTAAAGGATGCTGTGACCATAAGATGATTAGAAATACCAAATATATTACGAGTTTGTTGACGGGGTAGTGGGAAGTATTCCGTGTCTCCCACAAAACGGTCTGTGTTAGAATCCCTTCCAAGACTATATTTTTTTTCATTTTTAGTTATTTAAGTTTTCGCTAGAGTTCAAAGAACATGAGAGGTCAACAGAGGTCAAAACGTGCAAATATCTTAAACTCATTATATCTCAAGAAGGGCAAATTTAAGGGATAAACCTCAGTTGAACTAAGAACCCGTTCTGCAAAGAATCACTAAGCATTTGGGCTTTCTGGTATAATAAAGGTATGGTTTGATGGTAAATTTGTGATGTCATAAGGTTACATATTGTTTCAAAATAAATGATTCTCTTTGATGATTGTGATTTTGTGTGGAATCTTCACATGGGATAACGTAAGTTAATGGGTCCAAGTAGCAACAAAGTGTTTGAAGGAAATGTGACGCCGACATTTTCTTTGTATATTGGACCCTTATCAAGTTCCAACCGAAACCGCCTTTAACGTATGAAAGTTTCATGCACTTTTTCTGTTTTTATAAGATAGCACATTAGTTCCGAATGAATTTTTTGTGAAAAGACTGACATAAAGGTTGGGTTCTGTTTTTAAAGTTGGATACCACAGGTTAGTCTTAGAAGCAGTTTAAATTTTCACAATTTAACGGAAATTTGAACTCACATTCAGTGCTTTGTGACCTTTGAATGTTTTTAACAATATATTGCCTCTCGAATTTATTCCAGCGGTCTTAGAGTTTCACACACTACTTCTGTACCAAAGTTTTACAAAGAAAGAATTATATGGTAAAACCGTTTTCCCACCTTTGATGCCTTTTGGCACTTCAGCCTTTGCCACCTAGTAGCAACGGGTTCCATACTAATTGAACAAACGTTCTAAGGAGGATGTTCCTTACACTATATATGTTCTTTACAAAAAGTACATATTTTGTTGATGGAATATGCACTCCAATCGATAAACAGGTGGTATCAAGAGGTATCGGATCAGGGAAACGTAAACCTTACTGTACTTTCACATTCGTCATAATCCCATAAAATCAAAGTCGTGAGTGATGCCACATTTCTTTGGGCTAAGTGTATTTTATTGCATTCCATCGATATATTTCAACCGTATAGTTACTGTGGGGTGCAAGACACTCTTTACGAAGAACCTTATCTTTTCCCACTGCAACACATATTTCAGACTCTTTAGTGACCCACGTTTTCACTGTACGACGCTTCAAGATTGTATTTGACTTTTTTCCCCTTACCATCAGCGAAGAGTTGCGGTGATCCTGGACACATCCTAAACGGCCGTCGCATTGGTGCCAGTTTTGTTTTTCTTGGCAGCGTAGAATACACGTGTAATCCAGGCTACGAGTTGCGAGGTCTGTCGAGACGGTATTGTCAAGCCGACCAAGAGTGGAGCGGAAGTCTACCTACCTGTCACCGTGAGTGTTTACACTTTTTACCAACTATTGGACAATCTGCAATCCATACATCTGTGTTGAATACCTGCCTATTAAGTTATAGTCTACCAAAATTTAGCTGGACACTTGTAGAGATGAATTGTAAAGCTCTCGGCTGAAATAACGTTTCATTGAAAAGTGATAAAATAGATAATAAATTACATTTTAATTCATTAAACAGCTGTTTCCACCTTAAAAGCTTAATTTTTATTAAACTAGCTAGTTTTTAAGCTATGGAATCAAACATGTATTTGCTATTTTTGTTTGGGTTCTGGAAAAAGTGAGAGGACTTACGATATGATTACGCCCACTTTCAAAAGTGTGGCGGGACATGTCCTTTCGTCCCCCACCTGCAGACGCCCATGCAAGTCATTGGGAAGGTGTGCCGTCAATCTATACAGTAAGAAATCTTAGAAAACAGTGGCGTAAAATATTATGTACCAATAATGATCCTCATTTGATAAACATAAATTTCGCGTTATACATCCTGGACAAATGATGACAAATGATGACCTTTTAGTCAGCTGTTAAATAAATGCAAAGTAAGCAGCTTACACATAGTCAAGTGTGCGTGTGGCCTTTAACAATACAAACCTCAGAACCTTATTGCTACAGCTTTTGTCTGGAAGGTGCGCTTGACAGGCTTTCTTCTTAACTGTACGATGGACTAGAAGTAATAGGTCTTTTTCTGGACAGATGTTAACTATGTGATTAATTTTGGCAAGTGCGGTGAAAATATCCTCGTTTTGCATATTACAGTACTAAACGTGAGCCCCGCATGTACATGCAACTTTTGATTGAACCAATCACGGTGGCACTAATTGCTTTGATCCCTCTCCACCTTTAATAAAAACCGATTTCGACACAAACCGAATTCGACACAATCTGCTTCTTGCCTTGACGTAGGCGAGAGGGTGGAGAACCTGGTCTTGGGTGTTGGGGGATACTCTGACTAAAGTGTGCAGTTACCATACGTACGGAGCAAATTGCATTCTACAATTAGCACATGTGAGCGGAGCAGGCTGATATTGTAGTGATAACAGTGAACCGGTATCATAAATACTGAATCATCGAGTAGTTGTATTACCGTAAAGTGGAACAGAACAAATCGTTATAGAAAATGACAGCCCTGTTCGAGAAGCGGAAAGGAATTGTTTTAACCAGTAACCAACCATATACATATAAAGAGATTCGAGAAGTAGGCCTGATTTACACGAAGGACATGAAGGATAGGCCTGGAGGGATGAAAATGAGGCACCTAATATCTTTATGATAAACATGTGTACAATGTACGGGAATCAAAATACGTAACCACTGCACGCGGAGTGTGTCGCCAGGTATCCTCTGCTAGAAGTATCGAGCGCTCGGCTTTCCCTTCCACTGTCCCTCTTGTTTGTCCTCTCTTCTTCATCCTCTCTTCTTCTATCTATCATTCTCTCTTCCGTTTTTTATCTCTATTCATTCCACATTTTTGATTCCAATATGTGTGCTAATTACCCCTGTAGGAATATTTTCGAGATACTCTGCCTCATGTCCTACTGACACACACACGCTGCAGTGGCGTAGCAAAGGGGGAGGGGTACGTTCCCCGGAAACGATGGTTGTGCCCACCTTCTAATCCCCCAATGAGATTTTGGTTATTAAAAAAGATGCACAAGCACAGCGTTTAAATATCGATTTGAACGCGAAGACTCACTGTCACTTAATCAGTCAGTCATGAAACTAAAATTGCACAAAAGATGTAAAAACTACACTTTTGCGTCTCACTTTACGCCACTTATTTTTGTGAACTTTGTGAGGCACTGCGTACCTGAAAATATATTCCAGCGTTATCGTTTCAACATCTGTTTTAACAGCTACGGGACTACTGCGGCCAAGAGTTTTTGCCATGCAATAATAACAATTCCCACATCGCTTATGTTTTAGTCCAGTTTAATGTTTGAAAACTGTAAAGACTGCGGCTTTTGAAGCCTTTTTGATTCCTTGCCGAAGGAAAATGGAATCTCTGTAATCACATGAGTGATTATGTGCTATTGTTTAAGGTGGTGGTAATAGGTCACGTGAGGTCACCAGAGGTCAAAAACCGAAAAATCTTCCTTAAACTTTAAAATGCAAATTTGAGGCAAGCCTAAATTGACAACCGACTGCCTATAACAGCCTGACAAATTTGAGACATAACTTCTATTGAACCTTGGCAAAAAGGCTAGTAACTTGATTTGTGATGGGATTAAATGATTTGTGACTTGACTCCTTAAAATTCGTGACTTGACTTTACTTGCCATTTAATCAAATTACATGTGACTTGACTTTCACTTGCAAAACTTCCTTGCCATATTGACTTGCTACCATCTAAAGTAAATGGACGCAAAGTTTCCATGGATAAAACTACTGTATGTGGGTAAAAACGTGGGATTTAGTGGAGGGCAGTAAAGTTTTCCAAGAAGTATACTTTAAAATATGCTTAATTGTTTTGCCTTCTCTGAGAATAATGTATGGGTTATGGCCACTTCGAAAGAGCAACATACTCTCTGCCATCCTGGGAGTACTAAGACATTTCTGGAGTAGGTTTTTCTCTTCCATTCGATGTAAAAATATAAGTGATACACTTTGTGCGAATTTGCATTACGTCCTCTACGGTTTGCATCTTGTTTTGAATAAGATACCACCGCTTAGAAAAGTCTTTGATGTCCTATGGTATAAACCTTACAGCAAAGTTATACATACAATTTTGCCTATAGATAGCCACCAATATTACATTTAGAAACTTAATTTGGCACCTAAAACCTAATTAATGAGCTTAAATTCATATAGGTAATGTTTGCGAAGTAAGCGTGGCACATACACTATCACTAAGATTGGTTAAGGGAATGTACCAACAAACTTGTTCAATATACCAACAAACCTCCAGGGGACTAAAAGTGAAACAGTTGACCTTCTGTCCCCTGGGGCTACGCTAGTGAATGTGGATAAGTATATACACATTATACTAGATTTTGTTCAATGTCACTAATTCATTAATTTCATAGCTTAATTTAACCTCCTATAATGTACTCCAACCAAAGCGCATTCACTCTTTTTATGTGAAATAATGTTATGTAAATTCTTTGATGACAGCACCGGACTGTTTTTGTGGGAAAATATTCCTTTCTTATTGACAGCTATAAGATGTCCAGACCCTGGTGTCCCTGAAGATGGCTTTAAAATTGGATCTGATTATTCTTACGACGAAATCGTCTCCTATGAATGTAATACCCGTTACATACTGGAAGGCCAGAGTTCCATCCGATGTCAAGCTAATCGCACGTGGAGTGCTCCCCGACCGACATGTAGATGTATGTAAATTAGTAAACGTTACAATCTTAAGAATTTATGGAGATAAAAACGAATGGAGTTGATTAATGATCAATTTGAAAGAGGCCATTATCATACAACCGAACTGCTCATTGATCATTTTCTCATCCTAGATTTAAATAAGTACCTTTTCAAATATTAGTCAGTGACTATAGTTAGTGACTAATAAGTTACCGTTTTCTATACATCGTTTAGATTTCTATGCTCACAGTTTGTTATATACGTATAGAAATTTTGAGTAGAAGGAATTTACTTAAAATATCAATTTTGATCTCTAATGTCTATCTGTTATCTTTCCATTATTTTATGATGAAAGCTATTTAAGCATTTTATCACATCTACTAAATCATCTTGACGAGTTTACAGTCCAGTCCAGTTTGTAGAGAAGAATTACTAAACCAAGGTTTTCATGGTTTGATATCCGAAATTTTTATCCTGGTTTCCTTTGCACCTCTCCTTCAGTGATTCAATGTCGTCGTCCAGACGAACCTCGCAATGGAAATTCAGATGCCCTCCTTGAATATTACGGTCAGCAAGGAACAGTAAGGTTTCAGTGCGATCGTGGTTACACACTAAGGGGAAGTATGGTCATCACTTGCAACGAGCACGAACAATGGTCTCCTCCTCCACCGCTTTGCCTGGGTAAGATTACATATCAATATTATATATCGTGCGTATCATTTGCAGTTGTACCTGTTCTTCATATTTGACATACCAATTTGTTGCAACAGTGGTTTAATGTCGTCTCCTCAGTTATATAGTAAAAATGGATTATTTATATTCTGCATATGGAAGTGAAATTCTTTACTTCAATGTACTTGAATCTGAAACTCAAAGAATGTGATCTATGGCTGTAGATTTAATCTGAAAGCAATCGAAGTGTAAAGCCGCGGTCACACTACAAGGAATTCGGATCGGATTCCGATCCGATTTTTGTGAGTTTTTATTAAAATCTTCTCCATTTCGGATCGGAAAGAACCCAAAATTTGCCAACCTGTGTAATTATATGATTTTTATCGCAGGACTACGAAAATTAAATTTATACGAATTATTTCGTGACGTCACATCCACAGATAGCTTTTATCGGACTACGCGTGTCCAATAAAAGCTGTCTGTCGGTGTGACGTCACGAAAAAAATCAGTTAACATTTCATTTTCATAGACCTCTGATGCAAATCATGTATTTACACTTGTTGGCAAATTTTGGGCTCTTCCTGACACGAAATGGAAAAGATTTTAATGAAAACTCACAAAAATCGGATCGGAATCCGATCCGAATTCGTTGTAGTGTGACCGCGGCTTAATGTGTGACGTAATGGATATTGCTAGTTCAGAGCTGAATTTGAAACTGAACTTAGAACTGATATGTGCACCTTCCGGGTCCCTCTCATCTGGATTTGGGTCAAACCAATCCATTATACCTTAGCTGAATTCTCAGCCCTATTTCTTCACCACTTGATAAAATCAAAAGTAGCGAAAACTCTGAAGCCAGTGACATTTTATTAACACAATTATACACAACCAGGAAGCAATTAAAGATAAAATTGTTAATTTATATGACGAAATGCTAATGTTGTTTTATCGAGTTGTACGAAAAATAAAGTAAGTTGTTCATTTGACTTTTTTGTAAGGAAATGTTGAATACAATTGAGTTTTTCTGTCGGATTTAATCGGTGCAAATTACATTTAATCGCTTAAATTCGATTGGGCCAGGGACGGTCATTACTCTTTAAAGTAAAGACCGTGTTCATTGACGTCACATTGACGCCATCCATGCAGAGGGACAAAAAATGACGCTAGCAGATGAACTACATGACTCACTCTTCATACGACGTAGCCTTTGCACGCTCAACCAGACTTATGCGTGTATCCGGCTGTAAAACATTAACTGTCTTCATTTGCGTAGCCTGTAAAGCCCCATGTGTACACGATCATACGTTTGGTCAAAAAACAAATTGTCATACATTTGTATGACGAAGCTAATGGACAAACTCACGATCGTTTGGATTGCCTTTCCAACAAATGTGAACAATATCTCACATGTATGAGGGAATTTAAACTTTGACCTTCATGTTTAATCTTCCCCACAAGAACTCAAACATTTTTATGACGATATTCATGGACGAATGTGTGATCGTGAAGACGGGCTGTAAATTGTCATGCCTCGCTCTCTTCTCAGCCGACGGGTAAACAAACCTCATATACTTAACACTGACACGGTCTATTACTAAACTGTTTTTTAGGTTTACCTGTATAATCGAAATCAGTATTTTTCCACAGCCTGTTATTTCACCTCTTTTAATTTGAATACGCAAGAAAGTTTCAAGTGTTCCAAGTAAGTTTTTATCATTGGAGGTATTTGACTAATTCGGACCACGAATGTCGGTAAGAATGCGACATTTCTTGCAACAATCATCCACTTACGCGAACGCGTTTACTCGTAGCTTAATGCTGACACGGTTCACAAACTTTTTTGCTCCGCGAATTTTTCCTCCCATCGGATAGTCTGGCCTCTTGAAAGAGGTAGCTGCGCCAAAATTTGCAAACCATCTAAGACAGTAGTTCTCAAACTTTTTGAGGGTGAATAGAGAGGTTGGAATGAGGTCGAGGGCCGCAGGGCGAGGATAATAATTAGAAAGAACGAAATCCATACTTAAGAGAACTCAAAGCTGTATCTACGGTTAACAGAAACAGAGCACACGAACTTTTTACAGGACGAGGTTCCTTATGATGGTAATCTTCACTCTTGCAGCGCCCAACGAGAGCAACCCGACCGCAGCCCCACCATGATTGTGCTACGGTCAGAATATTTTGCTTTGCGAGCGCTCCAGAATGCAGGAAATGGCACTCTTAACCACAAAGTTGCCTCTGCAATTGGGGCGGCGCCAGGATTTGCTCGACAAGGCGACTATGCTCCCTGACAGAGTGGTCGGTAGCCTGACCAGGAGCTTCGACAAAATCGACGAGTTGCAAAAGTGAAAGCAAACGCGTTATTTCGGCGCGCTTTGCGCGCCGAAAAGTTTGGGGTTCCCATTGAAGAAACTTTGGAAATTTGATGTTTTTATTGAGCAATCGGCCCTCCTCTGAGAGAAATTAAGAAACTCATTGCATCTGTTGGTCGTCTTCGGATTACAAACTTTACCGTACCTTTTAAGACTCCTCGACGAAAATGGAATGTCCTAGACGATAGGGTAATGGCCCCTTGCTCCCCCATCTAGCGCCACCCCGTCTACAATTCCAATTCTTCATCTAGCATGCATAAGTCACAAGTATGGTCATTATGCGTTGTTTTCCAAACTAAATATGTTGCGGACGAAAAATGCACTCTGTAACTGATGAAGTCACAACAGTTCTGCACTTATCCTGCGTTAGTGGCCAACATGTGAGGAGTCTCATCAATTATTCTCAAACGGGGTCAGATAAAGAAGTGGGTCTGCCGAGATCGAGGACCGCATCCCCAGAAGTATAAAAAACTTGTGTCGATTGAACGAGTCTATTCCATTTTAACAGAGCTGTGGAAAGAGCGCGCCCATATAAAATGTCGCAAACACATTGCTAGGGAATGTTACTCTGATTACATTTGATTTAGTTTCTACCGAAAGATGATTTGCAGAAATTTTAATATCGGTTACCAATCAACTCACGTTCAAAACGATACATTCCTCAATTGTACCGTCTTCTCACTTTGAAATAAAATTTCTGGGATGTAACTTTGCTACAAGCTTTGTAACTACAAATGCAACCACTCCGCAATGCACAACTGTATAACTAGGGAACAAATCGATATTCATGTTTCCATGAGTGTACTGTTCATACGGTTCTGTAGTCATAAGGGTCATTTATCATGGGACACCATAACTATATGCCATGTAAATAGCATGATTGTCAACAACACGACACACGAAATAAGTCTTGGCTAGATATGACTGAACAAGGAGCATGTCGTAGAGCCTGCTACGTAGGTAACCTAGCACCACTTCAGGAGAGCGAACTTGGAAGGAGTCAAGTAAAATTACATAATTTAAACATACATGTCAGCATAAATTTCCTCCCTTTTCCCACTTTGCTACCTTTTTACTTGTCGAATATGATTTTCTCAAATTGTAAAATCAATTCAGAGGCCACACCGACAGGACCCTAACGGCCGCGTTTGAGAATCACTGATCTATGATGAAAGAAATATTTTGGAAAAAACTTGAAACGTCAAGGAACGTCACCATAGTGCAAAGAGCGACTACTCCACTAAAATTCCTTGTAAACAAAGAAATGTTGCCTTTAAATTATTGGAATTTGCTGTGGTGTGACTGCGAATGTAGTGAAAGTTGTCGATTTTTATATTCACTTAGCGAAAAGCCTCAATATACCTCAAGCTGCTAATGGCAAACACTGCCAAGTTGGCGCTAAATTAACAGTTCAGGAGAAAACCGCCTCCGGGTGAAAATGAGAATTAACCCGATCGGGGGAAAATTTTGCCTGACTCAGAGCATGAATATTTATTTATGAGCCCATTGTGTCTACCTTTTTCACAGTTGTCGATTTGTTTAATGTGTGTATTTAAATATAAGATAATAGTTCACACACAAAGAGCGAAACCACAAGCAACTTTCAGCTTCGTAATAATCACAAGTGCTGGCACAATTTACTTGCACACCTTTGTGTGGAAAACAGTGCACACAACTTGCGGCTGTATCGAGTCTATAAATTAAGCTTAGGACAAAGAATGTAGCAAAATTGCTCGATATCTCAAAATCTGAGCGGTGAATTATCAGACATAATCCGGCAGTTTTTGTTCCCCTAGCGACAAAGTTTAAATATGCCAGCATTTCTCTTTCCTGGAATCGATGAAAATTTCCAGGTTGTTTGAACGTTCGTCTTCGTTGAATTTGCTCGGTAGGACCGCAACGCATCATGAGAGAAATTTGAAAATGGCGCCACCCATGGGAAAATTTTTCCCCGATTGAGCGAACGTCGATTTTCCCCCGAAAGCGGTTATCTCCCTAACTGATTAACCAAGCACTTAAGTTGATCCTCAGTGTGACCATTGTATATAGTGCTACTTTCACTCAGAAGGTTGAAACTAGTGTATCACCGAGAGTAAAACTGACATTCAGCTGATAGTTTGATGACTTTAAATACTTCCAGAAGTTGATAGTACACGAACTTTGGACAATAAATGAAAACCGCCTCAGTTCAGACTGCGAAACGTGTGTCGAAGTAACTTCTCATCGAGTAGATCGAATGTGTTTGTATTTTTTGGTTGAAACCCGTGTGTCATATATATATATATATATATATATATATATATATATATATATATATATGTCCACAAATTTCCAATTTCCTTGCACTTCCATCATTTCGAGATTGTACGCCCCTTCTCAGAGCCCCACGACCTGGGGATTTTATAGTAGCCTACAAGCATTTTCGAATAACTCGTCCAATTAGAAAAAACTGTTGGTCTTAATTTAAAGTTTGCCATCGATTCATAAATTATAACATTTTAAATATTGTCGGAAGACTCTTTGGTATACTTTTTAATTAACATTGACTATAACATGAGATACTTTTTGATGGCAGAAGAAAATATCACTTAATACATGGGGTTATATCTTGGTGGTTATAGCTTGATAAGTCTACTTTAAACTGGACAAAATTCTATGAGGTACATACGACTATGTCTCTTCTCAGTTCTTCCTTTTTCGCTACATTGAACTACAGTTTTTAACCATTAATGTCATTCATTACCATTCTAAAGAGACATTATCCACCTAAACCTATTTGCCTACTGAAAATGGGAGGTCTCATTGTCATTATTGGCGTTCCCTATTTTGTGTGGATGCTATAACTGAAATGCACTCAATAACATGACCATTCAATTAAACCTTTTGTCGTTTTAAATGACAATTCCTTGTTTGTTACACTAATGCTCCTGAGAAGGGGTTTCCTTTTAGGAAAACCATTGACTGCAACAGATGCTAGTTATCAAACAATTTTTAAAAGCTTCGACATAGTATGCTGAATTAGTTGCCATTCATAAGTCCAGTCACTACTTCTGATTGTTTGACCCCATTCCCTATCTAAGACAAGACACCATGAATTCAAGTTGAAGCAACAAGTTACTTTTACTTTAAAACGTGGCTAGAGTTTCTTTGCAGTCAGCATTAACTGTAACTAGTTATTTTTTCAAAAAATGTACCTAGAACATGTAACGATTACAACTTTATGGTATAACTGAAACTAGTAGCAAGTTACTTTCAGTGTGCAAGGGGAACAGATCTCGATAAATGATAAAAGGTTGCTTGAAAATGCAGTGACATGTGTTCTTTTAATTATGAAATCATAATCCGTATTAAATCAACACAATACAATGACAATTTTATTTTTAATCTCCTATTACCCCTCTCCCTTCTATCAGTAAGACGACTCGTGGTGATATGAAAAACACATTTGTGGTCAGGGTTCTCTAAATAAAAGGACTTCTAAATAAAACAAACATAAGTGGACTGTGTACAAAGAATGACAATAAATTTTGTATCAGCTTCGTCTGAAATACAAAAGTAGATCTAGTAGAGCAATTAATTTATCTTCTCTACCACTACAAACCCATGCAGATGCAGTTTTTTCACCATGAGTTACGATTTTTATTTGAATTTAATGCAAAGGCCACTTCAATAAGTAAACTTTAGATGTCCGCCTCTCTTCTTGTGTCCTTTGTGGATAACGAAAAGTTGGACTCCTTCGCAGGATCAACGCAGGCTTCTTGCAGAAACTGGTCAAATAGCCTTTCTCCTTGCTCACAAGATTTAGCAGAGCAAAGTCTGGCAATGATGTAGTCAATCGTACAACTGTGCCATACCGCTGTCCTTCATAAGGGTTGACTCTGATGTTGATCTCATGATTCATTCGCGCAGGTACTCCCTGTTCCATTGCAACAGCAAAGGTTGCCATGAGACAATTTTTGCATCTACTTTGTCTTTACCTTCTTCAGGATACCTTGCAAGTTTGCGGGACATAGCCAAGCCCACAGATGTTTGCAGCAAACATTTTTTAATGTCAAGATCAAGCAGACTGTGTGCTACTTATACCATAAGACGGTGTCAAACCATTCTTTTTTAACTCTACCAGCCTAGAAGAGTCAATGTGCAAATTCTCTGGTGCTGATACACCGAACTAAAGACAATGGAAAAACATTCTGTCAGTACTGGACGAATTGATTAGATTTGACTTTACCTCCACAGTTGTACACATTTCCTGGTCATCCATGATGATGAGTAAAGATTACAGGTCATTGTATGAAGTAAAGTTTTCCATTTTTATAGTTTTCGTTGTATTCATTCTCAATGTGGCTACCAGATGACTGGCTACAATATATCTGGTAAAACACTACTTGCAGTAAGCATGGAATTTGGTTTTCGTAATCCTACCAAGTCTCTCTTCAACATTGTGTAACAATGGATTGTTTACCAACGATAGAGTAAGGAGTATTTGATATCTACGTATCACTCAACTTTTCAGTTTGGACGGTCCGTTTTGCAACAGAAAATTTTTTGCTTATGGCTAAAATTGTAATCGGTTGCAAAAACAAGAGCAGACGAATATATCTATACACAAATCGTCGTAATGGTCACAGCTGGAGGTGAAAAGTCTTGATAACTATAGATCCAAATCTTTCTTTAAAGTTGTTGTCTCAAACTTATGGATAAACTTAAGTCTATCGATACAGTTGAGATGAAGATGCATTGTCGTTCTACGGGAAATAAAATTAACCCCACCGATCTTACACGTTGTTTATTATAAACACTTTCAGTGATGGTATTACTGTACTAAGGCTGTAAGTCCAACAAAACTGGTAACTGATAAAGCAGATTTTGGCTCATTAATAATCTGAGGTGTTTGGTCTGAAACTAGTCGAGGAATTCAAGGCACTTGCAGACAAGGCTAGAGGTTCTCCGAAACTTGCCCCAAAGAAACTTATTGAACAGCACTTTGAGGCACAAAATCTGAAATAGTCATGAATTATTACCGATAGCAGTAACATAGTTATACTGTTCTTGTGTGTAGGAAGAAAAACAATGGCTTAAGGATAATCCAAAGTTGTGAAGTTTTTTGAAAATAAGTTAAAGATTTTCGATTTTTCCTCTTGCTCTACCCATGATAATAGCTACAAATTTAGAATGATGTAAAGAAGTACTGAACAGTTCACATATGGTTGAAATCAATTACTATCACTTTACGGTTTAGCTGATATATGTTGAATGGCTGAAAAATTGGTGCCAGTAGTGGACACAAGAGAAACCTCGTAAGACTCTCAGAATATCAGAACAGTCTTAGATTATTTCTTATTCTGCAAAAGCGAAAACTGACGGTAGAAAGATATTGTGATTGTTGTTTCATTAACATTCATACCCTAATATCTACTTTAATACAAGGGTATTTATTCCAATGTTAAAACGAGTGTTTTCTTATTTAACAGAAATTTTAAGTGTTCTGTAAATCTAAAAGAGGTACACCTTTCTCTAAATAATTCGTCCTCGATAAATCTTTCCGTAACATAACTATTGCATTTAACATTTGATGACATTTAAAAAGCGTCAGTGATGGATCCAGGAGATATTATTGGGTGAGAATGAGTCTACCAAAAGAGTTCTGAGGAAATTTTACACAAGTGATTAATAGCAAGGTCTCGGAAGTGTTTTTTACGGTATGTAGGCGTTATTTTTAACAAACACTATATATCAACCTTCAATTGCCCTAAGTTTAGACAGTGCCACGAAGTTTATAATCCAAAGCCCATCCAAACGAAAACCTTGGTAGGCCACTGACTAGGATTGTGCTTCCTGCGTACAGTAAAAATGAAATACACAGTGGGAAGTTTAGATCTCTTCAACCTTATAGTCATGTATAATTCATGAGCATTGAAGGATGGGTGATAAAATTTCATGCCCAGCAGCGGCGTAGCTAGGGGGGGGGGGCGGGGGGGCCTAGGCCCCCAGATATTCGTCAGCCCCCCCCCCCAGATTTTTTGTGTCCTAATAAAATGTGTAAGACTTAAGAAAAAAATAAATGTTTGAACGGAAATAAACTTTGAAGTATTTCCTTCAAAAAATAAATAAATAAAATGTGTAAGAATTAAGAAAAAGTAATGTGTGAAAAACACATTTTGAAATCAGTGAAATCAATTTATAACTTTAAAATGCCTACTTTCACTAAATTAGGTTTATAATCTGCACTGTCGTTTAATTCGCATATAATTCACTTGGATGATGAAACGAACGTCCCGACGACAAACTCGGATGTGACATTGTCAGGTTTAGACCCTTTCTGCCTTTCGGATGGCTGGTTGATTTACTGAAAACATGACAACCATACACTGAAGATCATTCTTACACGACCATTCCTATAGGTATCATTCACAAAATATGCCATACGGTAAGGTACTGCGTTCGAATAATTCTTCTATCCTTAACAAGTATGTCGTGTTTTTTTCATTGCCCATGACAAGTGAACTGTAGAACGATTGTTCTCAACAAGTCCTCTTTTTATTAGTTTGCACTGGCGTCACGGTCCGGACGGATTTGTAAAATTGCCAACAAGGTCCAGATTTCATGTGTTTCCCACATGATCCCTACTTCTGCCTTGCAGGTTAAACAGTTTGAAAGATTGACTGGTGGTATTATAAGTCTGACCAAGTAATATACCGATGACTTGAATCCGTGAACAAATACAGCACCATTTTGCATCTAGACACCATAGAAAACCGGCAAATTTCCAAAGGGAAGGGGACACCCTTAGACCCCTACATCAGGACAGTGATCGATGTCCTCCTTGCTAGAAAATAAATATGGTAACCCTAGGTTGGAGACAAATGGTATGATGTAGTGGATATGTAATTGAGTAGTGGACATTTAGCCTATGGATAGGGTGATGAACAAATGTAACAGAGATATACTAGAAGGTGAATATGGGAGAACTGCAGGCAGAATAAATGAAAAGGGATTTATAATTCAGTAGGATTCTTGTATTATCTCAGCTCATATGATATCCACGGCCGTACACAGCGGGAGGTGGGCAATTACCCCAGAAATTTTCGAAGTGCACCGTTTCCAACTTTAAGAATATACAGAGAAACGCAGTAAAAATATAAGAAATAGCTGTGATCGTAATGATAGAACTTAAACCATTTCAAATAGGCAGATCAATATTTTCATGCCTATATCTGTACACATCACCAATCATTTACAGCTCTATTAGGATGTATTTCTAGCCTACTTTTCTAAAATTCTCGCGCTACGCGCAATTATGCACAGCTACAATGTTGCTGTTGTTGCTATATATAGGTAGCTTTAATCATTTATGGCTTAAATTAAAAACGTTTTTAAACCGTGCCAGTTTAGTCATAAAAACGTTTTATAACCAATAACACTCTCTCCTTTCCTTTAAACCCTCCCCCCACAACGGAGTTTAATGACTGAGGTCATGCTTAACATCATATCCACCACGCTCCCAAAAATGACTTTTGTCACACTTAGTCACAACTAATTTTGGTTTTCCTTTTAAAGCTGAAATCCCTCAAATATTGCACCATTTGCTATCTATACGTCCTCCTGAAATTACAAATTTTCGCCAAGGGGGGGGGGGGAACACCCGTTCCTTTTAGTCCCCTCCCCAAAGCCACAGATCAGTAATGCCCACTTTTGCCCCCTAGCAAAAAAGTGTATTTGCGGCCTTGTGTATAAACATTTTTCATGGATTGATTTTTTTTCCCATTATTTGAGAAATGGCAGACATGAGACTCGAATTTCAAGGCTGGGTACATGCAGCTTAAAACACGTGGGAAGTGCCGTTTCCGGCCATCTGAAGGGCTTGTAAAGCCAAAAATTTTCTTGCACGCTCCGCGCCAACCAATGGTGGCGCTCCGCTTAGATAGTCTTGACAAACCTGGCCCTTGGCGGTGGCGGCCCCCCATTTGTTAACTAGGCCCCCCTAAAAAATTTCATCCTAGCTACGCCCCTGATGCCCAGACTGGTGAAGAACAGTCAATATGTTTCCCATAAATAGCAACATCGTGATTGCCTTATTGCCTTACGTTTACCCGGAAAGTCATCCTGAACTACGATTGTCTGATACCTTTCTACATATTTCAACTCATTTCCAATTTAATACAATGATTAATTATCCAAGGTCTTCTCAAAGGATATGTTTGTCTCAAATGAACATTTTTAGTATGAATAAAAGTTTTACTGTATTCTGCACTGTAAAAATAGACGTCTTCATTTTTTAACACATATATGGTGTTTAAGAATAAGAAAACGAACAACAAAATGGATACGCACAGTAAATGACTGAACGAATTTTAACACATGATAAGGATAATGACGTCAATTTAAGTGCACTCTGCAAACACGTTTACATGATTTATTCATATGTTAATTTTTCTTTATTAAAAACAACTTGATGATTACAATAATCATGAAATAAACGCATGAACGTGTTTACAAGGTGGCGTTAAAGTGGCGTCAATGTGTTAAAGTTGGCGTTTTAGACGTTTAATTTGCTTATGTATTTTATTGTTTTTTCTGTTACATAAACGCCAAGACGCGTTTATTATCTGTTACAAAAAAGTGTTAATCAATTTTTACAGTGTGACAGAAATATTGAAAGAGATCCATTTCTAATTTACCTATGATTTGGGAAATGTTGGAACAAAGGATGCAAAAACCTCTGTTCCAAAGAGTTAAAAGGTGGTATGTCGTAAAGTTGGCCTGGTGACAAACAAGTGTATTAAACACCGACTTCCACCGATTATTGTGATATCACAGTTCGTGCATGTAAAAAGCTTGAAATTTTTTTTACCTTTCTTTATGCTTCATTCTTTCATATTTAAGGCCAGTGCCGTATTCCTTCATGTCCTTCCCACGGACGATGGACGATTAATAGTGGCGGCTGGTATAGTAATTGCCGGTTGAATAGAATGGTCGACCCAGGGTTCCGCTTGACTTATCGATGCGACAACGATTACTTCAAATGTCAACAGATAGAACCCGTATGCAATGATCGCCAATGGGAACCAGACACACAAAATCTGTGTGTACCACGTAGGTATTCCTAGTTATTAGAATATCGTAAATGTAGCTTCCAAATTGACCAAGACGTCTTCTATACCTCATACTGAATTAGTTTTTATGCAGTAACAAGATCTTTAATGTCGCATCTGTTATGACTAGCACTATTTTCATTACCCTGTTTCATTGTAATACACTTCTGTTTATAACTATGCTGATGTGAAGGAAATTTTGGATTATCTTAATTATAAAATACCTTGGATTAACCCTAATTATAAAATAACTGGCTGTGAAATGCCTTCCTATAAAATATTTACTCACTTTGTTACTAGGTACATTCTTATAAAATATTTCGTAACCTTCCACTAGAAATGACTGTTTCCATATCTTTTCGTTTCTCTTCAGAGGGCTGTAGCTTTATAACGTTAAGTGACCCTCGGTTGACAGCAAGTTACACATACAGTGGTACAAATGAGTGTTTCCATCCTACCTATCACCAACAGGAAACTGTGGTTGAATATTCGTGTAACCTTGGTTACAAAATTCGTGATGGAGGTCCAAGCCAAGCCACATGTGGCAGAAGAGGATGGTTCCCGCTACAACAACCGGTCTGCGTGGAAGGTAGGAAATGGAGTTTTTGATGTAGTAAAATGAAAGAAACGTGTCCATGTTGTCTAGGGAGAGGTCAGCAGGAATTATGATAGACTGTAGATAAACTGGTACACTTTTGATATGTTGGTGAATTTCACTTATCACGTAAATGCTTCTCATTAAATTCATGAAGGCTATTGCTTGATTAAACGTCAAAAGCTAGGTTCAAATTCATCTTAATGAAATCCCAAAGAGAAACAAACGGATTTAAAAGTGAGAATACCTCATAAACATCATAAACATCATACCTTAGTAAGGATAACTTTGAAGGAATCTCGCACTTTGCACGTAGATACTACACATCATTACAAAACCCCATGTTGCTAACCAAATGACATTTGCAGTCACCAAAGGTCAACTTGAAAACCTTGTAAGCATCGTACCCAAATAGCAGTTAGGCATAAATTGTTGTACTGAATGAAAGCAAGATAGTTTGGTGAAGGTCAGAAGTCATTTGGATCAATAAAGGGCATAGGAAAACCTTGTTTTTATCATAGTATGCATCTACTACAAATTATGCACGTCAGAACCGGCGTTTTCTATGCCCGACACCTCCCAGCAGAATGTTAGAACTTGACATTTGCTATTTCTTTTCGGCAAAGAAATCTAAGACTGGAACTCTGCTCAAAGAACTCTGACGTAGTTTCACGATGTCATCCTGAACTTTAAAAGAAAATAATTAATCACCTGTAAATCTATCCTCTAGTTACTAAAGATTAATATACTGAGTTAATTCATACATAGTTTTGCTGACTGGAACCTTGATAACGTAAAGCAAGAAAAGATTCTAACTAGACCCCTATGAATAAAATAAGATCTAATAAATTAGTTCATTCAACTGAGGATATATTTATTCTAACTACGGGAATTCTTCACAAGTTCTGGACTAGAACAGGACTGTAGGGTCTATTTGTATTTTAGTTTATAGAAGCGCAGCTTGTGAAGCCAGAAGGTGGGTTAATGGTTAAGCCAGGCCAAGGTGGTTTTCTTCTCGGAGAAATATTACCGAATAATCATTAAGTTTGCTCAGAACTACAAATCAAATTGGAGACTACAAGCTGCATCCCGGATAGCAAGGCAACTATTATTTGTGTTTTTATAATGAAGATTAGGCCCATTCATTTAAGTGCAGTGGATCGTTTGATCAGTAATTTGACCTTCTTTTACTGCACTCTTTCTAAATCAAGCACTTAATATGATGTCCCCTCTGTAAGTTTAAGAACGTTAAGATCAGTTAAGTTAAAGATTAACGATTATGGTTAGCATCTTAGTGGTGCCTTTAGTATCTAAGCAAATCCTTGCTGATAACTGACCAATGTGCTGGCACTTGAGGTCGTATGCGTGTTTTTAAGTTGCAATGGAAAAATATCGTAAAAGTCTTCAGTAGCACGCCGTCGGCATGCTGTGATAACTTTATTTGTTGTAGCCTTACCAGCAATGATGCATTGCTGCAGGCCCTGATAAAGTAACTAAAAAAAATCCCGTTTCGCCGTTAACTGTTGACCAAATAAAAAGAAAATTGAAAGGGGGGAGGGGGGCTGTTTGGAATAATCTTGAAACAATGGAACTTGCTAGTTTTGATAATTTTGTTTCTCTTGCTTTGTAAGGAATTGTAGGTCAGCTATATGTTGTACAATGCTTTTCTTCTACAATCGGTTTGCCCATTGTCAAGACACATTTGTTTTTACAACAAATTCTGTAAAGACACTTCTTTTCCTGGCGTTGTAGTCTGTAATAGGTGACATGACACAGATGTTCATGGTTATATTCACATCGGTGTTTTGAGAAGACCTCCACAATACACCACATTTTTCATTGACCCAGTACGTATTAATATTTAACGCAATTATTTCCTCCCCTTGTCTTACTTCTAAAGCCATGGAAACACAGTTTGTGCAGCATTATTTTGAGTTGTCTTGCCAATACTACACTGGGAGGACTCATCATATTTGTAACGCTTAAGATTTTTATTTTTTTCTACCATGTATAACCTTACTACGGTCATCCAATTTGAAAGTTGAGTTAATCGAAACCAAATCTTCATTTGGTTTTTGCCGTTTTTAAAACGTTTCATGTTTGGTTTGACTTTTTGCTACAGTAACGTGTCCATACATCCAGTTTCCATACGGAAGTGTTACGTATCAACAGAATGGACCATTTACATCAAACAGGGGACACACTGCAACAGCACGTTTTAACTGTATCGAAGGTTACAGGCTGGAAGGCCACACCATTTCTTGCGACAACGGAATCTGGAATGATACTATTCCAAGATGTGTAGAAGGTAATAGAAATATAAACTGTTAAAGTTGATAACAAAAATTATCATGCCCGTACGCAGACGGTGGAGAGACAGCAAGGGCCGTTGAGCCTTCCACCCCCCCCCCCCTAGAAAAACATTTCAAAGTGATTGTCTATCATTTTTATCTGTGTAAATTAAAAAAAAATGTTTAGATGCACCTTTTAAGACACGGAAAGCGCCATTTCCAGAAATATGGGGCAGGCCCGTAATTGAGCTGTTTCGTTATTTCAACCTAAATTTGTCCCCTTGACAAAATACTGCGTACGCTTTTCACATGAGAATACTTTTGCAAAGTTATGTTGGTATACTACGCGTCATGTTGGCAAACTCACTATATGCCCCCACACCCACACTAAAATTCCCACACATGGCCGTGAAAATTAAAAAGAGAGAAATTTGCGAAAGAAACCAAATAAACATGTCTTGTAGACCACAGTGGTGAATTTTAAATCTATATTAAGTGCTTGGTACACAGCCTTTGCAAAGATATTGATCCCGGTAATATCAAACAGATCTGGAGGATGTTTAGATTAAAAATTCCAGACATTTCATGGGCTTTCATTATCTCCATCTTACAAAGAAACAAGATGTAGTTAATCATATAGCTGTATAATTCTTTTTGCTGTAGAACCTTGTTCTGTGACCTCTTTAGAGCAGTATAATATGGATATTCAGTACGAGATTCCTCCAGAGTCGATCGAAATTATAGCAGGACTTAAACCAGCTGGCACAACTGCAAATTTTATTTGTAGACAATATGGATTTGAGGCAAGTCAGACGAAGAGATGTGAGAGGGGGAGATGGAGAGGAGCCGCTCCAGTATGTATAAGAAGTAAGTATTTAGTGTGTAATCTTACAGCATCCCTGGCTAGTTTGTGTAATAGGTATATATTCAGTAATAATTATTTAAACTAATGGCGTTAAAATACAACTAAAGTGTACTTTCTCTTAGTTGTCCAACGACGGAGCATATGCGTAACGCACCAACGTTTACGTTAAGAAACCACATGACTCTCAATGGCTTAAATGTACCACTTCAAAAACGTCAAGGAGAACTAAAGTATTAAAAATCGTTTATTAGGAACTTGATATAGGTCTTTAATGCCTTCATCTATTGCGCAAGAGTGTACTCAATCTTGTGGTTGTGTAATGTACGTGGATGTAGAGATTGTTAATTGAAATCACAAAATACGCATTCCTATTCTATATTTGGACACACTTTTGGGAACAATGTAGTAAAAAGGAAGGCGGTAAAGGAAAGGATTGGCAATTATGTATTTATAGCATATCATTGCTACATATGTGTGATATGTAGGTACTATGAGAGTATGCACGGGATTAAACAAGAGTAAAACACTTGAATACTTTTGGCTCCGAAAAAAAGAGAAAACCCTGCATTTGAGATAATAATAAAAATAGAATAAATTTATACGAGACTATCTCAAAGCTCTTTACAATCCAAAACGCTACTTTCAACGATGAACAAGTAAAATACGAAAAGCTTTCTAAAACCAGTAAAGCAGGGGTGGGGAATCTTTTTCCTCTGACGGGCCGTTTTGATCGTCGTAATCCACTCGCGGGCAGCTGACAGCAAGGTCACAACAGACTTTTGACAAAGGCCAAGGTCCCCAAACAGCATCTGATGGGGTCCTGGGCAAAGGCTTAGGGAAGTGGGTCGAATGTCACAGAAGCTCTGAAGTTTGTAAAACTTCGTAGGTTCAAGAATGTCCATCCACTATTTTTAAAAGAAATTGGAAATGCATGACTACTTAGACAAAAAGTATCACAGTATAAGATTAGATTTTTGAACGAAGAAGGCCTAACCACGAATTAATGTGAATAGGAAAAAGTACACGCAAAGCCCGCCGAAAAAATCAGCTTCTTTTTAAACCAACTTTTTTCCTCAATTTACATTGTAAAATTGTCCATATTTCAAAATTTAATGTGCTCTTCGAAGAAACTTGTTTTTATGCCATCTACTAGAATAAATGCAGTGCCCACTGAGTTTCGTACTTCAAGATATACATATGCTAGTGAAATTTTGTTTAATGCTATATAGCCTCCGAAGCAAAGTTCCCGTTACCACCGTGACACCAGTAAAAGAAATCTATACCTAGTGTATGTTTAACGAAACGGTAGGAGTGTTACACTGTGCATACTAAGGTTTTCAGTGTTCAGCAGCAGATTTGTCTGAAACGCCCGGAAAGTGGTTTTAACAGGAAGAACGGTGAGTGACGTTAGCTTAAAAATTATAATCAATTACTTTTTGAAGTAATTCTGAGTTCGTATGTATTAATTCCCCCCTTCTGTAGTAAAGGATAAAGTGAAAGAACAAACAGATCTTAGGAGTATTTAACTAAAAGATTATTTAAAATGAATAAAAAAATAAAGAAAGAAAACGAGATGAAAGAGAAATCAAGGACAATAAATTACAAATAGTTATATAGAGCACACTTATACATAACAACGGAGTAATCAGTGGCGCTTTACAACCTAAAATACTGAAGGCTACATTACTCATTAAAAACGGCAGCGAAAAGAAATGTCTTTAGTTTCTTTTTAAAGACATCAATTTTTTTTTTTTTTTTATGTTTGACATTAATAGGTAGCCGGTTCTATTTCCGCGGCCCGGCAGCGGAAAAAGGACTATCCCCGAACATTCAGATGAACGTTTTCGATACAAAAAAGGAAGGAGAATTAGATGATGACCTAAGACTGTACCCAGAAAAATCCCTAGCCCTTAAATAGCTCATTAATTCAGTTGTAGCTTGACCATAAACACACTTAAAGCAAATAAAAAGTAGACGAAACAAAATTCTGTTCTTAACTGGAAGCAAATGGAGGTGCCTAAGACAGTATTGCTATCAAAAGTCAATACAAACGCAAAAGAATCAATTACCATGAAAGTATCTGTCAAACAAAGAATTGATATAAGACGTGATTTAAACTTGGTAAAAGTGGATAAAACACGAATATACCAGGCCAAAACATTACAAAACATTGGAATAGAAATGAGACGTACTTCCAAGAGCATAAGCGGAAGGGGGACAGGGGAGACATGTCCCCCAATATTTAAGAAATCGCCCATTGACTTTTTTTTTCACACAGTAAATGTTTTTGAAAATGGGCCCATGCGCCCCACCCCCTAATATTTAGAACAAATCGCCGCCGTTGACCAAGAGTTTTAACGGGGATAGAGCGGACAAGCAAAAGACCATGGCTAGATCACTACCATATTTTGAGTTCACTTAAATATGCTGGTGTCATGCCGTGTGATGTTTTAAAAATAAAACATAAAAGTTTAAATTCTAATAAACATTGCTGTATGGAAAGTCAGTGAAAAGCTTTTTAAAGGGGAGTAGTTTCCCCGTGTTTCTTTATTCTTGTAGTCAAACTAGCAGTAGCAGGTCGACCAAACATTACAATGGAGCAATAATCTTAGCGAGAAACCACAAAAGCATGATATAATTTTATCTCTTTAAGACTAATTAAGATTCTGTGCTTTCCCCTGTTAATTTTGCTGTACCTTCGTTTATTCAGAATATTCTTCAATTCGTTAGGTAAATTCAAAAATTTGAGTTTCCTGAATTTTTGCTGAGAATCCCAGCGAAAGTACTCTATTCGCTATGGATCTCACCAGCCTCTATATTCAGTCCCCCATCGCGCTGCTTTATCAGCCATACACCACTACCTCGATCAACGCCGGCCAAAACCCTATCATCCTTACCACCTCTTTACTTTACAGACAGAACTAGACCTCGCACAAACTTGCTTTCAGTTCAATGGCCGGTGTTTTTTTTTCTCCAAAGTAAAGGGGTGGCTATGGATACTAAATTGGAACCATCTGTGGTCTGCCTCTAAGTGGGCCAGTTTGAGGAACAGATGTTCTCTCGTCTTACTGGGATCAAATTTATACTCTATAAAAGGTACATAGATGATATTATTAGGTTTTAGTGGGACCTCGCCATAATTTGGAGATATTCATTAGCTTTGAAAAACCCGTTTGCTGTTTTTTTTTTTGAAATATACTCACTATACGTCTAAATCCTCAAAAGTGTTTTTGGACATGGATGTATCCATCTCTGGTTGCATAATCAAGTTTAAACTCCACTTTAAGCCCTCTGACTCTTACACATACCTCATGTACCCTTCCAACCCCTCTAGATAATTAACAAATTCAATTCCTTACTCGCAACATTTACGGACTAGACAAATTTGTTCCGACGACCAGGATTTCGCTAAAGTTTCCCCAGCAGATTATTTCATTTTTTGACAAACGCCAGTACCTACGCAGAGTGTTCTAGAATGCCCTAAACTGCATACAATGAGTCGATAGAGCCTCCGCCATTGCTCCAAAGCCTACCACACACACACACACCAAACGTATTTCATTGGTCCTATACTTTCCTCTATCTAAAATCCCCATTGTACGTGCCATTTACAGAAATGTAGAGATGCCTGTCGTGACCCCTTCACACGTGACCATTCTCCTTAACCCCTACTTCTGATTCAGAATTTGTAAAGAACATCTCAGGGTTTTTCTGAAATTATCTTGGTCCGCTTATGCCAGACTTCCTGAAAAATTATATCGGATCTGTTACCCTTGTAATGGTGAGATCCAGTGTATGATTTTTGCTGTGTGTCTGACTGACATGCTGACAGAGTCTATGGGAAAAGAGGAGATCCATGAATCTAGCCAGGCGGCGATCCAAGGGGGGCTTCCTCGGGCTCAGCTTCCCCCCCCCCCTTTTCGCCACATCAGCAATAAAAAATACGCGAAAATTGGCATAATGTTAATCTAGGAGAATATTCAAATGGGCTTTCAGCCCCCCCCCCCTTTCAAAATGTCTGAATCCGCGCCTGCCAGCAGCATGGCAATCTCGTGGCACATCAACACGTTTAATGGAGAGTGCAACGCAACACCCTTTTAGACGTGATAAGGGCAAGGTATTACTCTGATCATGCAGCATAACATAGCAGACCTTCATGTAAATTAAACTGTAAAAAAATAGTTCTTTCTTTTTTTCACAATGATTGTTTTCTCACCCTTTTGTCACACTAAAACCCTCATGAGTGGTGCATTGGGCAACCGGTAGGATACGTTGGAAAAGTTATAGAGAACCAGATGATGAATTACCATCCCCTTTAACCCCAGCATAGAAAAGTCGACCATTTCTCTAGGCCCACCAACATTCGTTCATATTTCACACTGCCGTTAACTGCAAACCAGCCTACAAGGGTCAATGTTCAGAAACTTTGTAGTTTACATTTTCACTGTCTCCATTACTATTATAAATAGAATTGACACTTCACTAGATAATTCAAACAAGCTCCACCGGAGCATTAAAATAAAATGTTTAGCTCTTACTGCACTATTTATTATATTTATTGAAAATATATAAACCAATTTACAACGATAAAAATGTCATTGCTTTCTTTGCTAGTGTACCAGTTACAGTAAACCCATTGCCACTGCAGGATACACTGGTATGAGTGCATTTAGATAGTAAAGAAAATCTCATTTTAATTTCCGTGCAGAAGACGGCAACATTTAACACCCCAAATCTTATGTTTGCCCTAGTAATCTGTGTCTATGTCATATGAAAATCATCTTTACACAAGACTTATTCAGTTTATTACAATTTTAAAACATTTGGCATAGGCTTGTATAAGGTTAAGGTTGAAAAAATTGATATAGCGCACATTACTGTGTACCACACTCAGTGACGCTGTACAAAGAACAGGAATCACAAGAGTCAAGAAAACGATCTGTTAAAGAGATAAGTTTTTAAAACACTCTTAAAAGAAAGGATGGTGGAAGACCTCCTAATATCGATCGGTAGGGCATTCCAAAGCTTAGGTCTAGCAACGCTAAAAGAACGACCCGCAAAGGACTTGCGACTAGTAAAAGGAACTTTGAGAAATAAGCCTTCCGATGACCTAGTAGAATAATAAAAGATTTTGAATTCAAGCAAATAAATAAGTTTAAGATAAATTGTGAAGACATTTAAGCACAAGAAGGAGAATCTTATACTTAATTCGAGCTTTGATAGGCAGAATATTTAGGTCTTTTAAAGTCTCCGAGGGACTGAATTTGGAATGACCAATAATTAATTTAGCAGTAAGGTTCTGAATTCTTTGGAGGGGGTGTAACTTAGAGTCTGGCTATTACAATAATCCATATGCGAAAAAGTCGTCCTAATGCATCTCGTTCAAAGTATCCCAAAGCACCCAACACTTAATTATTCAGTGTGACAGAAAACATGTACTGAATGCGCGAAATGATAATATACAAACCCTTGACTTGCATGTTTCCGCAGCAAAAAATTATTTCGAAAGGACACCTAGGAGACGTATGTGATCATGTGATGTTGTTCAGTAAGTTATTCAAAGAACATCAAAAGGTGAAAATTTCAGCCACAACGCGATGAATAATGTCAGACTGGATAACTTGTACATTGGATAATGCTAAACAAGATATACTTCTTATAGTCAAAATTTGGTTCTTCCTTAGTACTGGAAACAGTACATGTACTGAATGTCTCATTTAAATACCGTATCCCAAGCAACCCCACTATCACCTATTAGAGTAACCGACAATAAAAGTGGACTTGGTGAATTAATGTGTTCATAAAGAGCTTGTGCATATGTATAACTATGCTTGTACGTGTGTTTACGGTATTTGATCATGACGACAGTATCTCAAGAAGGGACACTTCGAAAATTCCCACAAATGGTATATTAAAACTCCGTATAAGAAGAAAGAACTCATGTTTTGTTGGACCAAAGGTAATCCGAAGTCAAGGAGATCAAAACCTGAAATCATTTGAACAATTTATTACAAAAAAGAATACAGGGTTATTGTGTTATACGTCACATGTGGATACTCGTTATTGGGTAAAGAGCCCGTTTGTTTTCGTGGGGGTTGAAGGTCATGAAAGCTCTCTGGAGATATAAATCTCAAACTTCTGTCAACGTGATATCTCAAGAGAAGAAGCGTTGATATTTCCTATGCTTAGTCTGTACGTGACTCATTATCACGTGAAGAACGCTATAGTTTTTGATAGAAGACTAAAGTCATCTGGCACCACCAAAAGTCTACTCTTAAATTTTTTCCCACGATATATTCTGTGAGGGAAGACCTCCAGATGTGCTAAAAATATGACTTTCGTTGCAGCTATTTTGTACCAAGGTTTCAAGCCAGCATCTATCTTGTGCTTTGAATATTCATTTCAAGAATCTCGATACGATATTTGGTGCTTCGGGATGTGCTATCAAAAAACAAGCAGCAGTGTTTCAATGACCTAATCTACTTTGCGCTCAAAAAACTTTAAATGCAAGGCTTTCACTCTTGCAACAATCAAAAATCTTACACGAAGGCACGTGACATATTGTAATATGTACTAGACTGGATGTCTATGTGTACTGTACATGAATGCAATACATACTATGTGACTTACAGTTACGATAGAAAATAGTAAAACGTTTTGCACGAAAAAACGCCAAACTTTGTAAAATTGTGTAAAAAATTCTAGCAAATCCATGGTAGATGTGTCGTATTTGAAAACAATCCCAGGGCAGTCGCTTTTGTCTGCCCAAGCTGTAAGAGTAAGCCCTCGAATGGCGAATTGAAACGTAAACACACTGACCTAAAATAGTGCTAATCAGGGCAGGATTCAAAGTGTGTTCTTGACCGTTAAAGCAAAGTAGTTGCATAGGTTTCTTGGTTGATTGGTAGTAAGGAAAGTCTTGGGAATCGTTTGAGGCATGTTTGGGGCATATGTGATGAGTTACTTATGGAGTAAATAATTTCACCTTTGAAGGTAAGCTACTGTGTCAGATGATACTTCTCGTGCTTAAACTGGTCATTTCCTAATTCTGTAATGAAGAGAAGGGGTGGAGGCAGGGAGGTTTGTTAAAACAAACTTGTGATCAATTAAGTCCCAAAGCACAACACAGATTTATAGATTAGAAAACTGTGTTTGCTCTAATGGGGAATTCAAGTTGATTTGATTGATTTAACTTGGCACTGCACTTCAATAAACAATTCGTTAGATCATAGGTCTCTGTGCTCCCTGTTCCTCAAAGAGGCTATTCACTGGATGAAACCTCAACATTGAAGCCATTTACAACGTGATAGGGCACAGCGGTGAAAACTCCAACAAGACTAATACAATGGTTAGCTAGGTACAATGAACAGAATTTTCTGGTAAGGAACGGATTGTATTTACAGATGAAATAGTTTTCCTTGATGAGTAGTTGGTTCTCATAACGGATGAATTTCTTAAATTATTTTTACCAAATATATGAATACGTTTGCGTTTACTTTCCAGAATCCTGTAACTTTCATTTTTAATCTGGCTTCTATGTAAAGTAACACGATTTTCCATTTTTTTTTTTTTTTTTTTTGTGCCACCTATGTATTGGTCATTAGTTAAAAACTTGTACATTATTCGTCAATATGCAAAGTAGTTTTAACAATGAAGTCTTCGTGTGTTAGTTTTAACAATGAAGTCTTTGTCAGTAGCAGAAAATGAATTTTGTGTTAAGACATCCGCCAAGTGTAATTGGTACTTACTGTGAAAACTCCTTTCCAATTCCTTTGTATGGACGACTAATTTTGCACAAACTCGTGTCATTTACGTCTGAAGGTCCCACATGAACGGGTGAAAGCGCTTAGGACTTAATACATTTTATGAGACCATTTTGGTGGAGTTCTGTCAATTCATTTCGACTTTTAAGGTGAAATAAGTTACCATATAAAATTCATATCTAAGTCTCACCTTCATTTACCCTTTACTTAGCTTTGGGTATTAGGCCTCTGAATTATCTATTCTTAGGCTAGTCTAGGACTTAGGGCTCGTTGCATCCCAATAGTGATCTGCTAGCCAAGACTTTTGTCTTGGCACAGCTCAAACAGCTTTGCCATCGTATTCAAAACAAGCAATACTTATTCATCATTGCTCTGAGGTACGATACAATACACAAATGTATATACGAGCTGTAAAGTCACGTGCATCGTTCCTACTTGACATTACCAATGCACTTGTTTTTAGTTCACTCTATGTTACCAGACGAGTAGTTGTGACGTTTTAGTTGGTATCAATGAAGCTGTAAAAGAATACCTGTGTACACGTTTTACTATTTTGATGATTGTAAATATTTTAAGGTAGGGATCAAAAATACCTGTCTTGCTTGTGTGAAGACATAGCACTGATCCAGAATAACGTGTTAGGTACATGCTTGTACATTGCACGAATAGATTTTTGTAACGCTGAACTATTGTGAAATGAGTTTATCGATACCTCAACGCAGCCTTGCATTGTGAAAGGCACCCGAAGGGTTCATATTCTATAAATTTTCTTTTTCACTTTAATTTCAGTTCCATGTGATGATGAACCTTTGGAGAACGGTGATTTCACGTATACACTAAACGGTGTTCAGTATGAGGACCCAGTGCACGGTGTGGTGAGGAGTTATAATTGCTACGTTGGCTATACAGTAGAAGACGGTAGACCATCTCAATGTGATGCTGGAAGTTGGACAAGGGGACTCTCAAATTGCATTGAAAGTAAGATAAATTTACCAAAATTTATTGAAACTGATCTATTCATGCGCAGCTACATTTTATACTTAAACGACATCACTTATTACGTTTTACTACGAATACTGTATGTACGACTGGATTTAGAATAATTTTTGCTCCTAAGACTTATTCGCTGCAGCAAAATCAGAATTGCTTTCATCCAACCTAGTATGTATAACTTTTGATGCATATGAAAGCAAATCCTGTAGTATGGTGAGTAGTTAAGAAAATGCCATCTTACATTGTGCTTTCAGAAAAATCCATAATCAGTTCTCTATGGTACAAATTGAAACATATTACAGTTTAGATACAAACTGAAAATAGAACACTTTACCGCTTCTCCTCAAATTCGTCGGCCTACATGTAAAATGACTGTTTGCATTTATGGGAAAGGTTACCGAAGAATAGAAGGGGTCGGTGGAGGGAGTTTTGTTAGAACAAAACTTGTGATCAATTAAGTCACGTAGCACAACAAAAATTTACAGATTAGAAAACTGTTTCCTCTAATGGGGAATTCCAGTTGATTTGATTGATTGAACTTAGAAGATCTGCACTTAAATAAACAATATCTTAGATCATAGGTCTCTCTGCTGTCTGCCCATCAAAGAGGCTAATTACTGGATTAAACCTCAACTTACAAGCCATTTACAATGTGATACTGCACAACGGTGAAAACTTTCATCCCACCTAGTATGTACAATTTTTGATGCATATGAAAGCAAATCCTGTAGCATGTTGAGTAGTTAAGAAAACGCCACCTTACATTAGGCTTTCAGAAAAATCCAAAATCATATCTTTGTGGTACAACATAATACATATTACAGCTTATATGCAAACTGTAAATGGAACACTTTACCGCCCCTCCTCAAATTAGTCCGCCTGCTTGTATTATGATTGTTTGCATTTATGGGAAAGGTTACCGAAGATGCTGAAATTTGGTCCACGAAAAGTTGTCAAGTTACAGGTGAAAATATTTTGTTACCCTAATTAAAACAAAAATAAGTGATTCTCATATTGTTTTCATTAAGACATAACGTTGTATGAACTAGTACTTGAAAGCACTCATCCACGTATGGCACGTGTTAAAATTGTCCCTCCCATGTTTGCTAACTGGCACTGTCTAATACTACCTTCACCTATCATTGTCCACTTGTTTCTAATGTACATATTAGCAGACTACAGGGCTTCCTTAACAGTACTATAATCATGCATTCATTTTTAAACAATGCTACAATCCTCGACAAAAATGATGGGACAAAACAAGCAAAACAAGCAACGAGGAGATCACCATCCCCTATCTGCACCCCATTCCCCTTTTCAATGTTGCAGCAGCCCAACGTGTTCTGAAACTTCAACGTTGATACGGGGAGCGGGGTTTGTCCCATGTACTTTTGTCGAGGACTGTAGGTAGGCGTATAAGTTGCATGTGCATTTGTCAGTATATTGCTCAGAAGTCATTTTTCATTTCATTCAAGCTCTTAACTTACGTCACTTTAAAATGAACGACCCAACTGTCTGAAAAATATTCAACAAAATTGAGGGCCTATGTCTACGTTCGTTTTGGCATTCCTCCGGAAAAAAACTTTTCTGCTTCCAAGAGACGAACCAAGTACATTTGAAGTACATTTTACTTGAATGTAGGCTCAATCTTAACACAAGTATAACAATCTTTGTAAACACTTATTTTCAGGACCATGTAATTTGAATAACATACTCAGTGCTGAGTTGAATGTAGTGTACAACTATCCAGGAGGACGAGATGAGTCAGCAGAGGTGATGAAATCCCCTGGAACGGTGGCTAGCTTAACGTGTAGTAGAATTGGCTACGAAACTGTTGGACACAACACAAGGACTTGTAGGCGTGGAGAATGGAATGGACAAAATCCTTTTTGTGAAAGGAGTAAGTTCAGTTACAGTTGTTTTATGTAGCAAACCGACTAATGAAGTAAGACAGATGCTTAAGCAGAGAAATTAAAAGCACGGGACCGACCTACATCGGTCCCTCCGTCCAAATGTGCATTCATTCGTTCATCGATTTATCAATTTGACCATCCGTTCATCCGTTCCTACTGATTAACCAACCCCCCTAAGACCGACAGACTGAACGACCTACCTAGGTCACGAACATTACGTACTTGCATTTACAAAATTGTACCATACTTGTTGAACTGTTATGGACATTACACATAAACGATGTCTGTTTCAATTTGAAACTTCCAAGGCCCTTCAGAACATTCGTGTAACTTGATAAGAAGGGCTGGGGACTAAAGTCTACTTTTTGTGGATTAACAATTTTTACGAGGACTCGGCTCAGATCCTTATCTTTAAGCAGACAGGGTCCATTTCGAATCTACCTATATTAAGTACTCTAATAATTTTGCAAACAGAAGGTGCTGGTTTTGTGTGATCAAGATTTTTATCCTCTACCAGCAAAACACAGCCGTACACTTAAACCAATAACTTTATCAGTGATGTTGTAAACATGGATTGTTTCACACCTTTCGTATATGTTACTACACTCATAGTCATTATAGCTTTACAACAAAAGCAGTTAGTTTTAGTTAATTTGAAATTATAAGAGGAGATTATACAAACAGCTATTGCATGATTTCAGGAAAATGGAACAAAAAACTTGGACTTACCTCAGAAATTGGAAAAACAAACTTACACATTAGTAATTACACACCTTGGACGGTGATGTATTAAACCTGCCTTGCAGTGCATTATCAGTGAATCTCAATAAACCGCCTATTCAATTCATGCATGAAGTATTCTCTGATGCGGTTGCAATTGTTCTTTCCTTCATGTGTGTTTATTAATTATAAGAAAGTTAAAAAGTAGACAGTTTTATAGTTAAACACCTCATCTTGATCCCTGATATAAAAATACTTTCTAACAGCAAAGGTAAATGGTTGAGGCTAACCTGTTTATGTAAAATTTTAATTTATCCCTAGATCAGTCTGCATGTGCATGTACTAGCAGTGTAGAACTTAAACTTGAGACTCAATTTTTCTCAGAGACTATTTTGCAATATATATTTTAATATCGGTATGTGAGATTGATAAGGAAGAGGGACGGCTAATTATGAGAAGGGAACTTTAAAGAGTAGTTCTGGACCTTGCTATCAGTGAGACAGGTTCTGTTATACGGCACAATCATCAATCGTCATCCCAGCCTCAGCATAGTACTGTAGTTCTTGTTTGCAAATAGCCGCTAGGTGCAACATTGAACAGTAGCAGTCGATTTTATGGTCAGGCTGGTGCTGTACATATGTGTACTTTATTCGATTCATTTGTTCAGTGGACCCGGCTTGTACATGGGACACATAGTTTTAGGCACCGTCAGGTTAGTTTTGTGGGTTGCAGTAGTCTGAAAGTGAAGACCTACATGTATATGCAACTCGGTAATATTATGTATTATACTGTAGCAGGCTAGACATGGTAGAGACATAAAGTGAACATTAAGCCAGGTAATACTGGCATGATATTATATTTGCCGAACGTAAATTGTTGCAAGATAGTTTTGAATTTATGAAAGTTGTTGAAACAGAAAACGGCTGCACAGCGGCATTAACTGGTAATTTGACTTTTAATTGTTTTGTTCCTTTACCCCACGTACTTCTTTCTTGTCCCAATTTGGAAGCTTCTGTGCACATATAAGATCATGTACCCTTCTATTTAGCATGCGCAGTACAAGAAATTACATTTAAATCAAAAAGATAATAACGTACAGGTGACGTGCTCGATGAGTAATTGATGGATACATGACTTTTGGGGGTTGCAAAAGAGGCACTTTCAATTGGTTCTTTTATGGAAATGACAAGGTGAACTATGCCCGCTAAGACCCAATCGACACTAGCATAAATAACAAGTGGCTTCAATCTTTTTATAAATTATTACCATACATATCTGTCTCTTTCCATAAGGATCAGCTCGCTTTGGCTAAGTGCACTTTCCTTCCTGTAGCTGTCTCCAGTGTAGGGACTGCAAGATGGTGCCCTTCCCCTCCGCCTTTGGGGGGGGGGTACCTGCTCCCCTCGGGTAGCCCTGGTGCTATCCCTTATGGGTTACTGTAATATCGTCCAAAGACTTTGTGTTTCTGTAAACGAGTATAAAATATGCAGGTCCTATACAGTAAGCTAGGACCTGCATACCCGCCTCCCGCCTTCCCTACACCCTCACAGGCTTCAGCTCTAGGGATTTGTCTCGGCTAGGAGTCGAATCCTGGTGGACTTGAACTCAGCCAGGATTAGAAGCGTTTCGGACCCTTCTGGCCTCCGACTTGGCAAGGATTCGGGACAGTTGGACTGTCGCTAAGTAAATATTTTTTAAAACCGTTGGAACGTTGACCTTAAAACTTTAATTTGGATAATACTGTCAGGTTAACCCTGTTGTGAGAAACTTACCCTCCTGTGGTATCTTCCCTTACTTTTCGACGTTAGGGAGTAGCATATAAAGCTATAATTTATCCCCAATGGAGAAGGCGAAACATGATAGTTAACGTTTTTGTTAGCACTGTTTGGTTATTGGGCACATTATGAGTTCAACCAAGATTATTGTCTTGGTGAGATATACGTGCAATTTGAACTGTGTCATCATGCCCCTCGCGACACTCTGTCACCCACTAACCAAACTTACTCAATAAAGTCTCAATCACTGTAAACTGGTAAAGGATCTCCGGGCTCTCGTGCGACGTAAAAGTATTCACTGAAGAAACCTTTTTTTACCATTAGGTACTCAACTATAGCAGATTCCACCATAAGTTACAGTTCCAAACTGCATCAGCAACTAAAGAGAAAAGCAGAGGAAACCTGTAGGTCAACCCCCCAACCCCCATACAGCAATTCATGTTGACAATACTTTTCTAAAACTCCTCGTTCAGCATTTACCTTAAGGACGCTGACCTTCCAAGGTCTTCAATAGGGATACGGTTAAAATAAGTTATAAGTACCTAACAAACATGAAAGTCTATTAATGTATAGCCACAACTCCAAAACAATCAACAAGGAGACCATAGTAACTCAATGTTTCGGTTGTAACTGCAGGGAAAGAGACATGCCATCTTGATGGTGACAGTCTGACACTTGCCATCTTATAAAATCCAGGTGTAACCATGACAAGCAGTTCACCACTCCGACACAGTTTGTCTTTTGCCCTTCAAGAAAGGTACAACAACCACAAGTATCGTTCAGCCTGTAGAGGAATGAAAAGGGAATCTATGTATCTAAGTACAGTAAAGCCGAAGGGTGAAGACTTTTACTTTGGAATGCCTTCATCAATCAAAATTCACAAAAAGTGCATCGGGTCTCGAAAAATCTGCCAAGCAGAAAAATTGGGCTTCCTTGACCGTCTTTCTACATACCTCCTTAAGAGCTTTCAGTTAGCTGCCGGAGGAATGTTAGCTAGTTCCTAACTAATGTCTCATTTGTGACCATAAAGTTTACCAACTTTTCCATTCAGAAATAACAAAAATAGAAATTTGATAAAAAAAAATGCCGTTAATGAAACAAAAGTGGTTAACTAAACTGTTAAAACAGATATGATGTTTAATTGTAGGTATAATCAACTGGTAATGATATCCTTGTGATTTCAACTACGTGTCAGGAACACTTGAATGTTATGTTACCTTTATCTAAGTTATGTTAAGGATATTATTTGCTTCACGTAGAAAAAAAATTCATGGTACTACGAAATATAAAGTTAATGAGAGTACAAGAACCTTTGCTAACATACACTTACCTATTTTTCAGTTTGTAATGCCATATAGGTTTTCATATAAGTCGTATGAAAATAAAACTCGTTAATATGCTTGACTAAAATACTATTTGACACCAAAAACGATCACACAAAATATCTTGAAAAGTAATAAATTATTTAGAAAGGACTGGGGTTGACTAAGGCCATGTTAGGTTGTTCAATTTATCTTCTTGTTTTTTTTTTCTATTAGAGGGCAACAAGGCTCACACAAAACTATAACACTTCTTTCACCCAAGTTGACCCTTTGTTGTTCAAGGCTGTCTCCGGTTTCCGGACGAACACATGTAATATAACACCTTCAATACAAAACAGTGACAGCATGTCTACAGTTAAATTGCTCATGACCATATTTAAATGGCTGTGTGTACACTTTCTAGTGGTGATCTGTGGAAAATATCACTGACAGACTAGTAAAAGTAACGCTGTTGTTTGAATTTATGTCAATCACATTGCAGTTTCCAATTGTGTGCTTGGGGATGCCAAAATCCTTTTATTTGGAACCTGTTTGACTGGAATATAGGACACGTTGATAACACATTCACATCACATCTGCTACTTGGAGATTTCCCTTGTGCTTGCTTTGCTTTTATCAGTTAGGTGCTCAACGACTCAGCTCGACAACGGGGTATTGGAATACCGGGACATTGATAGTAGGGTTACAATGGAGCCAAAACATAATGATTTCAGGATAGCTACCTGCAATAGGGGTTACAATCTTCAGGGAGCAGAAGAGACACGATGCTTGGTTGGTGTGTGGGTAGACGAACTGCCTATCTGCTTAGAAGGTGAGCTTATTATTGCTTGTTATAAGCACTGCCTAAACATATTCTTAAGACCAGTTCCTTTCTCTAGGTATATTATCGTACTTTCTCAGGTTAAAGCATATTCTAGAGATGTTCGCAATAACACTGTCGCCATATATACCGGTGGTACATGTCGTACTGGTCTTGGTCTTAAAATTAGAGCAGAACATTATATTTAGGTCCCAACATGTCGGTAGATATTTACAGTTTGTTTAGGGGACTAACATTAAAAGCAATATTGTTCACATTTCAGGGACACAACGGTGACAGGACTTATTATTTTTTTTTTTTTTTTGCAATATCAATCTTTTTATGTCGTTTCAAATTACAGTGTAATGAACATTTGGAAGTGGGTCCTTTCTCCTTACGACATGGAGCAGTTTAGATGGGCAGATAGTACGAAAAAATTCATTCCATGATCTTCAAACATACATTATGGGGATTTCTCTGATTATGATGAAACTCTCATAAAAAGGAACCACAGAATCAGATTTAAGCTGTATGGTACATATTGTTTCTCAGGGCAATAAATAAACTGAAATACATTCACTTTTATTAATTAACCAAGACAAAAACGTGATAATACACCACAAAAATTTAATTCACTTTGTTTAACTACTGCACTTCTCTTACAATGCATGCTGTCAACAAGGTAGTGAAAGAGGCGTACTGGTAACAATTTCATAAAGAGATTCCTGTTTTAAATCGGCTATTCCCTATCACATGTGATTGATATCACACACCTACCGCTTCCCCACAACTCAAGATATTCCTCTTTTAAATGCTGTCAAAAAACCTTCCACTTGAAATCCTGCAAGGCCACAAGGCACTAAAATTTATATCATAACAACCTTTGTGGTTTTGTCACAAACTATTAAATCCCATTCTTAATTTCTACAAATACACTAAAATTTTCACTGAGGCTTATATTTACAATACTTAATCCGTATACTTATCCTGGCTGGCTGCAGTCGTACTATCCTACGTCGTTGAAAGCTTACGCCTTTATCGACTCAATTGTGTTTACTCGTAGTACTGGTGGGCAAGACGTTGGTAGCTGAATTCGCTGGCGATTATTTTCTACCTTTTAAACATTTCAAGGTTGGTAAGGCTCTTCTGGAACGAGCAGGAACAGTTTCTACGACTACGGTATGTTAGAGCTTCTGAGCTGAATGGCCGGTATCTCAGTAGGTCATATAGTAAACAATAACGCTGTGGCTGGTTGTTAATCTGTGTCTCTCTTTCCAGTTATTGTAAGTGTTTATATATATATATATATATATATATATATATATATATATATATATATATATGTGTGTGTGTGTGTGTGTGTGTATAGAACAGCAATTGTTCCAGACATTTCGCCCTTAGTAAATTCCAACATGTTCTCGCAAACAACGCATTCAAAGAAGAAGACTTCCTCGAAAAGAAGAATCTAGCGGCGATCATCGCTAAAATTAGACTTTTGTGATACTTAGCTCATTCTAAAAGGGAATCAATTTTTTTCAAAGAAGAAGTCGAGTATAGTTTCGAAAGTTTATCCACTGACCAAAGGATTCGAAACGTAATTTTTGGGACGTCGTTTGTTCCTCGCAACAAATTAAATTTTAAACTTCTACTCACGTCATGTCAAAACATGATTGGGTACTTTTCCCTAAAAGAATAACATTTCACGGACTTGGTGACGTCAGACAGTGAAACGCCTACCCCTCTCCTGGACTTTTTTACTATTGCAAGCCTCTCTGAAGGTTTCTTAGTTAGTCTTGTATCAACTCGAGGCTGCGTTTAAGAGAAGGTACAGGTTTTAAATTTGCTTGCAGTAAAGGGTAACTAGTGGTGCTTTCCTTAGGGAGCGCTTGGTTCTTAAATTGTGTCAATTTGAAACTCCAGAAAGTAAAAGAAGCTACTAACAGTATTTTCAGAGGCAAAGAATCACTTAGCCTTTTGGCTTTGTGATTTTAGCATTGGTGTAAAGCTTAAGTGTCAAGTCGACTTAGATGTTTGTTCATGGAGTCATGAAAATACTGAACATCCACAGCGTACTACTACGAGGTGATTCAGTATATTTTGCAACCAATTACCAAGCTCCGAATATTATAAAGATAACTTCGACCAGACATGAAATGTTAAAACTTGAAAACGTATCCTTCAAGGCTTGCCCATAAATTGTACATCTATATAATTTAACCCCGTAAATGTTCTAAACTTCGATTCACAGAACCATGTAACAAGAATGACCTACCAACTGGTGATTGGGAGATAGACTTTAACTATCCTTCAGGAATAAATGCAGAAGCACAGTTGATGAAACCAGCATCAACGGAGGCCAGATTTAGATGTACTAACTTTGGCTACGTAATTGCCGAAGGAGATACAAAAACTTGCCGTAGGGGACAATGGGAAGGACGAACTCCGTTTTGTGAAAGAAGTAAGTTTATGCCAAACAGGCTTATGTGAAAAAGAAAGGTGTTGTGTGGGTGTATCAATTCTTTAAATTCTTTACTGTATAACATTTGCTTATGAGGTCATTATAAATAGGAGTGTTCCCTCTTTTGGGGATTTTGTATCTTTCTTGTACTATGTTTGTACGAAGGTGAGAAGGATGTTTGAACTTTCTATGACTTATATGACAACTCCTGCAACCTTAAAACGTCGATTAAGATTGTCATATAGTTGAAATAATCAGACTTAACGATATTTCTCTAAGTATTGTTTCGACCAATCTAAAATTTTCTCTGGCAATGATTGATTATACCATCCTTTACTTATTTGCATGCTATCGATCAATGTGACTCTCACATTATCATTTTTGTGCACATCGTAGTATAATGTTAATCGTTAATGCTGATACAAATGCAATAGAATTAAAGAAGATACATAAAAGTGTGACCAATGTGCAATTCACCACGGCGAGTACCTCCAGTTTAAGAGGACCAGGAAATGTAGTGAAAGTGATATTTGTGTAATAATGCAGTAGGTATGAAAAGATTAGTAATTTTCGCTTTTCAAAGAATAAACATTAAAATGCAAAGTTATATGGTGATTATTTTCACTTATTCTTTATTCATTTCATATGCTACCCATAAACATGGACTGACGTTGCAATCAAGCCTAGTCGTCAAAATGTATTTTTAATAATTGCATGTAAAATGAATTGTGTGTTCACTTAATACTAAACGTAACCAACAATAACTTCTAAAATTATATAATTTAACACTATCAATCTGAGATGACTTGACAGTCTAACTGCTCGCTGGCTGGATATATACGATATATACGAAACATATATATATATTTATATATATATATATATATATATATATATATATATATATATATATATATATAGCCACTATCAAAGCCACCACAGTCGACAGAAATAAGCTTTTAAACATACAGCTCTAAAACACCCCAACCAACGAATCCCCATGGTGTTTTGAATTTAATTACAAATTAACCAAACTCTCACGCCCCCTTTGTCAAAGACTTCAAGTACCTACGGCTTGATCCCAGCATACGGGATTTATTTAGTGATCCTCCCCTTAGTGCGAGGCGACAACCCCCCAACCTACGATCTTTGCTCACCTCTTCTAGGCTTCCCCAACCCCCAGCCTCCCATGGCAACCGTACATGTAACAAACGACGCTGTCAGGTATGCAAACACATCATCACTGATGTTCCTTTCATTCCCCCGGGTACCACAACTAAAATAAGACCCCCTCGCCCTGACATGTGACAGTTCTAATGTCGTATACCTATTGGTTTGCAACACGATGTGTATAGAGGTAATTATGTCGGTGAAACTGGCTCTAAATTCCGTCTAAGGTTTAATAATCATAAGCAGAACTATCCGGGACAATACCGGGGTTTTACTGTTGGACAGCATTACAACTTACCCGGTCACGACCTCAACGATCTAAAAATGTATACTGTTGGGCTCTTCTTTTACTTCCCAACAGATCCGCCGTAATTCTGAAACCAAATGGGTCCTAACATCTCAATACACACATCGTGGGTCTGAATAGGGATTTAGGGATAATCAGTGATTACACCTTCCACAACCCAATTTAATCTGACTGCCTAGCTTTTTGCTTGTGAATCTTTGCTAGTGAATCTTTCTTATTGCTAGCCCTTTTCTCAGTCATCTGTCGTTATAACGCTGATGAAGAACACAGGTGTGTTCGAAAATTTCGTATCACCATATATTGTACATATTTGCTATATATTTGCAATAGATCGAATACGTGCTTCAAAATGTCAACCGGCCTGTTGGCCTTCTTAACGTCTACTGTATATATATATAATATATATATATATATATATATATAAAAATATTGATATATAATATATATATATATTAGGTAGAGTGACGTAGCGACTTGATATAAAGTCGCTACGTCACTCTACCTACTCAATACTACACGGTACGCGTTCCTATGACGTAACAATGGAAAGCTTGACTCGACAGTATTTAAGCTCAGTTGACCGCGTTCTACCACATAGGCCTCAATGGCTCAGTGGTCAAAGCATCCGCCTTGTATGCGGGAGGTAGCTGGTTCGAATCCTGCTTGAAGCTAAGTTTTCCATTCACAAATAAATATCCTCTTTCAGTATAAGGCAAGTGCTTTGTTAGAGGGAAAATGGCCTAAGGTCCCTATGCGACTATATATATATATATATATATATATATATATATATATATAAATATATATATATATATATAAAGTATATTAATACATACATACATCATACATACATAAATAGATACATACATACATACATACATACATACATACATACATACATACATACATACATACATACATACATACATACATACATACATACATACATACATACATACATACATACATACATATATATATATATATATATATATATATATATATATATATATATATGGAAAGCTTGACTCATCAGTATTTAACTTAGTTGGCCACGCTTTGTCACATAGGCCTCAATGGCTCTCTTTTATTTGCTTTTACCAGGTAATTGTACCATCGTCAACCTGAAAAATGGCAGATTTGAGTATCGTGACAGTGAAAATGTAAATATTTCACAACCTCAGCATGAGGATTACATGATAGCAACCTGTAATGACGGTTACCATCTGGAGGGAGAAACACCAACACGGTGCTGGAATGGTGAGTGGGAGGATCGGCTACCTACCTGCGAAGATGGTGAGTTATCGTTTTCAATGTGCTTGCTTTCATATCACATCTCTTCCGTATGAGATAATATTTTGCTGGTCTTAAATGCACACAGAAGAGTAGTTGGCATTTTAAATACTCAAAAAAGCGTAAGCGGCATTTTTTAATTTTGTTTGTTTGTTTGTTTGCTTGTTTGTTTGCTTGTTTGTTTGCTTGTTTGTTTGCTTTATTCTTTATCTCTTAAGAATGTTGATTGATGAAGATCAAAACTGCTCTGCACCAATTAGTGATAACTTTATAGAAAAATCCAAGAAATTCCAGACAGTTGTTTTAGTGCGAATGTGGTAACATACCAAAATACTAGAACATCGTAAACTCAGGGTGACCTTTTGATCCTTGTTTATTTTTAGGGGAAGTTTTAGCCTTCCAACATGAGCTATAAAAGGGACAATCTGCTTTCAAAACTTTGCCCATATTAGGTGCAAACCTTGAATTCTTTTCATAAAAGAAGTTTCAGGTTTGAGCAGTGGTGACGCCAGAAATCCTGACGTTTGGGGCACTGGCCGGCAAAAGTTCGGCTAAGAGAGCACCGACATGAAGGACTGAGCGGTGCAGGTAGCGCCCTACGAACGTGACGCTCTCCACTGTCGGCCTTGCTCAAGAGGCAACGCCTAGTGGTAGTGATAGATTTTCCCCGGAGGATCCAGGGTAGTTAATATGTAATTATAAAAGATGGGATGAAAGAATGAACCATCTCTGCCTGGCATTAAATGCGCACTCGACAGAGCACAACAATTACCATCTGACCATCTTTTTGTTAGCCTAAGATGGATATAAAAGTGGTATTATTTATCACATAAATATTCCTGAAAGTGCTGAAATTTCTTATGAAGGTATTACCTAATTGTTGTGGTGCTTAGCTTTGCCTTGGTGCGGACCCGGGGTAATAAAGTTCCTCTTTCAAGTTGTAAGACACCGTTATTAAAATTTAACGGACATTGCTCTATAAAATGGAGCTACTTGAGTACCTTCGTATGTTATTGTATGCGCTATTAAAAGGCAACAAATCTGTCAATCTTAACGGTTTTCAAACATGGAATGGGACTAAGGGATAATCCACTTTGGAATCGTATATAGAGGAGACGACTCATGGCCACGGTTACCCCATAGCTCCTAAAAATAAATTTGAATTTTAAATAAAAATTTTTTAATAAATTAATTATTTTTTTTATCAATTTCGGGAGGGTCGCCCTTAAATCGTGGTTGTAGACCATTTTGTGCAGTTTTAACGATGGACCAATGGTTGGGTTATTTTTTATTGTTTCCATTTTCCTAATTGTCTGCCCGTATGAATTTATTAGATTTGAGGCGAGAAGTTTATCGTACTACAGTTGCAAGTAAGGATGGATTTACCTACAGTAAGCTGTTTAGGCCACCAAAAGTTAAGTATGGGGAGAGTAGAAGAAACTAAAACAAAATTTTACACCGCATGGAGTGCGCTAATCGTTATGGGTTCTTATTGAAGAATCAGCCCTTCTCGATAGAAAAATCGATCAATCGCCTGGATGACTGATATTCGCCTGACGTGCATGCTTTATTTTACCAACTAACGATTTCAGATACCCTTGAATCACTCTGATACAACCTTGGGAGTCTTGTCTGTGTACTTAGAGTTCTCCCCATTGTGACCAGGTAAAAGCCTCTGGATTTGCCCCTTGGGGCATGCAACCATTTGTTAGACATTATGCTTTGTGCATGTGGTTTACAGCAAAGAAATGCAAAAACAGTGCAAACGAGTTAAAACATTTTGTGCAAACGTAAAATGGAAATATGCTTCTTAAGTTATATTTCTCAGTTTACCTTCAGCAGTAAAACACTTGCTTTCTTTTTTCTGATCTATTTTTTATAAAGGTACGGAATGCAGGTGGTGGAAGTTTTGGCAGTGTTTTTAAAGCTGATTCCTGAAGTACCGGTTGATAATATAGAGATCTTTTAATAACAAATATTAAATGTTCATTGAAGACAAAAGATAAAATTTGGTTGAAAATTTTGAGTATGAAGCATTTCGTTTCAATATAGTTTTTTTCTACGTTGACGCTGCCTTTTGCTAATCTAATATACGTTTTTGTCTGACATGGCTGCTTTTGATGCCTATTGTGTATAAGCGATCTAATAAATAAATGATTTGAGATTCCATATAGTTTTCTGGAACAGCACTTATTTATGAATAATTTCACTTGATGGAAGTTTCGCACTTTACTGATTCACTAATTTGGAAGCTACGTGCAATGTACGAACTTGACAAGATGATATGCTAGAAATTTTTACGGGCATTAATCGTTTCAACATAAGCATTTCATAAATTATTACAAAGTGAACAAAAGAATATTCTTTTAAGGTTTCAAAGTGGGTCTTTATTAAAAAGAGCTTAACGTCAGTAACTTTTGCATCGACTGGCACAGTGTGTGTGTATCATTATGTAATTATGTCTTTTACAGTATCTACATACCTAAATTACGTTTAATTGACTTATCGTTTTGTTTTTTTGATATTACACAGCTGTGAGGTAAGAGATCGTTATTGCACTTATGTTTCAAGTCAGGGAATAAACATTCTTTTTAAATGATGTATTTTCCTACAATCAACTTTAAAGATGATTGCATTTCATCAACTGAGTTTCACTAAGACTGTTTGAATTACAGTATCTTTCATTTGCTTTCAAAAATGATTTTTTTTTTCCCGCTGGAAGCAATAAAGTGTTTTGGTAGTTTGTTGTGCATACTTTTTTAAATTGAGAAAAACAAATGTGAAATAAATTCAAAACTATGTTTGTTAAAACACAAGGAAGTCGTACCCTTTTCTTTTACAATACCCATGTCTTTTACTATTTTATGTTCACTTTCAATCCGATTTATTCTGTTTACTAACTTTCCTAAAAAAATATTGCTTGCTACTGGTGAAAGGAAATAATTGATAATGTTGCATAGAAAGCATGAATATTCTCCTTACGACGTATTTTGGCTATGGCATTCACTACCAAAATGACATGTGGTGTCCCATACAAAGTACTCGACATTCCATGTTTAGGAACTCAAATAGCACATTCTGTGCACATTTAGCTGCAATTACAAACTGTGAACTGAAGAGAGAAAAGGCAGAGTGATTTTTAGTGGGGCGTCTTATTTCCAGGAATCTTTTGGTAAGGAAGTTTGTGTACATAAAGTGATAAAAAGAAATGTGAATATTCAGTATTTGGTAGCTAATATTTAGAAGGTTAATTGTTGAATTCTGCCCTTAACATTGCTTTCCATTTTTTTCTATTTTTTTTTTTTTTTTGTTTTGGCAATTATTATTTTGAAGAAAATTATTGATCAAAAAAATTTGACCTTACATACTCAACTTTTTTAAATATAACATACGTTATAATTTTAAATGTCCGCATTATTTCAAGCTTGAAACGTGAAAACCATTCTTCAGATCCTTGCAGAACATTCGATGAAGATGTTTTCCCCAACTATTTAGAAGTGATTTACACAGCACGAAATGGTTCAATCATTTCCCCCATTAATGGAACCCTCCCCGGTAGGAGTGTGGCCAACTTTACATGTAGGGAGAGTGGTACTAGAATAAAGGGAAATTCTCAAAGGACATGTAAGAGAGGAGACTGGAGAGGAAAATTTCCTGAATGTGAAAATGGCAAGTCTCTTTCATTTTTACCAATATTTTAAGACAAAGCATTTCTCTAGATTTTTGTGGCTTTTTATGTACTACAATAGTCCCATTTTAGTGATGGAGTGATTTAGTCATTAAAAAGAAATATTGCGTTTAAAATGCACCAACATGGCCATACAAAGGAAATACCTTAAATCATTATCAAATCATTCAAGCTCACCAATAAACTCTAGTGATAGCTTTATTTCCTCAAAGTATTATACATTACAAGACTAACAGGTGCTGTATCATTTGAATTTTTGAAAGTTTGGGTGAACAAATTACTTTTTAGCCCCAAATTACCAAATCACTTCCTGTGAGAGCCTTATTTCTTGAAAAGAAAGTTACTGTACTGCCTTATGTTGAATTGTCTACCATTCTGTATCTATTAATATTGGTTTAAAAAATATGAAAATATTCCTCGAAACAAACGCAATATTTTCCTTTAATTTAGATTAAAGTTGCTTCGCTTGTATTTTAGCAGTTAATTAAGTCATGTGTAACCTTTTTATGGTTTAAGGCATCTACGATTAATTTGCGTTCATTTGGCCGCCAATTGCCTCTGTTCAATCTCAGATCTTCAGTCAAAGCAAGAGTATAAAAAACCTTCAGTTATCATTTAGAAACATAAATTTGAATCAGTGTTATTTTCTCGTTTTATGGATATACGTTTATGGTCTTGATTACGATTTGTGACCTGCTGAGCACGCTTACAACCTACATAGATTTGAAAATAGTGAACACATTACGTTGGAACGGGAAGAGTTTTGATCTTTCTATTCATGTAATGCATAGTTACAAGGGATATTGTACTTCCACTAAACTTCGAAATGATGAAGATTTGTGAGGATGTTGACGAGAGTTTGATAGAACTAACATTGTATTGGGGACTCCTATTCAACGGTAAGTTGGATCAACTTTACATTTTATGGGTCTGTGCCTGTCAATATAAACTTTTGCTACGGGAATTTATTCTGTCGACGGTAGATAAGAGATGAAACAATCTTAATATCCCTGGGCTTTGCGATAAAGTGCTTCTCAAAATGTTAGAAAAGTCATTCAACGACATGATAGGCAGAATAGTATGAGGTCAAATAGGATCCATATTACGAAGGTAACATGAACCCGGAAATCTGATCAAGTTCGAATTTAGTATCAAAACGTGTGCATTCATTAACGATGACATTAAAGGTCAAAGATCTTTTACATTAAAGGTCAAAGATCAAGTCGGGTATTTCCAAAAACATGGTATTTTGTCAATATTTGTTAATTAACACGTTGTGAAAAGTTAGTAAACAATCATATCTCCTAAAGTGATTAGAAAGTTTTTCAAAAGTGTTAATGGTCGCTAAGCTCAAGGACAATCATAGGTCAAAGGGGTAATTAGCCTTAAATTTGAAAGAGTGTGTTGCAAATTGAAACACAAGGTCCCACGGACCAAACCTTAGAGAAAAGGTGACCTTCATCAACTGCATTAATGAAGGCCAAGATTAAAGGACACAAATGAAGAAGCAATTTCTTATTAGTCATTACTTGTAGTGCTTGTAGATATTGTGGAATGTTAATCACAAGATTTATAGACGGAGATGAGATTCGCAGCTCATTGAATTGCCTCCTTGTTCTGTGTTTACAATCTCTAGTCTTAGGAAACGATTTTTAACAGGACTTGAATCGAAAATTTACGTTTTCGTCAATTATTAGCTTTGGACTTTGTCTCTTTACCAAACAAATGTAATTTTTAAAGAAAACTTAAGGAATTTCAAGGAAACTTTCTTATTCAGCTCCAAAAGTGCATTTTGTTTTGAAAAAAGTTACATTTTTCCAAGTTCTCTTTGTTTCAACATCCCTTTGGGGAAATAATACATCCTTAAAGAGGTAGCCAATGATCCATATCAGTACTGCAAAAAAAAAAAAAAAAAAAAAAAAACACGAATAGAAATGACTTTTACCTATTGAATATTAAAGTACTTTGGTTCGGACACCCTGAGTGAAATCAGTCTGATCAGATATCTCAGAACTAGCCACAGGGTATGAACAATGGACCCCACCCCCTTCCCTGCTAATAACCTATGTACGACTCTGTGACTGCTAAAGTGTTATGTTTTGGCTTCTCTCGCTAAAATTGATATAACTGACTGGGTTTAAGAAGTAAGTTGAGAGAATTTCTTCATTCCAGCGGCGTAGCTACGAGGGGCCTGGGGGCTAGACCCCCAGATATTCGTCACCCCCCCCCCCCCCCAGATTTTTATGTCCTAATAAAATGTTTAAGAATTAAGAAAAAAATAATGTTTGGACGGAAATAAACTTTGAAGTATTTCCTTCAAAAAATAAATTAAAAAAATTGTAAGAATTAAGAAAAGGTAAATGTGTGAAAAACACATTTTGCGTACGTGTGAAATCAACTTATAACGTTTAAATGCCTACTTTCACTAAATTAGGTATATAATCTGCACTGTCGTTTAATTCGCATATAATTCATTTGGACATTGAAACGAACGTCCCGACGACAAATTCGGATGTGGCATTTGTCAGGTTTAGACCCTTTCTGCCTTTCAGATGGCTGATTAATTTACTGAAAACATGGCAACCATACACTGAAGACCATTCTTACACGACCATTCCTATACGGTATCATACACAAAATATGCCGTACTGTAAGGTACTGTGTTCGAATAATTCTTCTATCCCTAACAAGTATGTCGTGTCTCTCTCCTTGCCCATGACAAGTGCACTGTAGAACGATTGTTTTCGACAAGTCATCTTTTTACTAGTTCGCACTGGCGTCCGGACGGATTTGTAAAATTACCCTTAGACCCCTACATCAGGACAGTGATCTATGTCCTCCTTGCTAGAAAATAAATATGGTAACCCTAGGTTGGAGACAAATGGTATGATCTAGGGGATACGTAATTGAGTAGTAGACATGTAGCCTATGAAGAGGGTGATAAACAAATATAACAGAGATATACTAGACGGTGAATATGGGAGAATTGCAGGCAGAATTAATGAAAAGGGATGCATACTCACCGTCGCATGATGGTTGGTAAAATCCCAACCAAACTTTAACTTACAGGTAAGTCTCGTTTAATTTTGGGATTTTACCTCCCATGCATCATGCAACACCTCGTGATTCCATGAGATTTCAAAGTTGGAGCTAACCATTTGAAAAAAGGTAGACAAACATAGAAGATTGTAACATGACTCAATGTTGTATTTTCAACTTTCCATGTTCTTTTGGAAACCTATTAGCAGAAAACAACACGAAACCAAACCAAAACTAAATTGAAGTTATTATGTGCCAATTGACTTTCGGAAAAACTGCAACATTTTGTTTAATCGTAACTTTAACATATATACAAACTTTTTTGCCGTAAAGCTTCTTAGTTGTAACGGTAATATTGGATACTTAGCGTTTGCCTTACGACTAGAAAAGCTAGAGCAACATATGTGTGGCTTTACTACATTGAACATAATAAATTAACAGATTTGCTTTCTTCGTAGATTAGACATCTGTCGTAGAAGATAGAACACTTTCAGCAAACGTTCTTTGAGAATGCAATATAGGTTTTTTGTAAAACTTTGCAAAATTTCTCTCTGAACTCCAAACTGCTGTGCTGACAATTGATTCAATCGGAGCACTACTATCAGCAGCCGCTGAAACTGAAGCTGCTCTCGTACTATGGGCCTTATATACTTGCATATTAACCCCCAAAGCAGCCATCACGTCTTTGAGCCATCTAGCTAGCGTACTCTTGAAAACAGCGTGATGTGGCTTTACATGACTAATAAAAAGCTTTGTTTCTGATCCACGTAACGGTCTTGTAACTTCTAAGTATCGAGTCAAAACACAAAATACACTCAATTTTTCGTCGTTAGGGAAATTTTCCAAAATAACTTGTATTTGCTATTGCCTGGTTTTGATTGTTTGATAAGTTCTCTGACAACAAAGATATACGAGTTCTTTGTCTTCTGCATACATTAAAGGAGCTGAGTAGTGGCGTACTTCCAAAATAAATACATCATACGAAACGAGATGATTACCCCTCTGTGCGGGGCTAATTTTAAAAATATTAATCCTAATGCGTTTTATATTCTCATTTAAAATAATCTTGCAAAGTAATTTTGCCATAACGTTCCTATACTATTTCTTGGGTTATTTGATTTTACACTCGCAAGATATTTTACAATTTGTTTTTTTGAATTTCTAGTTCGTTACTTTTTCTTCTGGCACCGGCAATTTTGAATCGTTTCCTCTTGTATCGGTTCTGATCGATGCATCTACCCAGGCATGTAGCACACACAACTTACAACGTACGTATGTAGTATATTAGCGTTACTAGTGGCAAGGCACACGCCTATTTCGCGCATTATCTGCAGGAGGTTCATGAACAACATTGTGGATTTTGCAGGTATTGAAACTGTTTTTTCGATCAATGAGTTTGTTCTTCGTGGTAGACCTAGGCTCTAACGCTAGCCTAAGTTAGGCTAACGTTAGTACTGTTAACGACAGTAACAAGTGTACTGTTACACCAGACACACTGCATGCATGGCTTTGATAAGTATCGGTATCGGATCGAATCAATAAACCAAGAAGCATAACCGGATGTGACGTAACGAAGTCGGCGGGTCCGAGAATTTATTCTACTTTCGTGGCTACTCAGCTCCTTTAAATATCTAGCAAGTGAATTGTTTGAATTCTTTGTGCCGATACCAGAGCAATTAACATTAAGAGTTTATAACTAAGATTCCTCAAGGAAAATGACTGTAGTGGATGCTGTTTGCGTAAGAAATTGAGTACTAGAGATGCATCCCAAATATTGGAATATCTGCTTTGTGGGGGTCTTAGTTCAACAACGCCCTTCATGAACCTAGAGACTAACGGATGAGAGTCTATTGTAGCCCTGTTACATGACACAAACGCTGAAATGGCACTTCGAGCCGTATTCAAACCACTGTATCCCAAACCTGCACTGTACAGCTGTGTCAAATACTCCAGCAGGTTTCCTACAGAGGGGGAAAATATGCTACATCCTTGGGATTTACAAAATTCAATCCACCGTCTATGGTACGAATTATACTGCTTTTTCGTGCTTGTTCTCCACGATGATAAAATAATGTCTGAGGTCTTTCTTTGTAAACCTTTCCGTTCGAGGGACGTTCGGATAAGAGGCATGCGATAAGTTGAAGTTTGTTGCCGAGGGGGTGAGATTGTTGACTTCCTGGAAGGGAGAGTAAAGTTTTTGTTGGAGGCAGAAGCCTTGATGTATCTATGGTCATTTTCAATAGCTTTGTGTACCACGCTTGCGTAGGCCAGTTTGAAACAATGAGAATCCCCTTCGCATTGTCCTGGCGTATTTTGTTGAGGCATCGTGTGAGCATGATGAAGGGGGGAAAAGCATAGAAAAAATATGGTGACCATCTGAATGAAAAGCGTCGATAAAAGACGCATTCACGTCCTCTTTCCAAGAAACAAAGGGTGTAATTTGTTTGTTCAAACTTGAGGCAAACAGATCAATGTCAGGCCTACCCCATAGCTTAGTGAGCCTTGAAAAGACTTTAGGCTCAAGCATCCATTCTGTGTTTCTATTAAATTTGCGAGACAAGGTGTCTGCATTTATATTCCTTTTACCTGGTACAAAACAGCTAGATAACCAGATATTCTGGTACCACCCATTTCATTGATATAAGAGACTGCAGAGGAATTATCACACATTACTCTGATATGTTTATCTTGAATCTCTCCACACAAGGTTTAGACGCCCATGAAAATGGCAAGTAGTTCTAATACATTAATGTGATTCACCTTTTCAGTGGGAGACCAATCCCCTGCAGATTTGCAACCAGTTGTAGCACAAAATGCTCCCCATCGAATGCTTGAAGCATCAGTAAATATGATCACATTAGGCTGTGGATCATTTACAGGCATGAATGCAGTTTCTAGATTCAATATCCACCAATTGATCTCTTCTTTTGCTTCTTGTGAAATTTGAGCAATGCAATCAAAATCTCCCGAACTATTTTTCAGAGCTTGAATCTTGTCTAATTCCAGATTACGATAATGGAGTTTGCCAAACTGAACTGCTGGTAAGAGTGAAACAATTACTCCAATTACGTGGGCTAATTCCCGAGCTGTACTTTCACTAGATGCCTTAAATTTGAGCAGTTCTTTTTTAACCCGAACAATTTTCTCTTCTGTCGGGCGTACAGTAATATTAGTCGAATCCAGCAGCAATCCCAGAAAAACTAGTCTTTGCGTGGATTCTAGGACTGACTTTTCATCATGTATAATAAAACCCAAGCTCTGAAAGAGGGCAACAGCTTCCAACACTGTGTTAGCACAACCTTGGTAAGTATTATGTTGAAAAAATGAATCATCAATGTAACCCAAACAGGTATGTCCTTGACATCTTAGGCAAGAAAAAAATGGTTTCAATAATTTTGTAAATATTCTAGGTGCTGACCCAAGGCCATTGGGAAGGCAGGTATATTGATGCAGACTTCCTTCCCATCCAAATCTTAAAACTTACGACTAGAGGATGCGATAGGTACAGAATAATAGGCGTCTTTAAGATCTATTGAAGCCATGTAAAAATTTTTGCTCATTAAAGTTACTGCAGTTTGAAGAGAATCCATTTTAAAATGGTGATACTGTACGAAGACATTTAAATTTTTCAGATTCAGAATCATGCGATGACTGCCGTCTTTTTTCGACCGCAGAAAAAATGAGGAGACAAACTCCCCCTTTGTATGACGAGTAGGCTCTAAAACTTTTTTCTTTTCGAGTTTTCTTATTTCTTGCCTAATTAAAGTTTTTTTCCTCTTCAGAGAAAAAAGTAGCTCTGCTTATTGAACGCTGAGCTGGTTGGTCTGTTTCGAATTCAATATTATAACCTGAGACAATTGACAATATAAATCTATCAGAGGTAATCTTTTTCCAATTCTCATAATAATTTTTAAATCTGCCTCCCATGGCTCCAGTAGAACTGAATGAAAAATAAGATTATTCTAATGAACATTGACTTACCTTACCTTTTATCGGCGGGTCGTCATATTCTTGCCTGGGTAAGGATCGAGGTCTTAGGCTGCCTCTCGATCGACCTCTCCCTAAAAAAGGCCGATCCGGGTAGGGCTTCTACCGTGGCTGTCTCCCTCGAGAGCTGCCCCTGCCCCTGCCTCAAAAAGGCATCATATCTCTACGACGTAAAACATTGTGATCCAGACAACGTCTACTCACTTTATTTGCATCAGAAATGTCAGTAACTTTCTTAGAGAGATCATCTCCAAAAAGTTTAGTAGTAAAAGGCACTGACGAAGAACACAAACCCCGAAACTCAGTTTTCAATTCAGGTTTTATCAATTCCTACCGAAAATATTCAAATTCGCATTTCCAGCGCAAAAAAACGCAGGAGCATCTGTCAGTCCCTTTAGCAACGTTTCTTTGTCAAGCGAGGCTTTGGAGCTCACCGCATCATTAAGTAAATAAGTCAAAACTGTCATGCCCTTAATATTGAATAACTGCAATTTTTGCAGCTTAATATCCTCCCGTTTAGTTTTGAGCTGAAGATTCTGCCAAAAAAGGTTATTTTCTGTTGTGGTTTAAAGCATCTCAAAGTTAGACGGTCTGTGGTATTTCCCCATTTCTCTTTTAGTTGGGACTCAGTTAGCCCATCCGAGCATAGCCCTTGTATCAACTTGGCCAAATTTCCTTGAATTGAGGGCCCTACGGTTTTGTTCTTGTCCAGGTCTGCAATCAAACTGTTAAGAATGACCTCGGTTTTATTCTCCTCAGTAGCAAAAACTGAACTGGTGCCCTCATTATCACTGTGACCAGAAGTTAGGAGCTCCTGAATCTGTTTATCTAGGTCAGCAGACGCTGTTTCCCGATTAGGTGAAAATAACTGAATAACGTCTGACGGTTTATTTCGGGCATCATGAGACGATGAGCCCCGTTCTTGCGAATCATTGGACTCCACTTTAAACACGAGGTCGTTAATTTGCTTTTTCATGTCCAAAATAGTCTGTCTCAAGTTAATCTCTTCTTATTTATCTCCTTCATTTAAACAATCTTCAACAGCCTCTGAGAGTGACTCTTCATAATCTAAGTCCTCCGGAATCTCCATGACATGAACTTGTTGTAAACAACCTACTGAGCTTTAATAAGGCCAGAGGCAAAACGCCACTCTAGTAACAAACCGGGTTGTTTAATAATTTGACACTCTCAAAACCTGTACCGAAGGCTTTAAGCGGCTTGAAGCCAAGCCCATGCACACAAGAAAAAACATTTAGATGCAGGGTCTGCAACAGGACTTTAAATGGCCAGAAGCCGAGTCCACTCCTTAATGAGATGCTTTCTTTAAATATAGCTTTACTGGCTAGAAGCCAAGCCAACGCACACAAACACTATTTAGGTATAGGGTCTGCAATGGGACTTTAAATGGCCAGAAGCCGAGTCAAATCCTATATGAGACGCTTTCTTTAAGGCCAGAAGCCAAGATTCTCTCTTATCGAAAAAGCCCTGCAATTCCAGTCCCAGTCAATCTCGATAGGACTTTCAGTGGCCAGAAGCCTAGTCCTGATATAGATATTAACAGTAAGTAACACACCTCAAAAACCAAGACTCAAATTCTTGCTCGTTCGAACTGTCAATGGCCAGAAGCCCAGTCCTGATGAAGGTGCTAAAAACAGTATGTTAACAGTAAATTAACAAACCTCAAACTTCGTAGCCGTTGTAGCCTACTGGCGATGCAAGGTAGTTTCGTTGGAGACTTCTTCTAAACGCAACACACTGTTAGAATTCGAAGGAGATGAGAAGAAACAAGCCTGAACAATACTGCTAAGCCCGACAAAGGAGGAAACATAAAGCGTGACTGAAGTCTATTGAATACTGAGTGGCAGCACTGGACTGGCTAAAACATTCAAACACAATGAAGCCGCAGAGAGAAAGCGGGACGTCTTCTCTCTGTGGGATCGGAATAAACACTGAAGTCTGATCGGTTGAATGCATCTCATGGAATCACGAGGTGTTGCATGACGGGAGGTAAAACAAGTGATGTTCCCAAAATAAGTGCCTGCTCAGGAGGTAAATTTCGAGTGCTTCATATAGGGTTCGAACAAAGGCCAAACCATCTTGGCTTCATGGCTCGGTGGTTTGAGCGTCCGCACTAGCAAGCGGTAGGTCCCGAGTTCGAATTCCGGTGGAGTCAACTTAGATTTTTAACCTCGCCCAGATTTTTCAGCTTTACCAACTCAACTTATATATATATATATATATATATATATATATATATATATATATATATATATATATATATATATATATGTATATATATATACATATATATATATGTATATATATATACATATATATATATATACATATAAATATATATATAAATATATATATATAGATATATATATATAAATATATATATATATGTATATATATATATATATACAAGAAGAACATCCAAGAGTGCACTTCAGACGGTGTCCCCCATTTTGTATGATCCTAGCGCACTTCCTGATGTATCAGCAGGTCTGATAGAACTTGGCATGTGCTGTCCAAGGATGGTGCCAAGATTTGAGCCCGACAAGTGAGACAAGCTCCCCCACGGGTACAACCGACCTGAAACACCCTCAAAAGGGACTGGTTGGCTGAAGGAAGTTTGATTTATCCAGAAAAAAATTAAGTTCACCGTTTGAAAGACCTTTGGCGTATCTGTGTACCTGTGTACTTATCGTTCCAACTTATGTTTTCAAAAGATTGGAAAATTTCCCGAGATGGAAGGCAATTCCCTGACGAATACCATGGCCTCATGTCTCCACACGGCACCAGCCCGTAAAATTTTTGTGCAAACAATGAACAAACATGGACGCCCTGTCTAAAGCCTCTAGCTATTGATAAAATCTGAATGAAAAGGTGTTTGTTACTACCTTAAGACTTAGCATCTTTGTAGGAAATCTTAATCCAAATTCTTAAATCAGAACAAACTTGGATATCTTGAGGGTCTAAGAATAAAATACAGCTCAAGATGGTTGGTCGACTTTTTAAGCCAACAAATTATAGAATACCAAAAATTTGTCGAGTATAATAAGAACCAATAGCCCTATATATGTCTGATGGTCTCTACGATAAGTCTACCGTTTCGGAAATTTGTTTGGTTTATTTGAACCTGTATGTTTCCTTCACAGTACATGTTAAACTCCAATGACACCAAAAGACCTTTCATTCTTGTACCAAATCAACACTGTTGTTCTAATCAACGTTACCTTTGGAACCTGCTTGCCAAGTATGAGATTCATGAAAGGTTTCCTCTTCTTGTAGAATGATATTTCTGAGGTTTTTATAGTTCTGACCCCTGATAATACCAAATGGCCAATTACTATCAACAAAGGCTGAAGAGGTCTTCAACTCTCCGTGTGATTCACTTACATGTAGCGTATGCAACCCATCAAACTTACCCTTCTTTACATTTTCTAAGTTGTTTACTTAATTTGACTTCCGGTGACCTTAAATGACCTTTGATGTCTATCAAATACAGTAGCCTTCTTCAACTCACCTTTCATTTGTTACATGCTAAATGAGAAATCCCAAAGTTAGACCCCTTGACGTATTGCCATACGCGGTTTTCACAATTTGACCTCCTTTGACCCCTAATGACCTTTGCCTCAAGCGAGAAAAGTAGGAGTCATGAAATCAATGAGGAGGGCCGAGATGCTGAGGATATAGTCCTTTAAGCTTACTGCTTTTGAGATATTGTGTGTACGATGTATTCATAATTCAACTTCCGTGACCTCAAATGGCGGTTTGGCCCTGGTCGAAAACAGTAAGATTCACGAAAACAACGTACAGCATAAGCGTGCTGAACATGGCATCATCGGTATTATAGTTCTTGAAATATTGTGTTTACAAGCGGCTCATAAGATTTTCATCTTTTCACTTTTCAGAGCCCTCAGTTGTCATTTGATTAACTATAGAATATTATGATTTTATACTGGCTGTCCACTTTCCTCTGATAAAAATTTTAAATGCACCCTAATTAACCAAATTGTGTTTATCGGTTTTCAGTGTCTGTGTCCCTGTATTCTTTACCAAAACCAACGGTTTATTTTTTTTTCTCATGATGATGAGAATCTTCATATGGCGCATGAAACTATCCTTCATTATTACCTTAATATATCGCACACAAACTCACATACATACACGCACCATCGTAATTGCGTAGATGTCTTTGCATCAGGTAATAAATCCAAAAAAGTTTCATTTCCTAAAGTCTAAAAGTAATTCAAAAGGCAAATGAAAGGTAAAAATGATGCTCAAGTTTCCTGGAAGGGGTAGCAAGTACACTTACTCTTGCACCAGAAAAAAAAAACTTTAAACCCAAATATTTTAAGAACCTCAACTTCAGTTATAAGTGTTGAGTAAAATGAATACATATTTTTCGGGAAACAAAAGATGTGCCATTAATCTAGTAAATCAAAATGAGGTGAACTTTCTGGGAATAATCTAACAGACTATGAATCCTGGAGTGATATCAGTCACCCCTACGAAATTATAAAGTACCAAGATTTAGTACCAAATCCCTTTTCCCAGAGCTGGCCTTGAATCGGTATAGATCTACCTACATTTACGTCTGTAACGGTCGAGGTTACCTACTACCGAAGTTATAATCGCCCCCTAGAATATATAATTTTTCTTACCATGTCTGACAAATCGCATTGTGTATGCAACTAACTTTGAATCATTGTCAGCAATACGGTACACGAAGCAAACGCAATAATATAGTTGATTCGGAAATGCAGAATGAAAGGTATGCCATACGTACAGGTATTCGACTTTAAATGTGCCAAAACAGTCTTGACGTTAACAATATTCCTATTTAAGTGCCACAACTAGAGGTTGAACAATAAAAGAGACAACTTTCCTTCCTACTCAGTAAAACAAATCTTTCATATGGGCGCAACCCTTTCTTTAAACAATATGATGTCGAAATTTCGTCTCTTTACAAATACTACTACCTGTCTTCTCAAACGACTGTAGTTGTCGAGTCCCTCTATTATTTTGAGGTGAAGGTTTCATTTCAACTTTTTTATTCTTTACCGAAAGCATAAGAAATTTATCAAATTACGCTCTGGCTAGTGTATAGAGGCATCTGTGTATGTGCCAAATTTGTGTTTTGCTCTCACGCTTTAAACATGACATCACAATTGTATCGAAATAGGGATGATGAATAGTTCTTATTCTTGGTATATGATATTTAAAATAAAGGGAAACGATGTGATTTTTGGTAGAGATGGAGAGCTCGTTTGAGGTCTCTAGACATCAAAAGTCGAAAATTTTGAAAACAGACTTTTCAAAATAGGAATGAAAATAGAGTTCATACCAGGGAGTTGTTATATGGATGGAGATATATCGAAAATTTTAATTTATGCTAATACTGTTAAACCCACTAAATCGAGGGGAGATTATCAACGATAAGCCGTTTATTTGGCGCAAAGGTATTTTTTTTTTATTTTTTTGGCCTTTGTTTGGTGGATCCAGTTTGGTGGCATTCACCTAGCAGCATCATTCTAGTCACTCAATACCTTAACAATTGGCCTGCGCAGAACAATGCTTTGATGTGTAGATTTGCAACGCCTACATATTTAGAGCAGATGAAAGCCCCTTCTTTTACAAGATACCGCATGCTATTGAGTTGACGAGGTATGAGTGTAACTTTTGTTACAACAATTTGAAAGTTTCCGGAAGTTTCCTGAAATAACCGGATATAGATTGTTGCTCATATTTCTACATAAAACCTAACAGATATACTGTCATGCGCGTCACAGAGCGTCGAAATATGCAACAAATTTTTATTTCCCTGGCGACTGGCAATGTTTTGGCAGTGGAGGAAAGCCACCAGTCTTACTGTAGATGTAGCAGACGACAAATCCCTTTTGTGTTAACTTTCTAATCCAGTATAAGTCTTACAGAAATGTCACTGAAGATACAAGTAATGGATTACTGAGTAACTTGGCGGTACAAACCTCACTTCAAAGCGATGTATCTCCATCCAAATAACAACTCCCTGGTACAAGAACACTCTTGTATTTGGTAGAGGTTAGATATCAAATGAGATAACTACAGGTGTTATCAATGGCAACCGTCAAAGATCTAATGCTCCACATGAATTTTAAGAAGTCTTTTGTTTTTGTGAGAGGTCAGAGGTCAGAAAACTGAAGGTGACCTGGAGACGATTACCAAAAATGATATCTTAGAAAGGGTAACCTTCAGGAACATTGTAGATAGCATACACCTATCTAAAAGTTCAAAGAAGACCCTTCTGTGTTTAGCAAGGATGAAAAGACATTTGAGGTCACCGGAAGTCAAGTTCTGAGAAAACTCCTAAACTAGTTTTGCCAAGAAATGTAACTTTCAGCGAACTCTCGAATAGCATGTAGATGCTCAATTTCAAAAAGGCTGTTCCTTTTGGTGGAGATGAAAGGTCATATGACGTCATCGTAAATCAAATTGAGGCAAATTCTTAAACAAGATATCTGTAAACTTATTTTGAGCTGCAATAGTAAGTCTAGTGTTCCCAATTCCCACCTACTTGTTGAAAAGTAATCTGGATACTTTGCTGCCAAAACTTACCAAAATTGTAAATGACTTATTTGAAACTGTTTCCCCAATATAATTTGGCAAAGCTGCTATGACACCTATCTTGAAGAAGCCAAGTTTGGTCATAACGACCTGGGTAACTACCGGCCAGTATCTAATACACTGTTTTCATCAAGTGTAATTGAGAAGGTGGCAAAAATTCAAAACTCACTGATTATATGTGTACAAGCACAACTTAGGTGGAGTGAACCAGTCTTATTACAAAGCAAATTCAAGTACCGAGACTGCACTACTGAAAGTCAAAGGCGATATGTTGGATGCTGCGGACAGACAGGAATTTGTCAAGTGAGAGGGGTCGAAGCCCATAGACAGACTTTCAGCGCTCTGCGCCACCATGAGTTTGCCAGAAGCGCCTGGAAATTTTTGCCCAAATGCTTCCTAGATAGCTGGAAATGACACTTCCCAGGCCCATTTACCGCATATTAATAGGAGAAACACTAGTAATATTGTTAAAATAAACATTAAAAAAAACTGACCCCTTCGCCCCTTTGGCTACGGGCCTGGTATTATTGACCATGACTTGATACTAAAGCGCTTGCACTATGATACAGGTGTGTCTGGGACTGCTCTGTTGGTAGATCGAGTTGTGTTTGCATGAAATATGTTTCCCCTGCGCAGTCTTCCTCATGGTTCTGTTTTCGGACCAATTTTTTTCACAATTTACACACAACCAATGCAAGATTTCATACGTATTCATAATATTAGTCTTCATTCTTATGCTGATGTCTCATTTAATCCTAAGAAAGTTGGTCACGCTTAAAAGACATTACGACTGTTACGACATTGCATTACTGATATCAAACACTATATAGATGAATCAAAACAAATTAAAAGTTAAGTAATGATAAAACTTAATTTTTTTTTGTAGCTGGAACTAGGCAAAGCCTCCTAAAGCTCCCGAAACAAAATCCTCTAGTAGGTGATAGCCATATTGAACCACAATATAACATATGTTAACTTAGAATTTCCTTACCATTCTAACATGTTAATGACCTCGCAAATTAATATCATATCAGCTGGAAATTTTTAACTCCGTACGATCCGTCGCATTTGCCGTTTTCTTGATCAGGACACACGTCTTCTCATTGTTGGTTTACTTGTACTTTCTAGATTGGATTATGGTTATGCCCTTCTATATAGTGCTAATGGTTGAGACCTCAACTGTCTGCAGTTATTTCAAAACAGAACTACTAAACTGGTTTTTTTCTGCCTCTATACTAGATAATTTTGTACCTTTCATGAAAAAAAAACTTAAATGGCCTTCTATCGAAAACTAAATTAAATTGATATATATCTTCATGTTTACAAATGCCTCAATAACTGCAGAACAATTTATCTTACAAACTCTTTGATGCAGAAACCACTGCCTTCGATAGGCCCGGTTACAAGGTCTGCCAGAGATACAACTCTCGTAGTAGTCCCGTCTAGGAAGAAACATATCGGTGAAAAATCTTTCTCGGTAGCTAGCCCCTCATTTTGGAATGCACTCTCACAAAATATCAGGGAAGCTCAAACAGTCACTATTTTTAAGACGCTCTTCAAGTCTCACCTGTTCTAGCTGTACTTTTGCGTTCTTGTTTTTTTCAGCGCTTTGATCTTTTGGATTTTGCTCTTAATAAATACCGTATGTATGTATGTATGTATGTATGTATGTATGTATGTATGTATGTATGTATGTATGTATGTATGTAAGAAGAACGATAACTATGAAGGTGCCCCACTTAAGCGCCCTACAGTGTTCGGTGAATGTCCAACTTCATTAAGGCTAGCTAGAAATTAGACTGAAAGTCATCTTACACTAGCTGTAAGATTAGGTGGAAAGTGGTTTTGGAGCGTCTTGTAAGGTAAACTCCCACTGCTGTAGGGTGCTGCCATAAATTGTACACCAGAAAATGACACAATCAGGTCAGGGGACTTAAACACTTTTCTGGTAAATCAGGTGGAAACAGTGTTTCTGTTTCAAAAAATAATATTTTAAATATTTTGACAGAACTTATGGTACTTACATACATACATACATACATACATACGTACGTGCGTGAGTGCGTGCGTGCGTGAGTACGTACGTACATACATACATACATACATACATACATACATACATACATACATACATTGAATTTTCTTACATAGCGCTTTCCCCGAAAAGGCTCAAAGCGTTTTACAAAGGCAATAGCCACAATACATAATCACAATAGAAAAAAGACAATAGCTATCTTAAAGAGACATAAAAAATATTTCTTCAAACGGGACTTGAAGCAGTCAACAGTAAGAGAATTTCAAACCTTACGAGGTAGGCGATTGTAGGCACTGGCGGATCTCAGTCAAGCTCTAGATTTTGGTGCCTGAACCCATTCTAGACTGTAGGGGGTGTAACCATTCACGGCTTTATATAATATCAGCACAACTTTGAACTGGACACGAGATTCAACAGGGAGCCATGTGTAAAGCTGGGACACCTAGAAACAATACGTGGAGTAATGTAAAGAACACGTTGTATGGGTTTCAAAATTACTGCTGGAAGACCGACCAACAGCGAGTAACAAGTGTCAATCTTGAATGTGATCAGTGCAATACTTCACAATCTTTTATGATGAATTATGCCCTTTTAAACATATCACAATATATATATATATATATATATATATATATATATATATATATATATTTATAGACAGCAATATTAAATGTCAAGCCACATCCAGTGATTTCCTGCCAACACAGGAGTAACACCCCTTCTGCATTTTCATATAAATATATGCTATTTCAAAAGTATATATATATACATATATACATACATACATACATATATATATATACATATATATGTATATGTGTATATATATATATATATTTATGATTTTCGGTAATCAAGTATTCCAACCCTCCATCTCACGGTGCTCGAAACAGGACATAATTTGCCAAGTTGCATTTTTGCCACCTGATGAAGGGTTTATTTCCGAACAGTCGCGGATTGGCCGCAATTTTTTTAAGCTCTTGAACTACTTTTTCATATTTCTCATGACAAATTTATTAAGGAAAAATGAAATAATTGTGCATGCTACAGTGTCATATGGGCCTTACCCATATAACCTCTCGACGTTTCCCTTTTATAAAAGAATATATTGAAGTTAAAGTCACAGCGTTCCACTTTTTGAGCAATTTAGCATGAAGGTTTACTTCCATTTTGCCTCTTTCACTTTAAATTATTTAGATACCTGTCCCACTGAAAATATTGAAAATGGCCGTGTCACCAGAGATGATGTTCGTGAGTTTACGCGACCAGCCAGACATGGCGATTGGAGACTTTTCAGATGTGCTCCGGGTTTCATTGTTGACGGTGAAGAAAGATCACAATGTCTTCACGGTGAATGGACTCAAGAGAAACCCACATGCACAGAAGGTTAGTATAACACGGAGGTACTGACAAGTGGTAGTTCCATAGTGATATGGCAAATATTCGATCATGTCTAGGATTGGTATTGGTAATGATTTTTAATTCTGAGAGAAATACGAGGTAGTGTTTACTAGTGCATACTTACCAAGTGCTCATCGATGTTTGAAAAAAGGGGGACGTTGCAGCTAACGCCACCATAGCAACTCATAAATGGAAACAGGCCCTTTGTGCTTGTACAAAGGAAAAGTTACCTACTAGGTTAAGGTTAAACTATTCCTTATCAATTAAACTTGTTAACTTCCAGGCTAATCTAAAAAGGAAACGGCTCAGCTAGTTTAGCAGTCTGAGATACTTGACTCACTAGCAATTAAAGACGCAGTGAAGAATAAAGTGTATAACGTCCCTTTAGAAAAAAATAATATAGGTGATTATGCAATTGATGTAGTAATTTATTCCGTCGATATGCAGAGGAAATTGCTGTTATACTCAACGTTGTAAAGCAGATTTGGACCGTGTTTACAAAGTGGAGAACTTTCAGATGTAAATCTCTTAACAAAATGGATACCAGTCAGGCCCTCTTCGAGGTTTCCTATTTTAAATGACTTCGTCTAAAGACTGCCCTCGGAACTAATTTTCTTATTGACTAATTCGTCACGATATAAGCAATGAAACGTTTTGTTATTTTTATAAAAATCCTAAAGATTCTAAAATGCCCCATGTTCTGTCTGATAAATCCCATGATTTAATACTTTGGAGCCTTATATGTTGAAAAGCGAACCCTTGGCCGGCAAATGCTTACGCAATTATCAGTGTTCTTGACATTCCAATATCTAATCGATATAACTTAAATTTACAACTACGAAATCCATTAAGGTTGTATGGAGAACTCCCTGCTAGCATAACTCTAATGTTTAGAACTTCTCCAATGTAGAGTGTGTTAGTGATTGTGTGCAGAGTAATTTTGATATACTTTACTCTTCATATACTACCAAACGGGGTTGAGAAAACCGTATTCATACTGTCCATGCAACCTCTTTTCGTTTTTTGCAGTGTATTAATTTCGAAATATATCACTAGTAAGGATCGAAACTTTGAGTGGAAGCTATTTCTGTTTCAAAACATTCCCCATAAATTTTGCCCGAAAATTTGCTTCAGGAGTCCGCATCACGGGGAACTCTTTCCAAGGCCAGTGCTTCACGCGGGGAACGACTCCCACGGGAATTTTTCTTACGCGAAATGCTTCTAACGGGGAGTTTTTCCATGGGAAATTGTCATATGAGCAACTTGTCTTATAAAATATCACCTTTCAATATCAGTTTTACTCTGAGTATGAATATGCAATCTTGTATAAAAATGCCTTTAACCTTATTGAAAACTCTGTCATTGTCCCAGCAAAAGGGTCCAGTTTGGCCCTGTTGGATTTTGGTTGGGCGTGTTTGGCTAAATTGTGCTCTGGCTAAGGTTAGGTTTTATTCTAGGTCCTCAATTGGAACCATTTGGTCTAAAAATATAGAAGAATTTAATCAGTTTTAAGAATTTAGTTTTTTTTTGTATGAAAATTATTTCCTGATTCCAATGGACAATATTAACGTTAAAACTAAAATATTATTAATTATTTGCGTTGAATTGCGCTATTGCATTGAGTGTCGGGCTATTTCTTCAAATGAAAAAAAAAAATAGGTAGAATTAGTTATTCTAAGACAATGTTGTAGGCTGAACAGATTCTTGTGTTGATACTGAACAGTGAGTCCTTCAATAACATAGGGCCAGACATGTATTTTAAGTTCATTTAGCCCCGATTTGCTCCAGGCCAGGTCTCAATCAGGCCTCATTAAGTTGGCGTTGAAATTGTTTCAAAGCAATTTTAATGCAACATTATCACTTCTGTACTAGTAAATATCTGTAATTAACTTCTAACAAAACCATTGAATAAAGTCGGGTTTTACTTCGGCTTGATTTGAGCTATTGAATTTCAGTGCCCAGGTGGGAACCAACAAGGGTCGAACTGGGATATTTTTAAAATGATTTCAAAACTGTTGTAAGACAACATTTCCATCTCTATACCCGCACAGATATGTACTAAACCTTTATATTGAAGTGTTCCTTAATTCTAAAAATTCAAAGATATATGTTACAAAACCTGAAAAATCCATCCAAATGGTCCAACTTCCATCTTCACACGACATTCCTGAACTAAGATTTAAAATGTTGAAGCTTATTCAATCAATATAAAATGGTAGATTTTGCAATAATTTGTGATGCAATTCTTTCACTACTTAAATTACCATCTTTGTTTCTCTTTGTTTTTTTCGAGGGCCACTGCACCTTGTGCCAAAATGTGATCACTAACTTACTGTTGTAGGGTGACTTGGGTATATAAGCCCTGTCTTTACACATGCTATGCTGGGAACAGTAAATGTTCAAGGTCTTATAAACATCTTAATTTCAAAAGGAAACAAAAGCACGTAATGTGAGTTGTACAAGAAGGACGTCACAAGTTATTGCGCAATTGACTATTTTAAATTAAGTGAATAATTCAGCAATCTATATCTCAGCAATGAAGAAAGGTTCGAAAATGGGAGTTGGGTGAATGGAATTCATTTTCTAACCTCTAAATATATATTTTTGTAATTCAAGACTTTAGGTCCATTTTAAATCTGAATCAACTTGGGTTTTACTGAAGCTTTAAATGGTTGTAAGACATTATTTTCAGCTATGTGCCAGCCCAGCTCTGTATTAATCCTAAATATTAAGTATGAATCAACTTGTGTTCTGCTTGTGCTTGAGTTGGACTATGGAAGTTCAAGGCCCATGTGGATCCTAACCATGACCAGATTGGACTATTTTCAGAATGTTTAAAAAACGTTGTAGGACATTTTTATCTGTATATATCGGCACAGCTCTACATTAACTCTGAATATTAAATCTGAATCAACTTGGGTTTTACTTAGGCTTGAGTTGGGCTTTGAAACTTCAAAGCCCAGGTGGACCCAAACAGGACCCAGTTGGTTAGTTATTTTAAAATTGTTACAAAATGGTTAAAAGACAGCATTTTTGTCAATAAACCAGCCCAGATCTGAATTGCACTACAATGGAGAACTGGACATTCCCAACGAAAAAATTTACAATTCAAATGAGTAGTTCTCACTTCCCTGTGAGAACTGATACATCCCGTGGGATCTTATCATTCTGCCATGAGATTGTACTGATTTCGGCGGGGATTACAATTTTCTAGGCAAAAAGGATAAAACCCCATAGAAATTTGTAAGCTTCCCGTGGGCTATTTGCATTGCCCTCGTGAAATCCATGAGAAATGGTGCATTTCCTGTGGTAATTTTCAGAGTATTTGTGGGGAATGCACTATCCCCGTGGAATTCCTACTGGTATCATAGAATTCTCGGGAGAGGTGAGCCCCTTCAAGACTGTGGTATTCGTATTACTTGCTACTCCCTCTCTCACACTTACGAGCTTGTCAATTTGGCGTAGAGGCCTAAGAGGGCTATGGGCAATCTCTAGTTTATTACAGAAGTAAGAATTTTTAAATTCAACATACGATCACATCAGCTTTGCTGTGTGAAGATACTTTTAACCTTAGGAAAATCAATTATTACTTGCATTCTTCGCTACGTAATAAAATGCTGAAGATAAAGGAAGGACCCGCAGAAAATTTACTGAAAACCAAGTTCTTTTCAGCAAAAATCGCAAGTCTATCCAACGCTTAGGCATAATTATTTAGGAAAATTAAATTAACCTATTCCTCCCTAAAACTTTCGTCTGGATTCTAGTATTCTTTTCTTATGTATTCTTCTGTATCCTTCCGGATTTCTGCCTCATCGCTGTTTGAGTAGGTTAAGAAATTGCCGTCACGTTGATAGTAAAGATTTATATATACTGAAATGTCTTTTGAAACAGCAACCGCTGCCAGAGTAATAGTATATTTTCCAAAGTGACTCCTATAAGGAGCTAACCTAATCTAGGGCTCCCCCAGGGTGATCGGAAGTCTTTAAATGTGGGAGGGGTCAAAACGTCTGTGGGTGAGTTATTGACACAGTAGCCCAACTTAGTTTTTATGGGTGTGTCCGATATGTTTTAGTAAAATCTCTTTAACAGTTAGCCGATTTCTTCAAACTTTATAGGAGAGCAATCAAGGAAGAACCCTTGTGCTACGTTTACTACTGAACGTAAAAGTCGGATATCAGAGGTCAATTGTCAACATTTGTGAAAATACCTTTTTTACTGTAAACATCACATTTACATGACACTTCATACATGTGATGAAAATGTCCAGTACTATCAAAATATGTGTCGTGTATACAACAGGGGTTTAAATTTACGCGATAGGAGGAAAATGCATATTTTAAGAGAATATGTTTCTCACGAGAACTGATTCTCTTCAAACCTAATCTCGCAGATCCCTGGAAGTTAAGGTCAAAAGTCAGAGGTCAAGTCAAATTGTCTTAAATTTGTTATCGACCAAATCCAAGTAGAAAAATTGCACTTACGCGAAACTTCACGCGTATTACAGGGTGCTGGGCAAGTTTTCCAAATTATGTGGTTTCCATGGAAACCGAGATCAAATGTCACGTGGCGGAATGACTTATACATTTTGTTTTCGAAACGGATCTAGTCGGCTGGGCCCATTTTCTTCAAATTTGGTAGGAAATTGTGTCTCGTAGACCCCTAGTTGTAAAGGTCAAAGGTCATTGTTGGAAGAAATGGTATTATGGTTGCTGATGTAGATGAGTCGAAATTGTAACTGTTATCACATTTCAATGACATGTGTGCTAGGGATGACATGTGCAACTCAGTGAGTGTCTTTTTCTTTCTTTTATTTTGGGGGGTAACCTTTTGGGGAGGGCTAAAACAGGGGGATGAGAAAGAAGTAAGACGAGCAGACTGGTAAGAAAAAGAAACACTTTTAAGAACAATAGTTACCCCAAATGAAACATTTTTTAACATTTGACTGTTGAGCTTCTACGTTGTGGAGGGGCAACACCCTAATACTCTCTGATATTAACAGAAGTTGCGTTCAGTGGGAACTTGTATAGATAAGCCTATTGTAAATTACTGCTAAAGCTGCATTTATTAAAAAGATGACTAGCGAGTTTCGTTCTCGTCTCCATCATTATCCGACACAGTTTGCTCAGTTTCATCCTAAAGTTATACGTTAATCAGGAAACGTTGAAAACAAAACCAAATCTTTTCTCTCAGTTTGGATGAAAACAACGAGCTGTCCAGCTTGGGCAGTCCAGTGAGTGGACCATCATCTAATAGTAGCCTGAAGATTGTCATTCGGTTGGCAATGCCTTAAAATGCAGTAGTGAAATCTTAACGCAGGTAGTTGTCATGATTTGCCCACTATAACCTGGTTAAAGTAAATAAAGATGTTTGCTGAAAGTTCTACACGAAAGTTTAATGTTCGATCAGGATATACAGTCAGTCATTGATTAAACGACAAAAGTGTAGTTTTAATCAAAATTTTCTATTTTCAAAAAAAGAAAATTGTTTGCTAATCTGTTACCGTAATCCTGCTAAAGTTTATGAAGTGCGTTTCAGACTGCATAACAGCCAGCTGCAAGAAATTGCAAGCTGAATCAGTGGTGGATCGGGATGAGTGAAGAAGGTCGGGACCTTCCCGTGGCCTTTTTTACAGTGAAATCGTCCTATAGAGCTGTTCTGGAAATAATCTAAAATAATCCAAAGTAATTTGGTGGTTGTTCTTTCTTCTCGTCTTAACCGAAGAAGATCAAGAAGTTGAAATTTGCTAAAGAAATGATGGAACAGGAAACTTCTTGCAATAAATTTGGCAAAAATAGTCGTTATACGGGCCACAATTTCGAATTAACACGTTTCAAGTTCACCTTTTCTACTTCCCGTTAACCCCCTCCCAATCTGCTAGTAATGCTTAATCTTTGAAAGCAACCTATCAAACTCTGTTCAGTATGAACATATATACAATATGTTTATACAGATACCAACCAGCGAACTGTTTGGGAAGGCACAATTCACTCTAGACTTGGAAAACTTGGACTACATTAGCAGTTTTTGGTGACGAGCCCCTGTCAAAACACCCGGATGGGACCCAAATAGGCTGAGAATAAAGGGACCTATGTGGGCTTATGATGTATTTTCAATTAACATTTGGGGCCATAGGGGCACCGTGTTCAAATCTTGATGGGGACCATGAGGGCAAGTTCTTCCAATGTCGTGCCCAAAAGTCCATCGCGGGGCACTCAGACGTTTGCCCATACAGTCATTATATAGGCACCGGCATACGTATGGTAACTCACTAGTGTATATCTTCATGCGACTGTCGGACATTCATTTGATCGTAAGAAGGACCCCCCCCCCACACACACACACACACACTCACACTCATACACACATTGAAATCATGTTTCCACCAAAATGTCATTACAAGCGAGCTAGTGTGGCGATATATCACATAAAAGAAAATGTTATTGCGTTGCACAGTATGCTTCTAATGTGTGGCATGTTCCATTCAGCACGTCTTGAACGGTGTCATGTGTGACTTACCAGCTATGAATGGATCTGCCAGCTGAGTTAAAGTCATAAACGTCCGGAAGACTGTCATTACTGAAGCATCTACTAACCTCAGAGCAAATGACCAAATTTGGTACTTAAAAAGCCGTTTGCAACGCTCAATACTTAAACTTACAATGACGGAGAAAATTTGTATAATTTTGTTGCATTTTTAGTTTTCTGCAGAATTGAAACTGTTGCCAATGGTGATATCACTAGACAAGATGGCAGTCAGTTTACCCAAGACGCCCGTCAAGGTGAATGGAGACGTGTCACATGTAACGATGGTTTCACTCTTGTTGGGGACATGTGGTCGAGTTGTAGCAGTGGACAATGGTCAAAGAATCCCACTTGTGAAGAAAGTTAGTATACCAAATTTAGTTCAAATAATTCCAAGTTGAATTTCATTAAGGCTGCTCCTTGTGGTTCGAGCCTGCTACAGAAAGATTTAATCAAAAGGTGTTTTATGACTTTTTAAAAGAGAACTAAAATATACCTTACTGGTAACATTTTAAGTCGATTGTCCAAATATTAACGTATGTTCTAATGAATAATCTCATTTTTAGTCAAAGGTAAACTCGAAGCAAGCTGGGTTTTTTTCTTCCTTTAGATTTTATATACGAATTACTGCGTTTCATTCTGTTTCTTTTATTGTGAATACATGACGAGCATTAAACGTTTTCATATTATGCGTGCCCAAAGGAAAACTCTCCAAATATTTTGGTTGACTGGGTGAAATACCTTTTAGTTCCTGTAAATGCTTTTTAACGACCGTAATACTTACCTCTTTTTATAATGAAAGGCGAATCATTCGGCGCTCTTTGCAAGTAATAATACCACATATAGGCTTTGTATTACTGAGACACTCTTAAAAGTACATAGGCAAATTATTAGCTATATGTTAAGGGACGTCAAAATAAGGCACTGGATTGAAATATCGCCATGCTGTCCTGCGAGTTACCTTGCGTTCTAACAACTGTGTAGTCCATAGTAATCTTGTCAAATGTTTGACTAGATTTGATTTAAATTCACTGCATTTTTGTTAATTAAGAAAGACCGCATTTATTGCTAGATCTACCAAAATTTTTGACCCGACCTCGATTTTTTTGATAAAATTCTTTTTAATTTCAAATGAAAATTTTCATATAAAATGTTTTCGAGGTAAATAGTTTTTCACGTATATGAACTATTACGTAGATACCGTGATATGAAACTCTTTTCTTCATATTCCCATGGTTAGAGTCCCTGTAATTAATACAAAAGTGTTCCGCAATCCATGTTTACTAAGCGTTGTTTACACACAAGTATCATCAGTTATTGTCTAATGAGGAATGAGGAGTTATGGGGGGTAATGTAACCATGATGTTGGGAAAGATGGAAATCGTCATGATATTATAACTCCTGACATAGACGTCGAAGTTTGCACGTTTCATCTTGACTGCCTTACCATTTTGAGGTTAAACACGGTTGTCAGCGAGTTTTGGTCGACCCAGATGGTCTTGTCATTTTTTTGACCGTGGCGGTATTGGCCTGTGAACTGAGGCCAGGGACGTAAATACGAGGGTGTGTGGGGGTTTGACACCCCCGTGAAAAACAGAAGTCGGCCTCTGAGCTCCAAAAAGTCGGTCTCAAAGCCAGTTCAGTATGCCGTTGTAATAGTAGACCAGACATGAACAACATTTAAAGTGAAAAGTTTGCCAGATAAGCAAAAAAAAGGTCTTCTAAAACTCGGATCGTACTACTATGTCAACTTGAATATCAAAGTCGGTCTCAAATCACCCGAAAAGCAAAGAAAAAGGTGTCCAGAATTTCGAATCGTAAAACTATGGCAATGGGAGTCGGTCTCCGGGAAATGAAGTCGGTCCCCAAAGTTCAGACACCCCCTGCAAATTCAAGGATATACGACCCTGACTGAGTCATCAAGGGTAAGGCAGCTTGGCTGGCTGCAACGGTTGTATGTGATTGTCTTCTTCCACAAATTCCCAGCCAATGTAATTAACGTTCAGCCCAACACTGAAACAACAGCTACTATGTTAATTTGATGGAAACCAGCATTCATTACTTCGCTTCAGCTTTGCTGATGTTAATAACGTGAGCCATAACGTTTGCGATAGGTGCAATACACTAAGTAACATAGTTTTGACACAAGAAAGTGTCTTTGAACGTATTGTTGTTCTTAATTTTGTTATCATGAAAACCATGAAATTTAAACTTCGCATATCATACGATGTAGTACTTAAAGACTCGATTGGTGTCAACTTGCGTTAACTTGGGCAGAAGCCTGCGTCCTTATTCGTGCGAGTGTTATCCTGTTGCGATGTATTGGATCAATCGATTTCAAGGACAAGCAAGACAGAGTCACTTTGCATTATACTGAACAATTACGAGCAAAATGTTTCTTTCTATGTGTTAAGGATACCGAGCGTTTTTGACACAATTTTCATGATTCGTTTGTGCGTAATTTTGTCAACACCCATACTCAACTAAACATGGACGTGTTATTAAACCATTGAGTAATTTAATGCAATGAATAATATCATGACTGTATTTCAAAAGATCAGAGAAAAAGACGTTGAACAAATCTGTGAGTGCAATTGCAGCACTTGTCAGTCACTCTGCATAATAATGGTTTTCCTACAATGTTATTTTTTACATACGTAGTACTTATAACGATTCTCAGATGTCAGGAAATCGTATGTAACAATATTTGATTTCACAAAACTTTACCAGACCCTTCGTGTCTTTACCATCTTACCGTATGCTAATATAAGGCTGCTAATAGGCCTGTTGCTGAATTAAGGTGGTCACACTACATGAAAATGAAAATGTATTCTGATGTACTTATCTTGATTGCCAATTACCAAGAAATCGCATCTAGTGTTTTATGTTTAAAAAGGTAAAAGATAAATACCAAATCCAGACCACTTTTACAGTATACGATCATACGCACAGGCCTCCCTAAGGATCTATGAGTAGGGGCCTAGACCTGGACCAAATAAGGGTAAGATTGCAAAAAAGTAGGAACTTTTCGTATAACGGGAGGTCGAGATACAAAGTAAAAACCTACCGGAAAACGCAGTTTAACAGTTTGCAATGACATTTTGAAATAAGAGTACTCTTTATCATTTGTCTGAAAGTTAAAGTTAAAGTTCGACATTAAAGTCGAATTTTTAATGGACGAAACAGCTCTGAGGTAGTACTTTCGTGGGTGGAGCATAAGGTTGCATTTGACTTGAGGCTCTATTTCCCACCGTAGATTAATCGTAATAACCACACGTCAAACTACAGTAGGGAAAGAAAAGATTGGTATGATGCGTGTCTGTCTATTATCGAAGTTTATTTCACATGTCAGGGCATTTTTTGTTTTTGAAAGCACTCTTGAGCACTTGTGGAAATCTGAAGACTGTCAAATGAAAACATGATTGATTGGTTGGAGAGTGACCAATTATTATACTAACGTAAAGTTGACGTAATATAAAGACATCATGTTCAAATAATGAAAACCCCTTGTTTCACAATTTTGCAATTTTATGGTAGTGCAATACAAATGCATTTGTAGGATTATCATCCCTTTATACTCCTTATAAACTGCAAATCTGTCCACATATCGTAGTTGGTTTCGACTCGTCTGTTATTGTTTTGACTTTGCATTTTCAATGGTTTATTTACCAATAACATTCCATTAAAGGCAAGTTTTTTAAAACCTTCCTTCTGGTTTCCACATCCTGTGTTTTCTTTTTTACTCACAATTTGTTTTTGATAACCGTTCATTTTGTTGACGAATCTAAAAAGGTTGCTTAATTTAAATTTAATTGTGATATAATTGTCATTAACATACTGTTCAATATAAGAGGAAACGTCGTCTCTTTCTAGATCAGTGTCCAGCTGTAGTAAATAACGGAGAGTACGAACGTATTCTCTACTTTGGACAACCATCTGACGCCCAATCATTCCAAAGTAACACAGCGCTAGAGGTTGATTGCGCTGAAGGACGAGTGCCTGAAGGACCAAGAGTATCATTTTGTAGGAGAGGAGTTTGGGATCCACCAAGACTACTCTGTGTACAAACTGGTAAGTTAAAAGACTTTGAATTCAAATCTTCTTGATATATATTTGCTACAAATCCATATGCAGTATTATGATATTCCTGACTTTCACTGACTTTATGGACTTTACGGAGCTATAGGCATACCTATATGGGAGTAAAATATTTTTTCGTTGCAAAAATGGCAATATTCAAGGACCTAACGCCGCGCTACAGACTGCTTCGTTAACTCTTTTTAGTGAGGGAATGGCCAGTGGTGACGCCACATTAGACGTAAAGTCCCTTGTCGGGGACAACTGGAAATTAGTCTGGAGTTAAAAGTACTTTGTCCTTAATTAATTGTAATTTATATCTTTCAATAAAAAAAATACTTTGATAGACAATACTGTATGTATATTTTATTGAGGCCTCACAAAGGCCTTCGGTTAAAGTCCAAGGCCAGAGGTACAAGATTTAGACCAAGGCCAAGACCAGAAAATCGTCCCCGAGGCCTCTAGCCAAGGCCACTAAAATTTGCCTCGAGGCCAGCGTTGAGTGGAGGCATGGCCACGAGACCCCCAAAACGGGTTATCTTTCGCCCTTTTTAACTAAACGTGTCCGGTTTTCTCAACTCCTAAGGACAAATTTTACATGTCGATGATAAGTCTATTCTATTTTCATATAGATTTCTTATGTGTAAGCGCATTAGGCACGCTTCCCCTCCCGCGTTTTCAAAGTCCAATATTCTCACATAAAAATCTGTGTATCAACTACCTACCTCTATCAACTACCTAAAACAGGTTTAATGTGTCGATACTTTATCCATTTGAGCTTTCATTATTTAAACACATTTCGCACCCCACCCCCTCCGGGGGGTGGGGTGCAAATGTGTTTTTTTATATGTTTTACCTGATGCAATGAACTTAACTTTTTTTAAATCCCACAGAATTTCAACATTTCTGGTGTTCACATTTTGATTAGCAGATGCCATAAACTCGAGCTTAAGAGTTTACCCTTTAAACTTTTCAGAGGACTGAGGCCCATTTTTGGAGCCTTTCTCTTTAACGCTTGTAGGTTTAACCCTGGCCAGTTGGGGATATTAAGCAAAAGGGTGCTTAGCTCAGAATGCTTAGCTGCACTTGCTTAGAATGGATGTCTTAATAAATGGATGTCTTAATTAATAATAAATAGCTCCGCTTACTACCATTCTAGTCTCCTCTGACCAATTCTGTTACTTCCATCAATACCACTTCAATTTGCCCCACCCCCTCCACTTGTGCATATATTTATCAATTATTCTGAAGATGGTATAAACTACCAATTTTCAATATTTTATTGTAAATATTTATAACTTTTATCTCAGTAAGTATGTACCGTGACGTTATATTATCAGAAGCACGTGTACTACTGCTCACTTCAGCCAGTCCATGAAGCTTTACATAGCCCACCTCCATTCCAGTTTATTTTAAACATTTCAATAGTATTGCTCTAACAACACGAGTCAGGCCATTCATGCCTCAATGTTTCAAATGTCCTTCCATAGAAGCAAACTTGAAGATAGTTGGTTATGATTTTCCCCCTCCCCCTCTTCCTTTTTTCTTAAAAAATTGTTAAATCTGCACCTAGCTTTACGACTATTCGAGTTTAGGTAGTTACTGAATAAACACAAGTGACGCTTGGGGCCTACATCTTATTGCAATTATTTAAACCTTCAAACAAAAGCTTGTAAATGTACTGCGAAAGGTAATGTGAGGTCTAGATTTTTCTGGAATAAACTTAGACTTAAGCCTGGGAAGATCTTGGCCAAGCTTATAACGCACAACTAATATGTCTGCTAGGCCAAATGGGCAATGAGAAACCTTAGTTCTTCCATTTGTTGATGGCTCGGATTCGAAACTACAACATGTATTTAAGTCTGTCATATAAATTGGTCCCATTTTCTTCCACATCAACCATCCTTATGACAATTTATGACTGAACTGAAACTTCCCAATACCAGCATGTAGCGAAATGGACACGGTCACTTAGCTGCAAGCTAGGGGCGTGTTTATTTTTAAGCTATCCGCTTACCCATAAAGGGAGCAGACTACACCTATTTTCACTCGCAGTGAAGGTGGAGCTGTCTTTTCCATAACGGGGGTGACTGAGACACCCCAGTCGAGGAATAATTTTTAAAAAATCATAACTTTGTCATGCAACATCCACCAGCCTTCATGTAACCACCAAAATAAAGCCAAAAAATAGATCTATTGAATGCCAACATTTTTTGGGGGGTTGTAGTAGGAATTTTTTCACAAAACATCGATAAATAGTTGTTTACATTTAAAAATTCTCCAAAAAAATTCAAAAAATGCTAAAAACTGAGCATAATTTTCAAAAAATCATTTCAGGTACTTAGGAAAAGGTCACACTACTCAGTATACTTTTTTTGAATTTCTGATCCTAAAGAAACACCATGAGAGGTGATTAGATGCCAGGTATAGGGATTTTAGAGATATTTCAAGTATTATTTTCAAAAATGCGTCATTTTTGGTCAAAATTGGTCATTTCTACCCCCAAAACCTACAACTCGCCGAAATTCATAACTCAACAACGGAAAAACCAATTTTTTCATTTAAACACCAAAATGTTCGTTACAAGATTCCTTACATAAAAATACCAACATATATGCATAAATGACAAGGGTAGGGTGAGCTAGAGAGGTTCAAAAGCCCAAACATATTCAGTTTTCAAAAATGCGTAAAATTTGACCCAAAACATGCATTTCTGACCCAAAAATCCCCTCCCAATATCAAAATTTATAACCCACAACACCCCTCCGACTTTTCTACTCACTAAAATGTCCATTTAGAGCTACCTTACAAAGCCCATGCAGCTCTGTTTAGATCCAAGGTTGTTTACATTCCACTGTGCACTGAGCCATAGCGTTCTGTGTAGAGGTCACGTAAGGTCAGTGTGTGTTAGTTCAATGTGGGCTGTATGGCAAGAGAAAAATGGGCATATCTTCCTCATTTTTGGTCCAATTTCCTCAAATTTGGTATCAAATGAAAGAGAAAAGGAAGCTAAACAATCTCCTGCACCATAAATTACAAAATAATAGTGATATGTATGGGTTTTCTATGAAAAAACCGTATGGCGTCATCTAATTTGCATATTTGCATACATAATGAGATTAGTTTACAAAAATAAAATATGCATTCAAATTCCCCATCTTTGCTCTTTCCAATGATATATATGTTTTCACAGAGAATATTCTTCTAAGTTTACCAAAAAAAATCCTGAAATATATTCGTTTTTAAGTACCTTAAGGATAAAATCAACTTGAATTTATGGCGAGGAGCCAAAGGGCGATAACCAATGGTTACTTCCGAAAGATTCTGCTCACCGAATGGTTGACTTCCCCAAGAGACGCTCAGACTTAGTGTGATAAACTTCTTGACCTTCAGACCGCTACATCATGGGTCTGTGATGAGTTTTTCCATTCTCAACTGATTGAAAAGAGCCGATACTACATATAATCTTGGCCAAATGGTTTTCTTAAATTACATCAACTCTCTTTAGCAAAGAACCCTAACGCGAAACCAAACGTTACAACGGAAAGAGTTCTGCTTTCCAAACGGGGTCAGTTTCCAAGAGCGAACTCTCTGAACATGAACAGCGTCTTGACCTTTACATCATGGGTCTGTCATGCGTGGTCAACATTGTTTTACTGGTTAAAAAAGAACAGAATCTACTTTTTCTAAAGCCCATCCACCCTCTGGAGAAAAACGGAAGTAAAATCAAAAGTTACTCACGAAAGAGTTCTGCTCCTTAAGGAGATACGTGTCCGAAGGGACACAAACCTCTTGACAAACCTCTCGACCTTCAGACTCCTACATCATGGGTCTGTCATGCGTTGCTTTATTATCAATTTGTTGAAGAAAACAGATACTACACATGATCTTAACCAAAAGACCGAAGGTGTAAACGGACATATTTATTAGTACCGTTGTTGATATTGATCACGCGAAGAGTTCAACGAATAACATTGACATCGTAGAAGTTCGTGTACTGGTGAGCAGCGACATCACTTCGGTAGAACATACTCATCTAGACATTTTCAGTAGGTTATTTATCTACGATGATGTAGGCTTTAAGCTTTCAATATTGCAGATGAGGTATAAAACAAAGTGAGATATTACTTTCAATAGCTTGTTAAGACAATAATAGTAGTATGTGGTGAATAAGCGATTTTGTATTGGTTAAAGAGAAGCTTGATTCCAATAAAGTTTTGTTATTGGCTGTTAAGTCATAACATTGTGTATTTACTATACATATGGGAGTTCTTATCCCTGATGAGCCCTCCGCAAACTTCTGGATTGTAAGGGAGTTCCTACAGTTTAGTTTACTGACCTCGATTGACATCGCGGGTGAATGAAAGACTGAAGAAAGCATTCCTTTACGTCAGGATTGTACCTACTTGTAACCACATTCCTTTCTAAGTTTAAAACCTTCCTCCTGGTTCTGAATTTTTAATCCACCCTGGGTTCATAAATGTTAGGCTGCGGGCCAAGTCCGAAATCCGAAGGCGATTCGATCCAGTCTGGGAAGAAATTGAGATCTAAAACAAAAGATGATGTTGTAAAAAACAAATGCCTCAGTAATAATCATCAAGTTTTCCTCAATCAGTATGTGGTGGTCGATGGGAGGCAGCGCCGAGTGGCTTTGTCCATTGCTGGGATGTGCCAGGCAGTGCAGAGTGTGCGTCATTCCTAGCATGAGATATGCTAATTATAAGGCTTTTGGTCTTTGACGTCTTGTAAACTCAAAATGACCTCTGACCTCCACCTGAAACAATAGCAACCTTCCTTCCACTGTGACAAATCTATATCCTCATTGTGGTATAAGTAACAGAAGAAAAATGGACTTCAAAGCCTAAAGTTTAAGTGTCATGGGTAGGCTTAGTAGCCAGGTCGTCATTTTGAGAAAAAGAGCGCTTTCCACTTCATCATCTAAACACATTGACTGAATAGAATTTCTAATCATCCTATCGGCCCCGCATCCCACACACATGTTCCTAATTTGGCAATTAAAATTAAAATTAGTAATTGATTTACCAGAGTTATGCTTGTGAAAAGAATAGAAAGAAATCTTTTCTCCTCTATAATCTTGTCTTTGGAATGGTACAAAATACAGTCCTATCTTTTCTGTGGTAACGAAACGACACAATTTGGAAAAACGGCCCACTGCCTATTCAGTTTTCGCGGTGATCGTATTTTTGGCCATAGATCACCTTTGCCCCCCACCCCCTCCACACACACACACAAACACAAATCAAAAACTCATAGGGTTTGATCTCTTCATGTGAAAATCTAAACATTAAGTTTGACAAGTATCCCTGATTCCTGTCTTTACATATCTTGTGTAAAGTCTCTCACCTCCGCCTGCCCCCTTTGGGCTTGGGGTCGTAGATATGCCCACGGTATTCCCGCCTGTTGTAAGAGGCGACTAAAGGGGAGGACTTGTACTGTATTTGAAACGAACTCGACCCGTATTTAAACTTGACCTTTTTATCTAGCTGACACTATATAACACATTCGTGTTGGTGTGTCGTTAAATCCCATCTAACTCACCTCCACCCAAAATAGGGTTCTTTCCTTTGAAGAAATGTACACCAGACACCGTAAATCTTACAGTTTCTTGTTATTTCCCCTTCAAATACCTTTCATGACTTTCCCCCAACACACCTTTCCTTTTAACAAGTTATTCTCCATGAATTGAACATTTCAGTGACGAAAATGGTGTGAAGTGATTAAACAGAGCCATTCATAAGTTAGGGTACCAGGGTACACTAATACAAATTCGGATGACTGCATTTTCCTTTTTATATGACAAATCTATAAACCAAGTTTGAAAACTATCCACCATTCATTGAAAACTGTCCATCATTCCGTAAATTAGATATCATGGTTACAAGGATTTTACATGGTTTTAGCATTTTCCCCTCTGAGACTTCAGATAACCTTTAATCTTTACCAAAAATAATAGTTTTCATTTTCTTACTATATCGTATACACATAGCAAGTGGGGGGCTTGCTTCCTTCTTCAGGATATCCTGTCCGGTTTTTTACCTCTAGTGACCTCACATAACCTCTGACCTTCACCAAAAACAACAGGGATCTTTCTCTTTACATGACAAATCAATGACCCAAGTTTGAGAATTATCCACCATTACTTTGATGCAAACATACAGGCACTCGCGCGTGATTCTTAGATTCATTTTGTCAGCAGCAAGAAATCTAACAGTGCTGTGTAATAGAGAGACACTTTCTCTTCTCCTAAGGTGTTACATAAGCTCTTATGCCACTTCACCATTGAGCTAATTATCACATATAAGGCTAACCAGACTTATTTCATTAAATATGAAGACGTCATTCTATAAGTATGATTTATTTCCATTCAACCAGCATAACTCATGCAAAATTTGTTTAGACTCTTATGAATTTTAATGATGCTTTTTCATAGTCGTCAGACCAGATCATTTACATGATCTTAGCCAAAAGGCCGTGACGCCTCAAGAATGTTCAGTGAAAAAGAAATGTTTACTGTAGTTGGAAAGTAAAGATAATAGTAATATGAACTCCTGCGCTCTTGACATTGTTGTTTATCAGTTTGAAGTGCTATTACTATGCTTTACGTGAGGCAATTTACGAATATATTTTCTCCTGCAGCACCATGCCAGGAAGTACCCGCAGAAGGAGGAAGGACAATAGTTTACACCGACCACACAGGAAACCAGAAACAGCATAAAAGCAATCTAACGGTCACTTGCGAAGGACGTATGGTTCGTTTTGGACAAAATAGGTCAACATGTGCGAATGGAGCATGGACTCCTTCTGTTGCTCACTGTAAAGAAAACCGTAAGTATTTTAAATTGATGTATAGCTGTTTTAAATGTCACGAACCTGTTTTAGCATTGACTGAAGTAGTAATCTAAGCAGATGTGTCAGCACATTCTAAAATACTTCTGTTGCTAGTTTTTGCAATACTATGTCCAGACAGAGAGCCGCGGTAGCGCAAACACCATGGGCGGCCATCTGTCTTTGAAAGTGGGGGATATAGTCAAAGGCATTACGCTAAGCGGAGAGCCATTTCAGTTGTCGCGGAGCGTACAAAGAAACCTTTGGCCAAAAATACTCCCGAGATCACCGGACATGGCTCTTATTAGATTTGTAACGTAATACTATGACAACTGTCGGAAGTATTTCCTAAAAAGGTAAATAGGGGCCTAGCGTAAAAATTCTAGGAAACTTAACTTTTCTACATGGTTTCGTAATCTGCCGGGTTGATTTCATGCGAGATATAGTGTACAGCATCCACATCTAATTCCATGGGGATATATTCTCGTATCCCAGGATCCAGGATCGCTGCCCATGGCAAACACCATCTAAGTTTCACGTTCAACAACTTAAATGCATCCTGACTGGATTAATTTTAGTATGGTTGTCAGTATGTACTATCTGAAAAATCTTGGTATTCATCTTTATTCCGGAGCGCAGCCTGATTGAAGTTTTAGCTAGTTTTATAAATCTGCACATTTCCTGCGCATTACGTTTAGTAGTGCGAAACTTCGCCATGCCTTATATTCTAGTACGTAAGAAATTGCTTATGTCCCGATATTGTCCGCAGGATGGCTCTTTTAAAGGACTAAAATATGGTCACAACACATGCGAGTTTCTGTTACCTTCGTCAATTAAACAAAAAGATACTCTTGCCTTTAAGTTTAGTATATAAATGGTTGTCGCTTGATAAATCAAGCTTAACATTGAGAGAAAGCATTCAAGAAACTGGCGCCGGATCAGGGGGCCGACTGGACACAAAGACATTTGGGAAATGTCTAGTGGGTAGGATAATTCGGTAAGCCGATAACCGGTAGTCTTGATGGTTGGTTGATGGTGCTCGGAAAGAAGAAACAGGCTGTGCTTTGTTTGAAAAATACGGTGATTCTACGATACTTAGTAACAACCAGGTGAGCTGTTGTGGGCATCTATTTGTTGTAATTAATAGAATTATTCCTGAAAATTCTATTGGTAAACCCTTCTTAAAAAAGCACTGGCCTTGATTTGTAAAGTACTGTGTTATTTTTGTCAAGTTTACATACACGGGAATTTATAAACCATTCTATGGAGTGTTGCATGTCATCATGAATTTGTAAACCTAGCCACTAGCATACATGACAGTTCGATTAATGAACCAGTTGTGGAGGACTGTTTCCGGACGGGCATTGAGACCTAGTCAGCCCTCGACCCCAACTACTGCATTGTCTTAGTGTATGAAGAAATTTGTCAAGATAAAAATGTCATATTCTCATCGCAAAACCCACTCAAAGATGGTTAAGATAAGGGCGTAAACTTGAATGGTGATTTGATATGTTAGAGGGAAACTTATTGTCAGCATTCTGGTGAAATTTGGCCTTAATCTAATTTGCGATGTGTGATTCTCTAGATACTTGCAGATGAAGTTATCACATTTTTAACCCCAAGTGAACTTCAAGCAAGCAAATAAGACATCATGCCATCACGCCCCGCATTAATGGTCCCTCATTATTGTTTTTCATTTTTTTTTTTTAATTTAAAACCAATTTCATAATCTCATGTCATCTTAATGTAAGAGGATTTGAAATCTTGCAAACTTTAAAATTCTTATGAAAAGCTCGTATTTCTATCGAATTCTTAACAACAGACTGAAAAAAAACAATGAAAAAGTATTTATTCAACAATATTAGGAGATGACAGGACCCTGCTTGCTTCAAGCTCACCATAGGTCACCCGAACGTCGGTAGCCCCTTCAATTGCTTATATCCCGAAAACTGCACGTCAGAACTAAAAAAAATAAAATTTCACCAGAATCCTGAAATTCTATCCTCTTTCACATATCAAAAGTAGTTGTTAGCCTAAGCCCTTTCATAAACCATTTTCATGATTAATATGAATCTTGATAACATATCTGTATTTGTGTATTTCCTTCCAAAAATGAAATGGAAAGTTTATAACAATTTTTTGGTTACCGTTCTAGTTGCTCTAGGGAAAGATGCGTATCAAGTGAACACAGATCATTACGGACATGCTAGCAGAGCTGTTGATGGAATCACAAGCGGCCGCTACGATTCTGGAAGCTGTTCCCATACACGTAAGTTTACACCATACAAACATGATATAGTTTGTAAATGATTATAATAATTATATATATATATATATGTATATATATATATATTATAATTCTTATTAAGAGCTTGTTCTTTAATTGACATCAGAGTCAGAAAATTTAAAAGATACAGAGTAGCTCATATTACACAGCATGAGAGTGTCCGGATTACACATTAGGGCCTTGTATGCTCACCACGATATTACTTCAAGCAACGAACCAATTCTGTGTCTACACAACGAGAAGGTGAGCACAGTTTTTCGTTTTTTTTTTTTTTTTTTTAGGGTTTAGGAGTAACTTAGTTGGGAGATATATCTGTCTGGGATGAGATTTGCCCTTTAACTTGAGGGCAGGATTCACACAGTTGCATTTTTTAATATTGTGAAAACCTGGTTGGAGATGGTGAATTAAATTAATGGGTTACGTGTCTGAGCCGTAAAACAAAGATGACTGCATAGATTTTACGGTCAAACAAGGCGCTTTATCTCGATGTTTTATCTCCCAGTAGGCAGTAGCTTGGCAAAGGGGAAATGTTGGGTATTAAGACACTTGTGCACAAGCACGACGTCTATACATCGATTTAGACATGATGGCTCATTGTCAGTTTATCCGTCAATCAGGAGCCTAAAACGCACAAGATGTTTTCAAAACTTCCTGCGCATCATCTTTGTGAACTTTTGCAGCACTGTCCTACTGGGAAATATATTCCAGAGTTACTGTTTTAACAGCTATTAGAACACTGCTGCTGTGAATATAATCCATTCACTAAAATTCTTACAAAATATTACCCGCCAAATCCAATTTAAGATGCAAGATTGTTGACTTTTTAAGGAGCAATCAATAATGGTAAGGAAATTTTCATAGCTTCATCACAAAGGTGAAAGTTGGTTTATTTTAAAAACCAGTTCCTTAAATTTTGCAAAGTAAATTTTGCTCTCCTGAATTCTTTCTGATTTGAAGCCAAGCAAATCGCCAGGGATCATAAAGTGGTTATGTTTTGTTCGGCAGCCCGGTTTAGTGCTTTATATTCCCCCATTAAGCAAAAAATTATGCCTAAGGTCACAGGAGTCCAGAGAGAGAGAGAGAGAGAGAGAGAGAGAGAGAGAGAGAGAGAGAGAGAGAGAGAGAGAGAGAGAGAGAGAGAGAGAGAGAGAGAGAGAAGAGAGACTTCCTTTCATTTTTCATTATTTTGTAAAATTGTTAACTTGAAATTGTCACTGTGCTTGAAGTACAGAAACAAATAAATTAAATAAAATAAAATGAAAGTCCAACCAATACTGTGCATTTTTAATTTATCAATATTTTAAATAATTTATAACGGAGAAATTTTAAGTTGACGCGAAGACATGTAAATGTAAGACATGCCGTATTCAAACACTAAACCACTACTCCTTATTTATTAACACAATGTTGTACTGCAAGGCCTATAGCATCAACCATGTTGTGACTGTAAACATCAAGTAAATTCAAACTTGGTGATTGTTATTAAATCATTAAAATTTGCATTTTCTTCTTAGGGAGAAATGGCCATAATAAGTGGTGGTACGTCAATCTTGGTTCAACGGTTTTGGTTCAAGAAATAATAATATACAATCGGCATGATAACGACCATCGTAAGTATGTCCTTCGTACATTCTGTAACATAAATGACCGAAAAATATACAGACATCGATTGCAAAGGTGATTTAAATGTGTTGTATCTTTTACCAGGGGCTGTTAGAACACACAAAAACCAAATCTGTCCGTTAGTTAATTAGATGAGGCCCAGTTTCCAACCCATTGGTTCAAGTCGAGCCGGCCACGTCCTTTTTTCCAGTTGTGGCTCACTGGATTGTTTTCCCTTCCTCCATTGTTTATGCGGAGCATCACGGCACAACCTTCATGGAACGGGTCACTTAGACCTACATTTGATGGACATCCTTCGTGTTGTTAAAAGCCAAGTATTTGCATCCTCGGCTCTTGTGAATTTAGACAATGTGTGAGGTTGTGCGTTATGTATTACTATGTAAAGGTACTAAATTTATGACGAACAAATTCCAACTGATGGCCGTAGCCTCTGGGGGCAGAGGAAAGTTGCCCCTTAAGATTTCCAAATCGTAAATAAAAGTTGACCTTCTTGAGGAAAAATACGTAAAATGCTAAAACTTTCGCTGTCCAAATTATGATTTCTAGGACCCCCAAACCTGGGAAATTGTATAATAAAGTTTCCTTTTCTCCAATTTTTCCCGGGGTTCCCCCGCCGTGGATGTGTTCTTAATGCGGGTTTCTCTTGACGAATAAACCATAGTGTTCCTCCTACAAGATACACAGCTTGAATACCTTCAGCATAAACGTTGGCGAGAGATAAAGTAGCATATGGTTACCGTTAATCATTAGCTAAATCTAACGAGGATGTTTTTAGACAAACCTTACAGTTCCATGACGATTGATTTCAAGTTCTATACTTTCGTTCCAGATACCAGGCTTTTAGGTGCGAAGGTCCGTGTTGGTCACCAGACATCTGACGTTACTTTAAATCAGTTGGCTGCCTCTGTAAATGATACTGACATCAATCCCATACATATCCAACTTAATCCAGCGATTGAAGGAAGCATCTTAAGTGTCTCCGAAGTAGACAACGGAAACCCACTCACTCTGTGTGAAGTGCAAGTATTCGGGGAATTACGTGGTAAGTTGATCGATGAATCGTAACAAACTCACCACACTGCAGGAGATATCTTGTGGATTATTTTCATCCATTGCCAATTGCTATTTGATATGATTTGTTCAGACCATACATTGGGTAGGGAACGGTATATACGATAAAATTTTTTTCACCATTCATTAATATAAGCCCACGACTTCGATTAAAGGAATTGGTTATGCGACATGCGTAACTGGTAGGAAGAAAAAAATCTGCAAGGATCTACAAATATCCAGCACCAGGGAGCTGTAAGAGCCCTCATTGTTTCCTGCCCAGCACAATGTATTTGTACACTTGCTAATACATACGCATATAAAATAACGATCCGTCCCACAGTAATAGGTACAACTTGTTATGCTTATATTTAGCAAACCGTAATTATTCCGGAAATTTGGGATAACGTTCAGAAAGGAACTTACCGATGTTTTAGATCACAGCATGATCAGTAAGTATTCGGTATGAGCCGCCTTTTCTTTCTAAATTTAAAACGGATCAAATTACAATGACATATCCTTATGTTCCTTTGTTTACATCCTAATATCTTTTGTTTTAACATGTTAAGTGGATCTCATACTGTTTAACCGTTCTGTTGTCCACCCAGCAAAGAAATAAAAAGTAGAATGATGTCAAAAATTTCAGTAAACACCATTACATTTCAGGAAATTTGTAACCGAAATTATGGATTTTTGCCTAAAATGCCAAATTTCCTTAGATAAGCTTTGTTGTAAGGTAGGAAACAGTTCCAGTCATTTTCCAACCGCAAAACAATAAAAGTGTGTGCTTTGGATTGTTTTCAAATCACAGTGTATCTCGGAAGTTTCGTACATATGTAAATAATCATAGACAACATTTATTCCTGTCTTTCAAGTTATTTCGGAGAGTTACCTGACTTTTCTTTCCGAAAGTAAAATGGCCACTGTAATGCAGGTCCTTGTACTTCTAACGCAAAGTTACTGCAAGTGTTGTAGGCTCACTCATAATGTAACAGAACTACGTACTTTAATGAAACCTTCACATGGCTCCCATTTTATACAGTACTAGTACTCAAAGTCCAATTTCAATATCCTTTCTACTCGAGCATAGCTCTTGATTGGATTGAAATTGAAACGCATAGGCGATTGATTTTTGGATATTGTAGGCTTTAGAGGCCACGGTTATAGCTTTGTGGTACGGCTGCTGCTTGAAAACTTTGAAGGAACTCATTGTAGAAAAATTTAGGGTCTTTGTCCAGGTAGCACTTCAACTTGGGCAATTTCAAAATGGTCCAATTTATGTTCATCCGATTCAAGACCACGTCAATTAATCCATAAAAGTTGTGCATTGACTGTCCGTAGTCTATGTGTGTCAAAAGGACAACACGTGGACATGTATGCCACGTGCGAGAGGTCTGGTGTAGAGGGCATGTTTATAATTGACCCATAGGGGTTACATATTGGAAATCCTGGTTTAATGGATACTGCATGTGGGCACTTTTTGGGATGGCATACGAGCCTTTCAAATGGAAAAAAAATTGGGCCACATTGTATGCAACCAGGGTGCACTGCCCATATGAATAGCATACCACATGGCAAAATCCTAAGCTACTGCATATAGGTATTGTCTGTAATCTCCCATGTGGAATCTATTATTTTATGATATAGAGTATCTAACTGGACATAGATTTTCAAGTTTCAAGTAGTATTTACATTATTTGCGGGATGTCAGGCCTCTTTTTATCCTTAGTCTGAAGAGGGGCCTTAGTGCTGGATATTAGCTTAAAGTATGTGACATTATCCCTAAAGTTTCAGTCCCTGCTGTGTGGGAATCATCAATATTTCTCTTGGAACACTGTAGATGTCTCCTTCCCTCCACTGCCCCCTGTGGGTTGGGGGTTATAGAATATGACCACGGCATACCCCGCCTGTCGTAAGAGGCGACTAAAGGGGAGGACTTGAACCGTATTTATCTTATTGACACTATGTGACACATTCGTGTTGGTGCGTCGTTAAACCTTATCTAACTGACTAACTAACTGACTCCTTCCCTCCACAACCCCCTACCCCCGTCATGCAGCCAAAGAAAATTCTGGAAAGGTATGGAAGTGCTACGTGTGATATTTTTTATTCAGTGTTCAATCTACTCTAAATATTTCTTCTTGGCAATAAACAAAGTGTACACTTTCATCGACCTTTATTTTTATTGCCTTCAAGAACATAGGCCTTCGTACATGTTTAGTTGTTTCCTTTGAAACTGAGAAATGAAAAGATCGGGCACTTCTCAGACAGACCGTAAGCATCGCGTGTAGAAGGGCTTCTAGTTTTCCAAAGAAGGTGCGTTTTCGTAACATCAAGGACGCGACACATTTTTATCACACAAGCCAACATTTGCAGGCTTGGCTACAATGGGCACGTTTCCTGCGGAAGAAGTGGGAGGGAGAGAAAAAGGAAGACTCCAAACATTTGTCGTGCCCCCTCCCAAAATAGATTTTAGGTATACAAAAAGTTATGCATAAAAGTATCGTTTACTTTGCTATTTGGGTTGGACAAAAAAACCTAGTCAATCAGGAGGCTTATATTACCCAAAATATCCTCAAAAAGTTATTTAACATGCCCGCTTTGCAAGCATCTACTCTTATAAACTTTGTGAAGCACTGTTTGGAGCAATATCTTTCAAAACTATTCTTTTGAAACTTTTTTTAAGAGTATGGGACCACTGATGCCGAGATTCCTCTCCACTTTGAAAACTGTTAAGATACAAATTCGGATGTTACTTTATGCTGAAGACACTCAATTTTACATTACTATTAACGGCTCTAACATTCAGCTCAGATTTTAACTGTAGAACCTTCATTAGATACGTTTAACGTCGGATAGCTTCATCTCATGGGCTAAGGTGCACTTTTTCTAAATAACGATATATTAAATTTTGCAAGAGGAACTTAACTCTCCAAAGATCATCAAGTTGTGATACTACCATAAGGAGATACATACTTGCACCAGAATGTTTTTAAATACTGAATTAAACAATTTTCTGCGGGCTTCGAGCCTGCACCAGGGGTGGTCTCAGCGGACGCAAGCTACCCCCTTTTTTATTTTTTGCTGATGAGAAGGCAAGAAATATGTTGGTCGTAAGTAGAGTTTGAAGATTGTTTTCTCCAAACCATTTCCAGCACAATATGATTTACCGTTCATTGCAATGCAAAGAGAGTGGCATCGATATTGACAAATTAAAGATTCAATTGAATTTTTGTTCAATAGCAAATCTTTAAGCTTCTGTTTAACAGGGCTGGAGCCGAGTCGAGTCCACCAAATTCTAGTCCGAGTCCGAGTTCCTGGTATCCGAGTCCGATTCTGAGTCCGAGGCCTAAGGCCCGAGTCCGAGTCCCAGAGTCCCTGTGTAAACTGAATTTTTTTGAGTGAAAGAAGACGAGAACTGCAATGAAATAGTCTTATTATCACCTTTATTAATTCCCCTTTTATTAAAGATGACCATAGATCCAAACAATAGGTAAACCTAACATAACAAAAAACCACTGAATTTCCTATTATGAAAATAAACGGATAAGACACGAATCTTCAGTTTCCAAAAAGGGGGCGGACCAAATAATAGTAGGCTAGTGTTTCAGGTACCAAGATCGAGCTATGCAAGAGGAGCACATGGTGAATTATGAATGCTTAAATGATATTCTGATATGATTATGACGCTGCAATACATGATTTATCATTATAAAAAGTTAATCAGCCTGTAGGTTCCTGAAAATTGCCCAAGGTCTGAAACAAAAGCTTGAAGACCTAGGGCCCTGGACAGGCTGGACGCCAATATCCTATGTCGACCCTCGTCTGATAAACGTTTTGGTTACAAATAACATTAAGCCATGCTCAGGCCTGAAGGTAAATTTCCCAAACATGCGTTCACTGAATGCTTACTCCAGGTTCACAAGTGCAATACCATAAAAGTTGTGTTCAACATTTCGTGCTGGACCCGTGCTATCTTCAGTCAAGCCTTGGAGGCCTCAGATTGAGTCTATATTCCGAAGTGTTATGATAATGCACACCGACTAATACACTTACTGTACGTAATGATATTTTCAGCAAAGAGTTTTTCGCGCAGTTCCGACCTGAGGTTTACGGTCGTGAGGAAAATAGTCTCGAGACCGAGACCGGTCTTTAGTCATCCAGCAGTGCTGTTTAAATATCCATACTTTCATTCATTTATTTTTTTTTCACGTTATCAGACAGAAGTATCGAACCAAATAATATGTGGACGGAAGTGAACTTAAAACCCTTGTGGGCTTAACAAAGACGATCACTCCAGTAAAGGAAAATCTTATTTACAAAAACCAAAACAGTCAGTACCTTGTAATAAAATTCCGATTTACTTCATCCCTTCCCAACCCTTCCCTAGCCCACCCGTATAAATGATAATCAATAACAACCTTTGGTTACACTGATAACAGTAAACGTACAGTAAGCAAAAGAAATATCCCTTCACTACTGACAATTGTAATAATTCTGAAGGCATTTCCTGAAAGAAGCAACAGATTGTTTCGCATGAACACCATTTGATAATGAATTCCACAGAAAAATAGATCTATACCTTAGACTGAGCTGACTGCGAGATTTACGATACAATGTATTTCGAAGTTTGTCTGCGTGGCGTGTGTCGTGATTATGAATAGAGAGATTACACATATAAAAAGAAAAAATGAACCAGGAAGAAGATTATTTAGACAAGGATGGGTGAAGGTAGCTACATTTAAGGATATGAGATCTTCTAACTTAAGTAAATTTAAAGAAGAAAACATTTCATTGGTGTTACTGCGTGGTAACGCACAGGTGATGTTCCTAAGGGCTCTTTTTTGAAGGATACACAATTTATTTTGATTTGTCTTAGTTGTACCAGACCAAATCGATGAGCAGTAAGAAAGATGGGGCAATACAAGGCTAAGATAGATAAATCTCATAATTTTATGTGCCTTAATTTTGATAAAATTCCGATACCTTTGGAAATTTGGTTTGAAATATGGCCAACATGATCCCACAGGAGAGACTAGAATCAATACGTACACCCAAACATTTAGTACTATTAACCCTCTCCAGAGAAATAGATCAATGGCTTTGTAAAATCGAAATGGCAAAAACTGTGGGATTCCTTTTCCGAAAACAAATTGTATCGAGTTACACCAACGGTCGGAACTGGGGGATATGGAGACTCCCGTAAACGGAGAGATGATTTAGTCCTGACTAGGGCTCGCATCGGTGACACTTACCTTACCCATGCCTATTCACTTCACGGGGATGAAAGACCATATTGTTTACCCTGTGATTGTCACCGTCAGTAACATTCTCTTTGACTGTTGCGAATACTCCCATATTCGCCAGAAGTACTATGCTGTGCCAGACCTGAAAACTTTATTTGAGCAGACAGATCCTTACTTTATTCTGGGCTTTCTCAAGGAAAGTAAACTGTATGGAAACTTTTGACATGACTCCCGCATTTGCCTAGACATTTTAGTAGAATATGACCCGCCCCTTTTTTTAACTTAACCTAATTGTACCCCAATATTGCCCCATTTTCTTTTCTAGGTGACACTATATAACACATTGGTGTTTGTGTGTCGTAAAATCCCATCTAACTAACAATTCATAACAGCATTCATATCAGTATTAACAGTAGGCCTACTATATTTAAACAAAATATAGTGCGTTTTTCCACATTAATAGACAATTTGTTTGAAGCAAACCAATCATTAAACTTCTGCAGCTCATTGCACACTGTTCTTTTCAAACTATGTATATTGCTTTCAGTGAAAAATATGTTCGTGTCGTCAGCAAAAAGAACCAAGGAACATTTTTTCGAAATTTTACAAATATCATTCACAAACAAAATGAAAAGCAAAGGTCCTAAGATGGAGCCTTGGGGAACGACCGCAATTTACAGTAAGTTTGCTTGACCATGCATTATTGACAGTTGTTAACTGCTGCCTATTTGACAAGTAACTCGAAAACCAAGAATGAGCAGGACCTTTTATTCCAAAATGCGTGAGCTTATGTATTAAAATGTTATGATCAATCGTGTAAAAGGCTTTGGAAAGGTCAAGAAATACCCCGATACAATATTTACTACTGTCCGAGGCACTGTAAAGCTTATCAATAGCGTCGGCTAGTGCCAGTTCAGTTGAGTGACCAGGCCTGAAACCATATTGATTATCATGTAGTATACTAAATTTACTTAGGAATTTGTTCAGTCTATTAAACATTAATCTCTCAAGGATTTTTGAAAAGCAAGGCAGGATTGATACAGGCCGATAATAACAAAGAGTGCTGGCATTTCCTTTTTTAAAAAGTGGGATAACTTTGGCTAGTTTAAGTTTATCTGGAAAAGTTCCAGTACTGAGAGACAAGTTGAAGATGTGACAAAGGGGCCGTAAAATGTAGGGTATAACTTTTTTGACTATATTAGGTCTTAGATCATCGACACCGGCTGCTTTTCGTGGACCTAGTGAATCAGTGATAATTTTTGCAACTTCGTCCACTGTTGCTGGAAAAAGAAAAGAGCTAGGATTTGGATCACTAAGGTAACCACTGGGAAGTACAGCAGAGTAAATTTTTGCAGCTAAAGAAGGACCCAAATTTACGAAATAATCATTAAAGCTATTGGCGATTTCTTGTTTGTCATTGACTGTCTTACCGCCAATTTTAAAAGTATCAGACAAATTTGCATTATTATTGTTATTTAGAATCTCTTTCACAATTTTCCAAGTTCCTTTCATGTCATTTCTGTTCTCCTGAAACTTATCAAAATAATAGTTCTTCTTTGCAATTCGAATGACATGATTCAGCTTATTACGAAATCTAGTATAAATTAATTTATTGGCAACAGATAGGTTTCTCAAAAATTGTTTGAAAAGTCTATTCTTTTTCTTTATGGAAGAAATAATCCCTGAAGTGATCCAAGGTGAACTCTTTTCCCCTTTACCTTTACCTTTAATACGTATCATAGGAAAACATACATCATGGATATCACTAAACCTATCATAAAAAGTAACGAAGGCCGTATTTGTATCATTCTTACTTAATACATGCTCCCAGTTTATGGCAGAAATACGTGAAACAAACATGAAGCTCCATGCTAAAAGATACCAGCTCTTGTACGTTTACAGCTATTTTACAGCTGTTTTAAGTTTTTGTAAGTCTATTCCCTTGGAAACTTTATCAACAAGAATAATTGCATATAGGTGGAATAACTAAGACAACCATATCAGGAAGAATAAAGTACACTGTGTTTTGTTATAAAAGCGTACAAGTGTCTATAAACTACACGTCTAAAATGAAACCCCCAAAACTCTTGTAAAAGGTAAACTACTTATATGAGTAAATGACATTGAAAAAATATCTACCCAATCCATGTATCGTATGGGGAACTTACCAGCAGTTAAATGTCTGCTAGATTCTTTGAAACATAAGGAACACCATTGCTAAAACAATTGACTATCATTTCCATTAGTAACAGATCCTTCAGCAACCTTGAACACTTAATTACACATTTTGTTTTGTTTTTACATAGAATATTGTTAATTGTCTTCACAATTGATTAGTGTCCTCTTTAGATCCTTGACCTAAATAACAGTACTGTATCTTGCTTTACATTTTAACTGTTTTAGTAGTACACGTGATTCAACGAGCTAAGCTTGCGTAGGATTTTGCTTGTAGTTATTGTACAGTTTGTTTTTACACGTAACTCAAGCCAGTATCCCTCTTGCCATCCATGGAGATTTCTGAAGATTTATTTTTGGGATTTGCTTAGGTTAGAGGACAACATTTAGTGAATGTTTGGGTCAAACGAATTGCTAAAATACCTATAAGCAGAATGTACATCATGGTTATTGTTTACATTCGACAAAGTTAAAGGGAAATATTTCGTTTGAAAAATACCACGACGTGACTCTAATTTATTCCCATTGTGGTCTTTTACCCTTTCCAAACATGGAACACAAATAACTTGCAGCAGATCAACACTAATCTCACGAAATATGGAAAGAAAGAAGCAGCAATTTTTTGTATCTAACGGGCTCATTATAGAACGATATGCCTCGCCCACACTATGCAACGTTCGTACTGCTGCATATTCATTTAGGAAGAGTGGTCATGTCAGGTCATATATGCACCCATTACGCAATACGTGTTGACCTTACCGTAATTCCAACGACCCTGCTCACAACAAACTACCACCACAGTTTCTGTACAGCCCCGTGCTGTACATGATACTGGAATTCAAAACTCACACATGGAGACGCAGCGTCATCTCCTTGGTTCGCCGTGAGTGTGCGTTATTAATCGTTACAGGAGAGTCACTACAAACGTGATAATTTATCTGCGAAAGACTTGTAGGCCCTGCATATTTCTTTGTTTTGGGCAAGTGACAACCACTGGCATCACAGGTTCGTAAAATTTTCATGTTGTACCATTGTCGAAGCTCCAACAGTCTCTTTTACATCCGGCTGTTTCGAAAGTAAATCAAACCTGCTAAGGCCCAAGGGATGCAATTTGAATTACGGAATAACTGTAACTTTGTTTATAGTATACCAGGGAGACGATAAGCCCACCTACTGTAATATAACGGTAGTTCCGTTAGGTTGTCAAATAGAATCTCCCTGGTTCAGTAATACAGACATAATGTTGTAATAATTCCCTTTAATGTACTGTACTGTACTTAATTCGTATTTTCCGAACTTTTCGTACATGCTGTAGAAGGCGTGATAGAAATGATTCAATTGATGGATTTCAAATCAGGGGTGATGAAGGTGAGGTTTTGCATGCATAATTGTTTGGGTGAACAAATCTATAAGTTATTACAGAAAGGTTAACTACTCGTTAATTAGTGCTCGGAGGGTAGAATGTTTTTCTTATTTACCTTTCTTTCATCAAACGTGACCCGATCGCAAGTAAACGAGGATAGATTCAATAAATAGCCAGACAAACGCAATATTTGCCTTTAATTTGACTCAACTCTTCCACCATATTATTAAATTTCTGCGGCAAGCATTGTTCTTAAAAATAGAACGAGCAGTCTCTTTACATTGATTTCGTACTTTTTAGACTTTTAAAATTGGATAATGACCAGGTAAATCATCAATGATACATTGTCAACTAGACAATTTTGTACTTGCAGACAAGTTAGACTAGATAGTTATACTTCTTGACTATGTCGTTTTTACGATGTTTCCACAACTTGACCTCATCTGCTGACCTCACATAACTTTTGAGCCCCACTTTAAAGTGAGTAACAAAAAAAAAGAAGAAAGTGTCGTAGGAAAAATCCGTACCCCGGACCGTCGGCGTGGGAAACTGAGCTCTTATCTACTACGCCATCAATGAACTCGTTCAGCATAAGGTATTTAAATTTCTAAATTTTATCGTCACAGCATCCTTTTCACGTGTTCATAATTAGGTAACTTGAACAAGTGTTATTACTGTAACAGTTATGCTTGTGAAAAAATAAATGTTGTCCTCTATAACTTTATCTTTGGAATGGTAGAAGATCCAGGCCTTTCTTATCGTTAATCACGAAACGCCGGACTCAATTTGCAGGTACCGCCCACTGTCAATTAGTTTACGAGGTTTGCGTAGGTTCACCTGCGATGACCTGATACGGCCTTTGATCTCCGACTTATCCATAGGGTTCCCTCTCTCTTAAAATACACATGTTTATACCAAGTATGAAAAGGATCCGTCATCCCTGTCTTGAAATATCCCGTTCGTGATTTTAAGGTTTTCGGTTTTTGAACTCTGATGACCTCAAACGATCTCTGACCTCCACTGGAAGCAATAGGGATCTTTTTTCAATATTATAAAGTACGAAGATTGTCCATCAGTGCCATCTTGAGGTACCATGTTTACAAGCAGTTTTTAAGAATTTCGCAATTTCACCTCCAGTGACTTCAGCTAACCTTTGACCTTCACCAAAATCAACAGGGTTCATCTTTTGACAATAACGCATCCACATACTAAGTATGAAAAGCATTCATGCTCCCAGCCTAGACATATTGTTTTTATATGATTTTCGGTTTTTTATCTTTGGTGACATCACACGATATTTGACCTCCACCCAAACAATAGGGATCTTTCTCTCAATATGATTATTCATTACTCAATATGAAAATTATCCATAATTGCTATCTTGAGATATTCTGTTTACAAACCAAACGTCACAAACGCACATACATGCACACACAATCTCAGTCACAATCACAAAATCAGAGTGATTGCACAGATTCCTTTTGCTTTTAGCAAGGAATCGAAACCGTAAGACAGTGCTTCCCAATACGTTAGCTGTCTGGAGTAAAAAGAAAAATATTATCAACACCGCAAGAGGATTTCTTCTCTACATTTTTTTATTATATTGAAATCTTTCAAAGGAGAGATCGGAGGCAAGAAAATAGACTTTTTGTTAGACGTTGGGCCAAAACCGGGAGAAAAAGACGGTGCCTGGAGGAATGTTGTTATCTTAGTTGGGACCAATATACGTAAAAAATTCGTTAGATACATTTGCCGTTTCCAGAATCAGGAACATTCTTCCTTTTGTGGTAAACTGAGGAAATCTTTTAGGGTTATTTTTAGTAGATTAGATTCGAGATAATACCCTAAGTTTTAGAAAAATAAATTGTACTTTTCATAAGCAGATCACCATAGACCGATCGTTTAACATTTTTAATGAGTTGCTGAGGTTTCAGTTATTCCAGCTGGTTTAGTGATAAGTGGAAGAAACGGTGATAGGCGAATGAGGTCAACGAAATTAATGGCATTACTGTCAGTCCCATATCTTCCCACGTCAATATTAAAGTCACCTAAAACGAAACATACTCTCTACTCAGCATTTAATCTACTCCTTAAATAATCCAAATAACTTACAAAATAAGAAGCTGGGTTTCCAGATTGTTGATAAATTACTGCAACAATAACAGTCTTTTAACACAACTTATCTCAACAAACATAGATTCACAATGGGGTGAAAAATTATTAAGGTCACTCTTTATAGGAAACTTGGTGTCGTGATGAATATAAAAATCAACTCCACCGCCTCGTTTATTGCATCTGTCATTATGAATAAAATTGTAATTAGGAATAGATAAGATTTGATTCGAAGTGTTTGGTTGGTTGCAGGTCTCGGTAATGGCTACTACATCAAACATACTCTCGGTATGTCACAGGTAACTCCCAGGTTTCCTTCAAAATCAAAGTGGGTTGAGACTTGCGTGGGATTCTAGAACAAACAAGAAATGACTCAAAAGCGACAAAAGAAACTACTTAAATGCTACTCTTCTTTGTTCTTTTCTTTATTTTTGCTTTCTTTCACTGTAGTTTATTTTTCTCTCTCTCTCTCTTCCGTTCATTTAATAGGTGCAAAATATATTACAATACCGATATCTAAAAATAACAGGTTTCTTTTAAATTCAACTCAAAATTTGTAAACTTCTCCGATTAGCGAGTTCCCTGCACTTCTCTTTGGGCGATTAAATTTGCTTTCTCTTTCTCTGGCTCGCTAAGGTTTAAAATTAATAACGTTCAATTTCCTCTGTTCTGTATCAAAATTATAGCGTTCAATTTTCTCTGTTCTGTACTCAAAATTAGCGTTCAATTTTCTTTGGCAAGTTGGTCGTTCAAGACTTCTCTAAACTTTGAACTCCAATGGTCTACGTCTCCTTTTCCCCTTCTATAGACGGTGTGAGTTTAGGGTTCACGGACCTTTATTACGTAGCCATCTAAAATTCAAGAAAAACCCGATAATTTTTCAGTTTCGATTCAATTTTCCAAAGATACCCCTACAATTTGGTAGGTCTTTCCTTTTTACCCAACTTTTTAATAAAATTCTACTTACGGTCGTATCACATTAAATTTGTCTTAGAGGTCGGACTGGCTCCGTCGTGCTTAATTGAGGGGAATCACCTGCACAGTAACCCTCCTAATTGAAACTAGACATACAATGCTGTTAAATTTTTGATTACATAATACAGTACAGTGAAGGGGTTCAACACAAACAATACCGTATGCTTCAGTAGTGGCTTCAATAAGAAAGTACCTCGTGCCACGTCGGCTTAAACCTTTTCAACAAATTTCAAATGCATTAAAACTCTTTAAGATTGGCATTTGCAATACCAAAGCATCTCAAAGACTTTATAACTAGTAGGGGAATTTACACTCTTATGAATAATATTCAACAACTGCCGTGACACGGTACTAAGTACAGAGTAATTGGGAAATATCTTCAAGATGTTTTCAAACGCTACGACTACTATCATGGGCGATCGCGAAGTCAGACTTGGATTGGTACCAGGCGCGTAGCCAGAAATTTGCCAAGGGAGTGACGAATCCTGTAAGCAAACTATATAAGCGTAGGCAAACTATATAACCATAGGTTGGCGAGAAGCGCCCACGAAACTTGGCCAAAAATACCTCCCACATCGCTGGAAATGGCATTCCCCAGGCCTTGAAAGTTGCATCTAAACATTTTTTTTTTATTTTGAGTTACTAGCAATATCGTAAAACAATCATTAAAAAAATACAAAAAAGCTCAAGGGTGCGGCTGCCCTTTCGCCCGCCCCCCCCCCCCCCTCCCTTGGCTACGCACCTGATTGGTACAGTAAATTACGGAGTGAATTTGTATCCGTACAGCACTTAGATTCTGATAGTCTATCAATTAAGTTAGATCATTATCAGTCGTTTTGCAATTACTAATCCATTTGAAGCATTGAAATTTCGGTTATCGCTAAGACAGGCTGCATTTGGGGCATAAGGTAGAGACAGATTGACATGAAAAGGAAAAAACAAACATTCAAGTTAGTTATAACTTAAAAAAGGATCACAAAATGAAAGATTAATTTGAGGGAATACGAACATCTTAGATAAACAGACCTGGACCGGAACAACTACATTTGCACAACATGAAACATACGAACAACACGACTAGATACCTATTTACAGAATATTCAGAATATGTGACTTGCCAGTAATTCGCTTCTTGTACTGTGTTCATCTTCTGCTTTCATAAGATCGAATATTTTGCCATCAATTACTTTTGGGTGGTTTTTCACTGCCTACAGGAGCAGAGCATTCCTTGCTTTCAAGTTTTCATAGTGGGACACGGTCAAGTACGTTAAATTGGGAAATGGTCAAAATGTCCACTTCATAAAATCAAGTACGCTGGTATGTTCGTAGTGATCGTGTTCAAAGCAAGAAGTATCAGACTGAGAACAAAAATCCATACGCCGAGCCACGGAAGAAAAATTTACTTAAACAACTGAGTAGTGAGTAGATCCAATAATCGAAGCTGTAAGCTTCGATGATTAATTAAAGTTGATGTAGCTCGTGGTTCCTTTCGGTTTTCAATACAAGGATGGAAAAAATATATTGCTAATATGATGCAAAAGTTTTGGATTTCATAAGATTCATAGGCTTTTAGAAGGTCGATGCTGAAATCTCCTGCGAGAAAACGTTTTGATTATTTCTAATCACACATTTAGCTGATTAACAAGACACGTTCGACCACTAGGCAGTTTGTAGACATAGCGACAAAGCCCACGGTTGTATTTCGGCTAGTTACACAATCAAGTTTAACAAAAAGAGATTCTGCATAAACATAATGAAAAATATCTAAGTCAGACCCTACCTTTACGGTTAAATTTTTCCTGACATAGGAAGCAACACTACCTTCTCGTTTGTCAGGTCAGTTTTTACATATGAGTTTGTAGTCATCAATTTGCATGGTTTCTAGGAAAATGAATATTAAACTAGGTTTCGATAACCTCCTAGCTTCACAAAATATCAGAAGTCTTCGGAAAAACAGATTCTTTTATCAACTTTATTCATCTTGCCCCACATCAGGTCTACCCCTTTATATTCCCGTCGTTTATCGTTTTCCGAAGACTTCTGATATTATGTGAAGCTAGGAGGTGTTGTTGTCAGAGCATGGAACATTACAAAAGCTTCTTACGGTATGATAGAGGAGGTTGTCAGAATCACTGTCGAAATCTCTGAAGGAATCAGCATAGAGCACTCTACAATAAATCAAATACGTCCATGTAATGTAACAGGTATTTTCAATACACCAAGAAATATAGATTGAAAATGCAGAACAGATGCATAAAACAGTGTCACAGAAAAAGGAAGAAACACGACAAAAACATAGAAAGGTTAAATTGAAGGTTGACTTAGTGTGCGAGACTGATCAAACCATTTTCAAGTAAAATATGAAAGACTTTCAATTAAGAGGAAACTGTAAAATTCACTATGTCTTCATTAAATCCAAATGAATGATATATTTACTTTCCTTTCATGACCAACATTTGCTTAAGTAACTTTCTGTATGAAAGCATTGGTGTTCTCTCCTTGGCTCTCTTCGATACTTTTTCTCCGCGTATACTGCACAGGGTTGTTAAGTGCTGTAGCATTTGAGTTTGGAAGCTTTTCTAGCTTCGTATAGTCTTCTATCATCTCCACGGGGTCCTTATGTGTTTCTTCAGGTTGATTATAAAGTCTGATAATTCTATCTTCTTGTCCATTTATTTAATCGATGGGGCTTTTGTATTTGCACTCTATAGCGTTCGTTACACAAAGCTGTACGAAGCATTCCAATTGTTCTCGTTTGAAAACTTAAGGCTGCTTCAGCTGTTGTCTACTTGTTTCGTCTTGACCCAGAAGCAGACCCCTTGCTATTTTTCCCGATTATGATTTCTTGCCGAAGCAAAAGGAATCTATGCTATCACGCCGGTGATTGTATGTGTGCTTTTGTTTGACTGTAAGACTGAGGACCTAAACAATGGATTTCAGGTCCTCAGAAGGAAATTTAATAGGTTTCCCAAGTCCTCCTAAGTTTCAACACAAAGGAGATAACAATGAGGTCCTCGATAAGTGGGGTGGAAAAACCTGTGTTAGTATGTGTGTATATAGGTGAGTGTGACGCTTGGCTTGTAAACACGATATCACAAGGTAACAATGACGGATAATTTTCATACTTGGTATGTAGAATTATTATATCAATAGAAAGATCCCTATTGTTTTGGTGAAGGTCCAAGGTCATGTGAGGTCACCAGTGGTCAAAACCCGAAAACGTTGTATTAACGATATGTCTAGGTAGGAAGCTTGAATGCTTTTTATACTTGGCATGTGTATGCGTTATAGTAAGAAATAAACCCTATTGATTTTGATAAAGATCGAAGGTTATCAGAGGTAATCGGAGGTGAAAACACGAATGTCTTAAAAACTGCTTGTAAACAGGATATCTCAAGAAAGCAATGGTGGACAATGTTCATACTTGGTATATAACTTCATAATATTAAAAGAAAGAACCCTACAGTTTTCAGTGGAGGTGAAAGGTCATTTAGGTCATCAGAGGTCAAAAACCGAAAACCTTAAAAAACCAAGAGATTTCAAGACAGGGAGGTGTATGTTTTTCATATTTGGTATATAGATGTGTTACTTTAATAGAAAAAGAACCCCTCGCTTTTGTTGGAGGTCGAAGGTCATCTGAGGTCATCAGAGGTGAAACCACGAAAATCTCGTAAATTACATAGAAAGTGTGCGGTACCTCCAAATTGTGTGCGGCATTTAGTTATAAACGAAAAGTTAAGGTTGAATTTTTAACATTAACAGAAAACTAAAGAGAAAAACATTTATTTTTTCACAAGCATAACTTTTTCAGTGATAATTCTTAGTTAAATAACCTAATTATGAGCACGTGTAAAGGTTGCTGTGCCTGTAGGATGATTAGAAATGCTACATGCTGCACGAGTTTCTTGATGGCGTAGGTTTCGGTCCCGGGTACGATTCCCTCCTTGGACTCTTTTTTTTTTCATTTTTTGTTTTTCACCTTCTGGTAGGTTTCAAAGTTCATATGGGGTCAGCAGAGGTCAAGATATAAAAACATCGTAAAAATTAAAAAGTCAAGAAGTGTAAATTTGAGGGAAGAACAGAGTCAGTGCAACAAATTATTGGTTTTCAGCAAGGAATCACTAAGCCTTTGAACTTTCTGGTTATTGTCCCCGGCCATTCTATGTAACCCATGTGTGAGGGAATGTGCTGTTGGGCACACGTTGGGTATTATACCGTACTATTTGTACTATGGTTAGCAAAGGTTGTGGTCCAGTAGTGTAACTAGGGTGCTTGAAGTGGGGGGGGGGCTGGGATGAAAATAAGGTAAATGTACCGACAGCATATAGTCAATGTACCAACACATAGTGCCAAAGGGTTATCACTTAGCAAGTCACCCCGCACCCGTAACCCCCCATTCACCCAGGGGTGGCGCCAGGAATTACCCGAAGAGGGACTGACTCCCTGACGGGAGGGCAAGAGTCCGAAGCCTCGGACGGCTTCGATCCCGTCGAGAGTTTGGTGAGGGAGAATTTGAAGAAAACCAGTATACTGTACCATGTCATTGCGAGGCATATTTTCAATAAAATTTGTATTTAATGGAGGAAAATAGTTCCGCGCCGAATTAATGTTTTTGCCGGACTCTAAGCTGTGAAAAAGCGCGCTAAGCAGGCGAAACTATTTTGGATGAGCCTATACACTAAAAAGAACATGTGCTTATTTAAAGCTTACATAGGTCAATTGTCCTGGCAGTTGGGCCCTATCCGGCACAACTTACATTTTACTTCCCTCCTCAGTCACTAGCCGTACCGCAAGACAGATACAAGCAGACAAGAGAACATTAACTAAGTGTAGCGAAATGAGATGAAATTCCCTACATTAACGTAATTCCATGTATTCTACTTATGAGGTTACTTGAAAAGATGGAAAGGGTTTGTAGCCTACTATATTTAGCTGCAAGTAACGGAACTGAGGACCAGTGGATGAAACGTGCCGAAATTTTTGGGTTTTATCTCAGAAATGATCCTTTTTTGAAAGCCAAAATAAATAAATTGACCATATGTGGCGACAGAATTTTCCCGAGAGGGGGCGGGGCCATGCCAGCGACCCCAAGTTCCGTCAGCTCCTTTACCGAGGGGCACGTGAGATATGAAGGTGCCTGACTATCCCATGCCATTGCAGAGCATATTTTGCACAATATCACGTATTACTTCAAGAGCCGACTTGCGCACTGCTAATGTTCTTTTGAGTCTGAATCGTGAAATTGCAAAGCGCGCGAAGCGCGCGAAAATTTTTAGTAGGCTTTCACTAAATGTATGTAATTATTAAGAACAATAAAGAACAAATAAAATATGTAGGAGTTGTAGACCTTATCGGGGAAAACGTACATTGTGTTGAAGGCACCAGGACTGCCCGATGGAATAGCCAAACTTTGCTCAGTTACTCACCAACTAACCCTACCGCATGACACACACGAGAGAACAGTAAATATTTTTTTCACACAATTTTATTTATACTGATTATTGGTTATCAAATGCACAACATAATGATTATCAATAAACATCTTGCAATTTACAGACAAATAAATTCATGTAATACAGGCTAAGCTTGAGTGTTACAAAAACCGAAATATTTTATGATAGGAACAAAGAATCTCTTAACCTATTAAGCTCTGTTTGTTTATTCTTGTTACGCAGTGTATGTGTTTGAACTTCCATGTGAAACTTCAACTGGTATTTGAATGTCTGGAAATCTGGCAATGTATTATTTACCTTACAACGATAAATATAAAATAATATAATATAATATCCAAAACAAACATTTTCATACATTATGCTAACTCTGGACTGGAAGTTTTCCAAGTAAATACTGTTCCACAAAACCGATACATTTTTACACTGTCAAAACAGATGTTCCACCGACTCCTCGTGGAGTCCATGATGTCCATGATGTTTATCTTGCTCAGAAAAACATTTGTAGCTATTACACGGTGTATAAATGTATATTGAAAATACCTAATCTTTGTTTCTTTTATGTTTCTACATGCCAAAAAAATTTTACTCCAGTTTAGAGTGGTACCTTTAAATTCATTCTCCCAATTTACACAAGAGCGGGGGGACTCCCAAGAACGACAAAATGGCAAGCCCTATCGATACCTTCTAGATGAATCAGCATTGTATGTTGACAGGATGGCTGCTTAGGCAACCCTAAACAATGACTTGTAGGTCGTCATGCCTTTGGAATAGAATGTAAAATCCCATTCAGCAAATTAAAGGGAAAATTCCTTATAATATAACGGTTTACCCGTGGGATGATAAAAAACCCGACCAAATTTAACATTTGAATTGAAGCATTTTTCGTACCAAATTATTTCACCCTTGACCTTAATAAATGTATTATTCCAAACAACTTGATCCAAATAATTGCCGAAAGGTATCTCAAATGTCAAATGGTTCCATACGCAACAGCAATTATAAACAAACTCATTGGTAACTTTTTTTAATAAATCTTTTCCTCGAAAGATTCAATTGAACAAGAATTTTTTCCCAACCTTCCTTAAGAAGTAGTCGAATAGAACTTTCCAGGCACCTGAAGCCTGGTCAATGTACCTTTTTATCCAGGCAATTTTCATGCCCTTAAGAAAGTCGAAAACATTGACCATATTAAAGCTCCCTTGCTCATAAGATTGCATTAAAATTGTTCGCCTTATCTTATCATTTTTCCCTCCCCATATAAATTTGAAGATGACACTATTCAACTCTTTCAAAAATTTGTCTGGTGGATTCGGGAGAACAGCAAAAAGAAAAACCAGTTGTGACAAGGCGAAACTCTTAACAATAGTTATTTTACCGTAAGGGGTCAAGTCACCGGAGGACCACATATTTAATGTACATTTCAGGCGAAATAATTTTGGTAAATAATTCAAGGGGAATAAATCATCCCTTTGGAAGTTTCTGTAATACCAAGGATCCTGATTGGACCGTAGGTTAGAGGAATATTGTAACGCGACTGAAGATTATTAACATGATCCAGGTTACCCCAATGGGGAAAATGTTTGATTTGCTAAAATTTATTTTGAAACCCGAAAGTCTGTAATAATCATCCAAACTTTCAATAGCTCTATTTATTGAATCATTATCATCACCCAAGAAAATCGTAGTATCGTTTGCATACATTGAGATTTTAATGTTAACGTCACCAATAGGGTAACCAACAAATATATGGTCTGCTCGTAATTTAATGGCTAAAATTTCTGCACAGAGTATGAAAAGGTATGGACTTGATGCATTCCCCTTTGAACTGAGAAAAAAACCGGTTGACACACCATAATTTAAAACACAATCAGATCAGTTCGAATAGAATGTCTTAATCCATCGAATTATACTCCCACCAAAATTAAAACAATTTTAAAGTATGAAACAAAAATTCCACTCAACACTGTCAAAAGCTTTTTCAAAGTCGACAAATAAAATATAACCTGGGATGTTCTTTTCCTGGGCGTACTGTATGATATCTAAAATGGGTTTTACATTTTCTCCAGTAAAACGGTTTTCAAAAAGCCTGTTTGGTCAGGAGGAATAATAAAAGGCATGACTTGCTTCAGTCTTCCAGAAATACAACTAGCAGCAATCTTATAATCTACATTTAAGAGTGAGGTGGGCCTCCAATTCCCAATTTTCTTAGGATCCTTTCCCTCTTTTGGTAATAACTTGATAATGGCTCTAGACTGTTCTGGGCAGAGTTTCCGGACTGAAAAACCAAAGTTGAAGGACATAACCACAAACATCTTTACTTCTGGCCAAAATACCTATAAAATTCAAGTGGCAGGCCGTCACTTCCGGGTAACTTCCCCGTAGCCATACTTTGAATGGCACTCCAACATTCCTCCTCGGTTAGCATACCCTCACAGCTACTTTTTACAGGGAGGTGTTATTAGCCTCCCTGCTTTTTAAATCATCATCAATACCTTTAACATGTAACGTATCGGTATAATGCGTATCTAAATGTACTGTATATGGGAGGCATATAGCTTTTCATAAAATTTTCGTTCAATACTCAAAATTTCCTCAGGATCATAAAATTCCCTTCCGTTATCGTCAACTAGGACTTTTATAGCTTTCATTCCACTATTTCTTTTTTCTAACTTTAGAAAATATTTATTATTTCTTTACTCCAATTTCCACCCACCTTGCTCTTGAACGAATAATAATACCGTCAATTTTACCTTCATAGATGTTATCAAGCTGCTGCTTTCCATTCAATACAAGATTCCTGGATCATTGTTTCTGCAATTACACACGGGTTTGACTTCGATTATGCACTCTAAATTACAACTGTGTATAGTCTCACAACTTTTAATCTTTTTTTCGAATTTCGATTTCATTTACCCCGGCCGGTGGCAGTGTGGTGTGGTAAGGATTGTTCTTTTTCTTTATTACGACAGTCTCATACCGTGACAGTCGACTGGAAGGAGTTTAACCCCCTTTTTTGTTGGGTGCGTGTGGTGCATCCGCTTTTTGGCTAGTTTGAGTAGTTAGCTTTTGTTTCTGTTTTAATATCGAAATGCACGAGCATTTGTCTTTATGTAGTTTTAATGCAAGAGGTCTGAACAACACAAAAAACAGGCGACCAGATTTCTCCTGGTAACACAACCAAGATTTTTCGATTTCACTTATTCAAGAAACCCATTGTACTACTACCCAAACAAAATTTTGGTCAAATGAATGGGGTGGAAAGACTCTTTTTTCATGTGGTTTATCCAGAAGCGCTGGGTGCGCTGTTCTGTTTACGCCATCTTTGACTTTAACAATAAAAAATCAGTTGCTTGACATTGAGGGTCGTTATATAATTCTTGATGTTGATATTAATGATACCATCTATACAATTGTTAATGTTTATGCTCCAAACCGTGATGATCCTTCCTTTTTCAGAGTTTTGTCCAGTTACTTGGTATCAAATATTGATTGTTCAAACACTATTTGGAAAGACGATTTCAACTTGGTGCTTCATATTGATGTAGATAAAGTAGGAGGATTAAAACGTACAAATTTCAAAGCTTAAGAAACTCTTTTTGAGAGCAAGTATAGCCTCAACCTTGTCGACGTTTTCAGGGAAAGGAATCCATATAAACGAGTTTATACCTGGCATTCTAATATAACAGCTGGGCTTGGCTGTAGACTTGACTTTTTCTTGATCTCAGCCAATTTACTAGCCAACTGCCATGATTGTAATACTCTTGCATCTATCCAGTCTGATCACAATGCAGTTGTTATTAAATGACGTACTTCTTCTCATATGAGAGGTAGAGGTTTTTGGAAACTGAATGTTTCCTTTTGCATGATAAAGACTACGTAGCAGGAATTCGTAAATTAATTTCAGAGGCTGAGTGGAGTGGGACTTAGATCACCTAAGTCCACGAGGGTTCTGGGAGTACCTGTAATTCCGTATATGCTCTTGGTCGCTAGATTTTTCAAAGGCCAAATCTCGAAGTTTAAGGGAGAGAGAGAGCGAACCCTGCAGAAAAGCATTATTTCATTAGAAGCTAAATATAGTTGAAACCCTACTCCTCTTTTAAAGCAACAAATATTGCGAGAACAGTAAATATCTTTGCGATATGGGATGAAATTTACGACCTCTACATAACCTGTGTGCTCTGCCTACATGTTACTTGGTAAGGGTGACAGATCTTATGTTATCCAGTTGTGTGGAAAGGAACTATTGAAGAAACTGGAGTGACCCGAACGTATCGCATCGAAAATTTTCGGTTTTCAATTATTAGAGAAATTGTCCTCTTGAGAGTAAAGACTGGTAAACCGTCTGGGAGACTAGTCGTCGATCCCACCGGGGGGGATGTACCGACAAGATCAGCAAATGTACCGACAGACCATCCCAGGAATCCAAGTGGGGGGCGTCCGCCCTCCCCCCTTTAGTTACGCTAGTGTTGTGGTCAAGTGTAAAGTTTGTCTCTTTAGGCTACTCATCCGTGATGATCAAGCCTTTCCATCCAAAGGAATGTCATCAAATATTTACGAATACATTTCCTTGAATCAATCAATCCCAAAATGGTTATATTCTGTTGGTCTGATAGAGCGGCCTACCTAATTTCAAAGTTGCAATTACTCCATACTCACAGTAAACTTCTTTTTACAGGATATAATTAGAACTTGCTCCGTTTGCTTCCGTCTGTGTTATTGAAATTTTAAGGCACCATAATCCACTGCATATAACGACCTTCTTTCCCGTCAAAGCCCTGGATCTGCCCTTACAGATGCAAGGCATAAAAATAAGAACGAATAGATAAAGAATAGAACAATCAAAAGCGATCGACTCAAAATTTGGTAGAAAGGTGAGTGGTAAGGCTTTTCTTCAAAAATCTCATTGTCCCCTGGATCTGGGATAAACGTCACAGGTGTCGTGAGATCTTAGCTAAATAGAAACGTTAGCAGTACCTGCAATCATATCTTTAAGATGCATAGAGGCTATTTTATTTAGAAATTTTAAAATTAGTAAACCGAACTTTAACATGAAGACGGAGTCCACTGGTAACTATGCAAAAGAGCTGTTTAAGAGCCTCTGTGAAATGTTTAATCTTCTAAAGACAGAACAATTACATAAGCGGTATTTTGATCACGTTTAGTTTTCTTAATTAAATAGGAGTGAGTACCTTACAAAAGGCTGTTTTAGTAATCAATGTAAATGACATCATACGTATGGATAGGACAACATACAGCATCATGAGTGAGGCAGTCATGAATGTATGAAAGATTATGAAGAGAGAAGTAAATGGTCCTGCAAACCTTAGAAATTTAAATACTCAGTGAGAGATTCTCATTGAATGTATCACCTATTTTCCGTACATTCAAGCTGGGAACAATATGTACATCACTAACATTAAACCGTTGATATGAACTGCAATTCTGCTCGCCACTTAAAATGATGAATTCATCTTTATTTTCATTCATTTGTAGCTTATAAGATGGTAATATCGAAAACCCTTTTTGAGTCCTTACCGAAGGCAGAAGGAATCTTCGCCATCTTACTGGCGCTTGGTTGTACGTACGATATCTCAAGATAGCAATGATAGATACTTCTCATACTCAAATTATAGAATCATCATATTGAGAAGATTCCGATTGTTTTGATGGGGGTTAAAAGTCACGTGAGCTCACAGAGGTCAAAAGCCGAAAACATTGTTAACACGTTATTTCTAGGTATGATAAATAAATACTTCTCATACTTGGTATGTGGATGCGTTATAGTCAGAAAATGAATCCTGTTGCATTTGCAAGAGGTCAAAGGCTATTTTCGGTCACCGGAGGTGAAAATGTGGAATCCTTTTAAAATGCTTGTAAACAAATTATCTCAAGAAAACAATGATGGGCATCTTTTAACCTTAGTGTATAAGGCGAAATTATTTTAAACACGATATTTCTAGGTACGAAGAATGGATACTTTTCACACTTGGAATGTGTAATATTTATAGTCCGAAGATGAATCTCGTTGTTTTTGGTAGAGGTCAAAGGCTATTTTAGGTCATCGGAGGTAAAAATGTGGAATCCTTTAAAAGTGCCTGTTAACAAATTATTTAAGATAACAAGGATGAACGTCTTTTACACCTGGTATATGAATTTTTCATATTAAGAGGAAGAACCGTATTGTTTTAAGTGGAGGTCAGAGAACGTTTAGGGTCATCAAAGGTAAAAAACAGAAAATTTTGAAAAAACGATATTATTAGATAGGGATGATGGGTTCCTTTCAAACGTTGATATATAGATTTGACAGTTGAAGAGAGAGAGAACCCTGTGGATTTATTGGTTTATTGTAAGTCGAAGGTCATCTGATGTCACCAGAGGTGAAACTATGAAAACCTTGTAAAGTAATTGGCAGTTGTAATATCTTCAAAATGTAAGGCGTTTCTTGACCAACGAAAGTTTAGGGCTGGATTTTGAACCATTCCTAAAGATAAAATAATAAGGAACAAAATTAATTTTTTTCACAAGCTGGACTGGTACAGTAATAATTCTAATTTCAACAACCGAAGTATGAATACGTTATGAGTATGCTGCGATTACATCATGATTACACATATATATATATATATATATATATATATATATATATATAATATATATATATATATATATATATATATATATATATATTATATATATAATATATAATATATATATATATATGTATAGTCGAAATGCTGCGGAACACTATAGTAGTATGTAGGTCGGTAAAGGTTGTAAAAAGTGCTAAAAGTGTGCGGAAAATTCCACCATGTTTCGAGTATAAACTCTTTATCAGGTCGCAAAGAAATGCAACTGGACAACAATGAAGTAGAAATAGAGAATATGCACACTGAAGAAAGGCACGGAAAAACCGGTCGTACAGAACGAACACGGTGTAAAAATGCGAATAGAGGCTGAGTACGACTGGTAAAAGGTAATGAAAAGGGAACAAAGTAAAAAACAGGTCCATTCTAATGTTAAGACCGTGTGGGGGAGAGGGTCCCGAGCTTCATAATAAGCCGGTTTTCGGCTGTTTGACGATGACGGTCAGAACCTCTGCACATTAAGGCTGCGGTAACGGCCAATTCTTACTTGAGCACGGTGATGTGGGGTTGAAATGTGTGCAGCTACCGGATAACCACGAAGGTTTTGTTTGATGGATCTGAGGTGTTCAGTGACTCGGTCTCGCCAGGCGACGTTTGGCCTCTCCCACATGCAGGCAAATGCAACGTCCACAAACTAAAATGTAAAACAAATTTATTATATATATATATATATATATATATATATATATATTATATACATATATATATATATTATAAGAAAATCATAAAAGATCCAGTGAAACATAATCAAGATATAAAGTTTATTAGCTTTCAAGCTCTCCGAGCTCTTCATCAGATAACGAAAACACAAGTGTAAATGAACAACCACTAAAGACTAGCCAAATGAAAAAGAGGCAAACAAGCAGAACAACAGAACAATAGTATACCGAAAATGTACACAGGACCAACCAAAACAGATCACGGAAGCATGGGCGTCAATCCTGAGGGGACGGGGGACAAGTTCCCCCCACATTTCGATGGGTGGGGGACACAATATCAAATGTCCCCCCCCCCCCCACATTTGCGTAAAAGAGTAGTGCCGTGGCTCTATTTGACTGGCTTTTTGAGTGGTATGTAGGTTTGTTGGGCAATTATTAGGTGTCTCGATGCAGATTCTGAATGCACATTTCGTCAGGGAAATCTTATATAATGACAAAATTTCGGCGCTCTTCGCGCGCATGCGTCACGGTTTGCACTCCTTCTCATGACCATTAAAAAGGTAAAAACATGGAACTATTCTGATCACAACACTCTCCGAAAACAGACATAAATCTCCAAACATCTGAAGGGGCCTCTCATCAATATGGGATCATTCAATCAGTGGCGTACGCAGAGGGGAGGGCCATTCGGCCATGCCCCCTCACTTATTCCGATTTTTTTTAAGTTCCTAAAAATACGTAAATTTTTTAACACAAATTTCATTAAAGGGTAGCATATTTGGGACCAGATTGCATGTAAGGACACCTTATTTTTCAAAAATTTTCAAAGGGGAGGGGGAAACCCCTCCCAAGGCCGGCGGTCACACAACATACTGCATGCCCCGTCCCCTTGAGACAAATCCTGGGTATGCCACTGCATTTAGTCTAATTTGTACACTGTAAAACCCAGTTTGTTCCGATAACTTATTAGACTTGAGGTAACTTGCTGCATGGACCTTTTAAAGTTCAGGCAATTGAGTTTCTCTTAGTAATGAGATGCATAATCGGAGACACTCAGTTGCTTGAACTTTAAAAGGTCCATGCAGCAAGTTACCTCAAGTGTAATTAGTTATCTCAACAAAGTGGGTTTTACAGTGTAGCATGATGTGGAAGGTTGAAAGTACTTTGTTGCCATTAAACATTTTTCAAAAATTTTACAGAGCGCTTCGCCGACGCCATTATCGGTGTAGATGGTGATTGTTAATAAACTTACGACTTAAAAGCATTCTGAAAACGCCCTTGCTTGTCCTTTACAACTTTGCTATACTACGATCAGCTCCAAAAATATCCCAAAGATAGCACCATTTTGCATCTAAGCAACCTTAAATTAACAAAAAATTTCTCAAAGGGGAGGACCACTCCCCTTAGACCCCTCCCCCAGGATGACACCTTTATATAGTGACAAAGGAAGGATCCCCACTGCTGTATACAAACGCAGAGTGCATAAAAAAGGTGCAATTTACGCGCCGCCACTGCAGTTAGTAAGAACATCTAGCCAGTCGGGAACATTAGAATTCACTAAATTATGGACATTTTCCAGCCGTATACGAACAGTTCCAAAAATATCCCAAAGATAGCATCATTTTGCATCTAAGCAACCTTAAATTAACAAAAATTTCTCAAAGGACAGGGGGATCCCCCTCCCATTAGACCCCTCCCCCAGGACGACACACTTATGTAGTGACAAAGGAAGGATCCCCACTGCTGTATACAAAACGCATAGCGCTTATAAACAAAGTGCAATTTACACGTCTCCACTCAATTGGAAAAAACATCCAGCCAGTCGGAATTTGGGATGGTCACCTTCACACCCCAAAACATGTCACCCTAGCAACGGGCCTGGTCGGGTCCATGATCACTGACAATGATCCACCCTGCTAAGCGTGGTTTCAGCTATTTTGGAACATGGTAAAATGTATTTCACCTGGCAGATCTCAATGATGGTCATGTTAACTTTGAAATGATAATTCTTATTAGACAAGCCCGTAGCCAGGCCGGGGCACGAGGGGGCCGTGCCCACCCCCCCCCCGTGCGGACCACTGTGCCCCCCTATACGGAAAATCGATCGAAAATAAAATTTTAGTACATGTAAACGGAGGACCTGGTATTTCACCAAGCGATTTGTAACCAAAAATGATCCCAAAAGGAGTTTAATAATGAACGTATTTTGTTCTCTGTAACATTTTTGCTCTAAAATCACAAAATTTTTCGCGCGCTACGCGCGCTTTCATCTTTAGTTACATATACTTTTAACACCCGTTTCAGATGTGTTGGCTTAATTTATAAATGTACAGGTTCCACAATTAGGCTATTTTTCTTTCGTGTAGGTGTGATTCCCGGAAAAACACAAAACTAAATCCATAAAAAGTTCCATCCTCTTTCTCTTACGATCGGGAAGATTCTTAATTCAGACTCAACATCATGATAATCATTTTGTATGAAACGTAAAATGTGTCAATGTCCAGGGGTGGTGAGAGGGGGCATCCCCTCGCGACCAGTCGCCCGGCTTCTTGGTTTTGTTCTTAAAGACAGACACTCATCACCCCAAATACATTTTGGTTGGGAGAAAGCAAAATTCTCAATTGGTCATAGGTGAATGCTCTTTGATAAACATCAAAGCTCACAACACCTAGTATGCGCAGAAAATGTTCTGGTTACATATTATGGCCTTGTACGCCCAACAGGATATGCCCTTAAGCAATAAACTAGGTTTGTGTCTGCACAAGGAGGGGCTCAACACAGTTTTGGAAGGAGTAACTTTGTCGGGAGAATTGGAACTGTCTAGGACGAAGAGGGCAGATTCTTCCATGGAAACCCAAATTTTCTAACTTTTCTTAATAAGAACCAAATATTTTCAATTTTTCCTCAACAGAACCCCACATTTTTCGCCCGTCGCCCAAAATTTCGCGTTCGGTATCCAATCTGTAACCCATTGCTTCTGACGGGGCTTCGGGTTGCTGGACCTCTTAGGGGAGCTTGGTCCCTTCGTCGGGTTTATCTTTCCACCACCCCTTGCTGAGTGTGTATGCAGGTTTTACAATGGTAAATAATTTTCCTGCAAAATTTCGGCGCGCTTCGGGCGCAATTCTCACAAGCGAAGTAATATCACCCATGAACATTATTAGTACAAACATTCAAGTGAACTCTTCCAGCCAAAGCTAGGTGAAGTCTCAAAGTTAGATCCCGGACATCAAGGGGCCTTCATGTAGTAATGTAGTACCTTGAGTAACATTCGCCCCGCGACAACTATACGGTTTGAAGCTACATTAACTCGTACCAAAAATTTATTCCAAAATTTACTTTTTCTCATGTTTTTGTTTTTCATGTAAAATTTCGTTCAAAGTAGAAATACGATAATGACCATCCGAAGTGTGAACTGTGAAGACATTGGTGTGCTCTCACTGTCATTCAAAGTCCTGCTCAAAGCTCTATGCTGGTTTTCCCATATTGTTAATCGCCACATATTCGGGGAATTTCCCTCTGGGTCCTAACAAAATCATACTGGATCACACCAAGCCTGCCTAATGGCAGCCCCTGGTCCCGCCTCGCCTTTCGCAAAGTACTTAACCGGCTTCACCTGCGCTTGCTGAGCTGAAGATATATCGTGATTATAGTGTTGTTCCCTTCACTTGTGGAGAATTTCTACGTCTCTGTATTGCAAGCGGAGGGAAAAATTTCCATCAGAAGAGTGAAATTTTCGCGCGCTTCGGCGCGCGTATGTGCACACGTAAAACCGATACCTTTATGCTATGTGTGGTAAGCTTGAGATATAATCCCCTGTAGTTCCGTCAAACTGTAATCCTGTGGTGGTACTACTGACAACAAACATAATCTTCTTCGGTGCCCCTCTATGAGGTGTCGGTGCCCCCTATATCAGAATTCCTGGCTACGGGCCTGTTATTAGAATAGGGCGTCAGTCATCATAAGGGGGGGGGGAGAAGGAAAGGGCGTTTAGGAAAACACCCCTCTTCAAAACCAAAGGGATTCCTTTGTGCTAAGTCATGTATGTCCCCGTCCCCCCCCCCCCCCCCCCACATTTGAATACGGATCGACGCCCCTGCACGGAAGTGAGTAAAAGGGAACAATAGACAAAAGAAAGCGAAAAGCAGCACTGAGAAAATTTTGATTCCCAAATAGAAAATGGTTACACGTATCTTGTACGACGGTTCTTAGTTTGAAAGTTTAAACCGTCATTAATATTTAGCCCCTTTGGAACCAGAGTTTCAAGCTTCCAGTTCCATTTCTTCTCCCTTAAGTCTAACTCCTGCTCTAAAATTTTGGTACCATTCTCCATTGACAAGAAGTTTTCGGTAATTCACTTATCAAGAATCTGGACAAAAAAAAATCAACAGGGGAGTGGCTAGAGAGATGTTTATAGAGCTCAGTGCAATGACTGCTCAAAGCTTAACCTTCCCTAAACTTTTTAAGATTAGATTTATGTCCATTAATTCTTAGCCTAAGGTCATTAGTCTGACCTACATATTGTTTGAAGCAAACCGGACAGGAAATAAGGTAGATTACCCGTTTAGAGGAGCACGTGGCATTTTCGTTAAAACAATGGAAATTGCAACGATTAGCAGTGCTTGTAACAATGTCATTAGCCACAAGCTTTGAACGAAGCTGACATGGCTTGGTTTTCCCTCTGTTACAAGGCCTACTGGGTTCGCCCTTGGGACAGGGGTATTTTTACTTTGGCCCTCACCAAAAGGTTCTTAAGTTTAGATGGTTGACGAAAACTCACAATTGGGGGTTCCGGAACCGCCTCTCTCGTTCTGCTCGAAAGATGGAGGAGAGGAAGGTATTTCGTTAGAGTACCCTTAATATCAGGTAAACTAGGGTGATACTGAACTGTGAAATAAATACGCTTAGGTTTCTCTCTTTCGACACGAGGGGGAATATTGGACTTACTATAAAATGACTTAAAAGCCCTATCAATCTGACAAGACACCTTCTTACGGTTATAACCCCTACGGACCAAAAAGGCATACAACGAAGATGAGCAGTGGAAGGATCAGAACAGATCCTGAGAATTCTTAGACTCTGACTGAAAGCAATACTTCGTTTAATGTGGTTAGGGTGACAATCAATGAGGATAAGTACTGATGGGTATCAGTGGGCTTGGAATATAAATCAGTCGACATTAAGCCCATTGAATCACGAGAAACCGTTACATCCAAAAAGTTAACCCTCTCCAAAGAGTAATCAAAGGTAAATTTAATTGTGGGATGTGTCGAATTAAGAAAGGACATGAATTCTTCAAATTTCTAAGGCCCTGCAGTCCATACAACAAAAATATCATCAATAAATCTGAACCAGACATTAGGTTTAGTATCACAATCAGCTAAGAAGTCCTGTTCAAAAATACCGATGAAGATGTTCGCATAGGACTGAGCCATCTTGGTACCAATTGCGGTGCCAGAGATCTGAAGGTAAAAGTCAGCATTAAATTCAAAAACATAAAAACATTACGAGTGACAACAAATTTAGCCAGCTTACAAATCCCATTCACCATATAAAGAATATATATATATATATTAGATATATATATATATATATATATATATATAATATATATATATATATAGATATATATATATATATATATAATATATAATTAAAAGAGGAGAGTTCCACGTGTACTCCGAGAAAATAAATCGTAAAACAGGAAACAAATAAATGCAGTTGTAATGTAGTTAACTTAAAGAGTATAAAATAATCCAAGACTTAAAGTGATGCCGTGAGTTTGCAAAAAGAAAAAACATAAGATTTTGCTTCTTCTTATGTCTTTCTTTATTCTTAAAAATGCCACGAGTGCTTTACAGAGTTGAAGAATACAGTTTGAAAGCTCAAAATGATAGTGATAGTCTCGGGAAGTAACCTAAACAGCATAAAATCGGTAAATTTTGAAGGCCTTTTTCAAAAAAGGTCCTTATTATACGGCATTAAACAACGCCTACAACGAACCTGATGTTGAATATGCAATGTTATTGAGGTGTCACCACGTTAAAAAAGACGTACCATACCACTCCAGCCTACGGTAGCCTACAGCTGTTCGCTCACAAGACCACTGATCTCTACTATATCAGTGCTCACGATCAGAGAATGCATGTTCTTGCAGAACTGCTTCATAACACTAACTTACTTGTATACACTCAATGTAGCTTCCTCTTACTACGTAGTACAGGCCAGAGTCTTTCACTCTTTGGTCGCGTTAGTTTCCATTTGAATTTGGACGTTACAGGTTTACAACGAAAGTTACACCAATACTATCTCTTTTATCGCCATGAGTAAGAAGGTCAAACACGATGGTAAGGGCACAAAAAAGGCAGAGCATCTAACGTTAGCCTAAGTTAGGCTTAATTTACACAGAGGAGGTACCACTAGCCAGTATATATACTATAGCCTAAGGCTACCACAGTAAAACGGGATAGTATAGTCTATAGTGGTATTACCATGCACTCTGTACATTGCAATATATCAACGTTACCTCTTCAAGATCAACACAGACGTCTTGTTCACTTGTGTTGTTGTGCTAAATCGATCAGCTGTTTACACCTAGTGAATATGCATTACTAATCCGTTCTCACTGGTCCGCTCAACTGATGTTCGTTAGGAGACTGAATAGTGTTTGTCAGCAGCACATTTTTTATTTCCTCGAATTTAGTCGTTATTTTTACGAAAATTTTAAGGCTGTTACCGGAATTCGCACGACAGGCCTTATTTTTTCTCCCTTACTGTTCATATGGGTCACTCAAAGGAATCACCGAGATTTTAAACTTGATTTTTTAATGTTTTTTACTTTTTGCAAACTCACGGCATCACTTTAATTCGAAATTTTCGGTTCCCCTGGAACCTTCGTCAGCGAGATCAGACAGTGAAGTGGGTACAATAATTAACTTAGTCAACTGTTCGTCGGACTTGCGGTGTTCAGTACAAAAAAAAATTGCTTGCAATGAGGGTGACTTTAAGATTTTCAAGGGCATGGCGGGGAAGATTAAAGTGCTCCGCCACGGGGAACCTGGAGTGTTGTCACGAATAGACATTTTATGGTAGTTAAACCTAAAGCGAAAGGAAGTCTTGGTTTCACCTACGTAAAGACTCTCCTTACATAAATTACAGTGAAAAATGTAAACAAAATTACAAGAATAACAATTTAGATAGGAGGGTTTCATAGCAAATTTTACACTGGGGATGTTGACATGTTCTCCAAAGGTGACGTGCTTGCATATCCGGCAGCGTTTTTTGTTGCAGCCAGTACTGCCCTTAATGGTTTGACCAGGGGTGGGTAATTTGGCGGAAGTAAGGAGTCTTCTGAGATTAGGGGGTTGACGGAGGGCCAGGAGGGGAGGGCTGGAAAAGATAGTCGGGAGAGTGGGCTCGTCTGTAAGGGTGGCAAAAGTTTGTTTCAAGGTGTGTGCAAGTCGCGGGATTAGAGGATGAAAATTGAAAACGAGAGGGATTCGTTTACTGGGGGTCTTAACTTTGTAGGATAGAAGATCATGACGCTGAAGGGCGGCAGCTTTAAGTACACCCTGTTTAGTAATATGGATTGGGTAGCCATTTGAAAGGAAATGCCCGGTGAGAGAGGACATTGAGCGCTGGAAGTCGATAGGGTCGGAACAAATGCGTTTAATGCGAAGACATTGGCTATGAACAATTGACTTTTTATGTAGGCGTCACACTGTCCCGATATTGACACCAGATGGACACACGATAAAGGAAATTTTTACATTCGGCTCTGATCGTAAAACATCGGGACATTCGTGAGGGCATCTTAAGCCATCGTACGACCGCCCGTGGAGTTTCTCAGGCTTCGGGAACAACGTCGTGAGCGGTGACAGAATCTTTGGCATACCAAAAAATTTGCCGAATGACCTTGCGAAGGTTCATTTTCGTGTTTAATTTGTGTTTCCACTTTGCCCTTTGTAAGGCCATCGTGAGGGCATCTTGTCAAATCGTGTCATCTTCGTCTTTACTTCGTGTCATCATCGGTGACATCGGGCATTTTTCGCCTCGCGAAGACAATACGAAGGCAACAAGAAGCTGCACGATTGTCTTAGGAAGGCAACACGACTACGTGAAGCCCTCGCAATGCCCTCGTGTAGCCATCGTATTAAAGTACGATGACATCGAGATGGGACCACGTGGACATACAAAAAGCCAGCCTCAGATTTGTTAGTTAGATGGGATTTAACGACACATCAACACGAATGTGTTATATAGTGTCAGCTAGAAAAAAGGTAAACTTCAAATACGAATTCAAATATGGTTCAAGTTCTGTTTCAAATATGGTGCAAATACGTTCCAAGTCCTCCCCTTAAGTAGCCTCTTACGACAGGCGGGGAATACCGTGGGCATATTCTACAAGCCCCAGCCCACAGGGGGCAGCCTCAGAGCATCAATTGTCAAAACACCGACTGTTGGAACGTACCGTCTAGTCGGACCCAGCAGACGCTACCCTGTAGGGCTTAGTCACACGTTCAGTCAGTCCTGAGCAACTCTACACAGCAGAGGCGTGTATAACTCCCAAATCTCCAGTTACAATTAATCACAATTCTGTAATGTGAGGGCTCCCCTCCACTGGGCTGCATACCTGGAGATACCACAATTGAATGCTTGATTCTAATGGCCACAATTTTGTAAATACCCCACAGTTTTCGGGGGCTTCGCCTCCCTAAACCCCATATAGACGTTGTCCCTAAACCCCACAAGGGGCCCTACGGTGAGCACCGATCCCAACTCCTACAAGGAATTAGCGCTTCGCGTCACCGTGATGCCTCCAGCGCCGTTCAGTGCTTCATATTGATGTGCCCCTATGGTGGAACGTTGTGCTCCCCTCCACCTTCGAAAAGTCTGGCGACGCCACTACCACCTCAGGGCGTTTCTTCGAGAGTAGTAATGCTGGTCAGCAAGTCTTTTCCCAAGAAAGCGATAATTTGGGGCATAAGTTTCCACAGTAGGCTCTTATGGAATTGAGCCATTCTCCCTCACCATCTCGTGGCTACGCAACTCTAGGTCTACCCAAAAATATCCAACACATTATGTTTGTGAATTCAGTACTTTAGCTTGAAGATAAAATAATAGGCAGACACACACGTGCAGCCAATATAAATGTCAATGGAAAAAAAAACTGAATGTAGTTCGGTGTAGGTCTGTGGACATGTAAACGTCATCATAAATTTACTGTAACAAACATCGAAAACATTTAAGTAGCCACATTCCCCATCAAAATCTATCAAAAATTCAGACTTTTACCAGCCAATGCCTTTACACTTACGTCATGAAGAGACCAAACAGTAATTTGTCAATTTATGGCTTGAGGGAGAGATTCAGGAGGTATTTTTGATTGATCGTATTTTAAGGTTTTTGTTTGTTTGTTTGTTTGTTTTTCAAGACTAGTTGTAATGTTGGTATTCCCTGAGTTGTTCATCTTGTCTCCTTGAAAATGTCAACATGGCACGCACCATGCTGAAAATTAGGTGGCAAGTAAGTGACTTGAGAGATAATCAACTTATGATCAACAAAAGAAGTACTAACCTATACTAATTAAGCAATGTTTCATATAATTTTGTGTACATTTTTCGAAGTGAGGGTCAGTTTAATTTTGAAGGGAAGTGAGAACGAGGTGACCAAGCTGTTTTATTATTATTTTTTTTTTGTGGGGGGGGGGGGGCGTGTCATGTGCGTCCATGCCACCGTTGGATTGATTTCGTCCGCCCAAGAATACACCACAAATGGTATTTTAGGTTACCGTGACGCCTTCGTGACCTAGTTCGAACGCATTATACTCTCAGTACAACGTCGCGTAGCCTTCGTGTGCCCTGCAGGTCGCCTTCGTCTGTCCTTCGGGTATAAACTAATATAAAAATTAACATGTTCGTGTAGCCTTCGTGTGTGGTTCGGGTGCCATCGTGTGACCTTCTGTAGGCATCGTACTTACTTCGGCTGTTGATTGGCTGTTGACCGAGGTTCGGGGCTATCTTCGCCCGAAATTCCAAATTTCATATTCGTGTGCCCATCTGGTGTCAACTTCGGGACAGTGTGACCCCTTCATTAAGTTTGTAGGGGTGGACTCTTTCAAAATGAAGCAAGAGGTGTTTGTCAGTAGGTTTACAGTATAGGAAAGTAGAGAGGGTGCCATCCGTCAATTTAACTAGCACATAGAGAAACGGAATTTGGGTACCTGAAACTTCAAAAGTGAACTTAATACTAGAATGAACAGAATTAACATGATCCTTAAATAGTTCAAGAGCTTCCTTGCCAAGTGTCCAAATAAAAAAGATGTCATCAATATAGAGGTGGTAGTAAGATGGTTTTAAAGGGAATTTACTTAACATATAAACTTCCAGTTTAGGCATAAAAATGTTGACATAACAAGGTGCCATTTTTGTGCCCATGGCTGTACCTTTGACTTGTTGAAAAAAATTTCCATTGAAACTGAAAAAATTATTCTTAAAAATGAAATGAATAATTTTGGACAGATCACACGCAAGTTCAGTATCAGCGGTGTGATCGAGAAGAAATTCCTTACAAGCAAGAGCACCCTCCTCATGTGGAATGTGGAACTAAATTCACACATCTCGGGGCTAAAGAAAGACCTCGGTGTTTTGAATCAGTGTCGAGGTTCCGATCATGATCGCCTAGCTGCCGCAAACCCGTCTAATCATGAAACTTGGAACCCTGTCCCTACATGATCTGAACGTTAGACTTGAACTTTTATAACTCAGCAATTCCTGCATTGTTTTTACCTGTGGTAACCACTTAACACTGTCCGTTTTCCTAGCCGGTTTTACCGTGCCCAATTTTAGTGTTCTTTTTTAAATTGTATGTTTGACGTGTCTACCATCAGTTGCATTTTTGCCACCTGATGAAGGGTTTAAACCCGAAACGTCGTAGAATTTTTCACAAACCTTTAGCACTATGTACTACTTCTATTTTTACCTATATATATATTTATATATATATATATATATATATATATAAATATATATATATATAAGAAGGGTAACATTCTGTTTCCCGATCGAGGGAGAAATCAGACTGAACGTTAAGGCGGTAGCTGTTTAATGAAACTACCTATATGCTGACTAGTTGACAGGAAACACCCAGAATAAAAGTTTTCTCCGGAACTAAAATAATCCTGTTTTAGGCACACATGTCAAAATGCTAAATTTGTAAGAAGATCCAAATTTAAAGTAATGTAAATTATACTAAATACTCATGGGCGTACATAAAATTTTTATAGGAGCTTAACAGTTTTTGCCTGAGAGAAACGTTTTTGCCCTAGAAAAGTTCCCGATGTTTAATTCCCAGAAACTACCCCAATAATAAGTTTTTCTTGCACTTGTGCTACAACCCCATTCTTCCGTCCATACCCCCGAGCTCGTACGCCTATGTCAATCCGTACGTTACTGATGGTAACCATTATAAAGTGATTCTGTGAACATTCATATGCGAGAAGTGTTAATTCCCGCTTTTTCTGTTTGTTTGTTTAATCACTTTACATACCATATTTATTGAATGACGAAATAAAATAGCATGACACCAAATAATTTTGTCAGATTTTTCAATCATCAGTATGTCCCAAATGACCAGAACTCTCTTCTTTCAGGGGATATCATTCATGTTAAATTATAGCTAAAGATTTACGTAAAGAAATGAGGACTGCAATTGTACGTCACAATGCTGAGTTTTATTATGCTGGGAGAGGATTTTTTACTTTAATTCGTTCTTTTTCTTTGTCATGTGTCACATGTCTTCAAACCTGTCGAACCAGAGGGATAGCAATTGAAAGAACATGTATAATGTTAGCGATACCCTTCAAACCCAACTAGTTGCAGACAGAAAAGGTTTTTCTGTGGCATTAGAAGATTCAAACTACGTAAAACATTTCAGACAGCATACATTAAAGCCTGTTTCAATGAGTACGGGGGAAAAGTTCCTCATTGTAGTTATATTACCACCTGCTGTAGAAGCGCAGCCCCTTTGATGAGTTTAAATGTTTGTGCCAGAATGGAACTTTACTCAATTGTAAATTTATGTATTCAGGTGGAAATCCAATACAAATAAAGAAAAGTTTAGAACCTATACTTTTTTGGTTTATTTGGATGGCAGTAGTAATGAAATCTCGCACCAGCCTGCTTTTATCCTATGGTGATATGCTTTAAAGTAGTTAATCTGACATGACTTGTGGGCCTACCTCCTAGTTACCCACAATCCCTTTCGGAGAAAGATGCTTGAAGTGGTACATAAGATTGTCATGCATTAACATAACATGTGCATAAAAATTACCTGGCAACAAATTTGGTGTCCGGAAGTTTTATCACACTTCCAGAGTTTTATTTCAATCATACTGAAATGTACTCATTTAATAGGTCTACAGGATATTGTCCAGTGAAGCTTTAAAGCTAAACAATGTAACTAGACCTAACTTGTAAGACCTTTAAAAAACATGTTTGCTGTTTTAGCATTTCTCGAATCAAATCAAATCGATTTTCTTCTTTTTATATTATAGGTTGTTCAACTGGTTGCGAAGTTCCTCACCTTGAAAATGGTTATTTCACACTGCGTTCTTCCCAAGGACAACGCTTACAACCACGCACATGTGTTTCATTGGCTCAACATATTTATGCAAATTGCCAGCAAGGGCAAAATCTACGAGGGAGTTACTACTACAGATGTGAGCGTTCGGGTGAATGGTTTAAAGAGGATGGAGACGATGCAACTTGTAAGTTTAAGAGTATGTTTTAAAGGATTACAACGATTTGAAATAACAATGCTTCGCGCTGAAATGTTTAAGAGGATTATTTTACACAGGGGAGTGAACGATCAACACAATGTTGCCCATCAATATTGAATATTTAAACGTAGCAAAACATATTTATATATTATGTACGATGAAGCGAGCACTTGCTCCCTACACACGTACACACATATCGACTTGTAAAATAATCACAGAGACCGTTACACAAGTTTACAAACACTAAATGTTTGACTGTTGATGTAATTTAAAAAAAAAACCTCCATGCTGTACAAAGTGCACTCCGTTTTCGCAATTTAGGGTGTCATCTTTTCAATGTAGGTAGTACTGTTAATGACTACTTGCGTAAATTTGTCCATAACGTCCGTGCAGTTTCATTATGTCAGACGCAGCTATTTAAACTCCCTTTTGTAAGTTTACAACATATGTAATTTTTATTGAGTGAACAACCATGTAAAGACAGTAAAACCTTGATAAGTCCTTGTTTAGTTCCTTAGAAATTCTATTTCATCAATAATATATTAATCTCTAGAGGGAATTTTATGAAAATAACTAAACGGAGTACCAACAGATAGTTCACACTCAGGATGACCGTTCCTTTTTCACCTGTGCATGAGTGCCATCCTGGGTGTGGTTGCTGAGGGGAGGGGTACATGTAAGGCCTGGCTTAGGTGTAAAATTCAGATATTGTTTGTAAAACCATTAACCGATCATATCTTTACAATTTTTTCAGTATTTAGGGATATTCTTCCTATTTTTTGGCTGGGCGTAAGTAAAGAGGTGCCATGAGAGAAGGGGATGACACTGTATGACACTCTATAATCTTTGAGAAATTTTTGTATTTGTGGATGGCTTGGATGCAAAATAGTGCTATCTTTGGTAAACCTTGTTGAAGCGTTGAATTTGATTATTCGTTTAGAAATCCTCATTATTTCGTGTTTTTTTTTTCCTATTTTGGTGGTGTGTTATTGTATGGATTGTTGACTCAGGGTACGGATGACACATCTACTCTTTTAGAAATTTTTTCGTTCTATGTAGTCATAGATATCAAATGGTGTTTGCTATGTTGAAGCTTTGGACTGGTATCATAATCTGAAATTGTAATTTTATTCTGAATTTTCGGCTGTGGCATGGCATTTCTACAAAGGTAGTACCCTATGCCGGCTTTTTCGTAGCGATCTTAGTACGCCATGGGGGGGGGGGACCATGATCGGTTTGCGCGTAGCCTAAGTGTAGGCCTGCACTAAAAATATTCGGTCAAATGGTCTCCCAGGTGGGAGAAATGACACATTTTCAACCTTAAAATGTGCCTCAAAATATTTCAGGCTCGTAGCCAGGAATTTGCCAAGGAGGGCGCGAAACCTGTCGGCAAACTATCTAAGCGCAGCGCCACCATAGCGTACAAGAAAATTATGGCCAAAATGCCTACTAGATCGCTGGAAATGGCACTTCCCAGGCCTTTTAAGTTGCATCTAAACATTTTTTATTTTGAGTTACTAGCAATTTCATAAACATTCTTTAAAAACATACAAAAAATATGCCCAAGGAGGGGGAGGCTTCCCCCTTTGCCCCCCTCCCTTGGTTACGCGCCTGAAACGTTCTTTCTTTAAGATTTCACGTTTTAGAAACATGTTTAGATTTTAAGAAGGAAAGTTAAATCTGGAAAATGCAGCCACCCAAATCTGGAGTGTTCCCAGTTATGAATGGTTCTTGAGGATCAAGTTTCAATATGTTTCTCACTGAGTTGTGAAATTCACGTATAGAGTAACTCCTTGGTTTACCTTGAATATGGAATATTTATGTGCTAACATATCAAGAAAGATACTTGAAGGGAAGTAAAAAGACATTTGGGAGATTTAGCTTTTGGCTTAAATGAAGTTTCCGGCGACTGCTTATGCCCTTTAAATTAAAAGTTTCTTTACCAGCTCATTGAGTTAATCTAAGAATTAAAGGCAACCCTATTTCATCTTTAGCCAGCCGCGTATATGCTGATTTATTTAAGCGCTGTATGTTGTATAACCTGGAAGATTATAGTTCATTCGTCAGGAGGAGAAACCTGAATAAGAATGCATCCACGGCGGGGTTCGGGGGACCTCCCCGGGAAAATCTGGGAAGAAAAGGAGCCCCTGTATGCAATTTCCCAGGATTGAGGGTCTTGAAATGATAATGTTGACAGTGAATTTCAGCATTTCAGTATCTATTTCAAACTGACCAATTTCATTTACGATTTGGAAATCTCAGGTGGCAACTGTCCCCTGCCCCCAGTAGGCTAAGGCCGTAGTTACACAAGGTACCAAACGGGTCTTACAATGTAATTGTGGCCTTTAAGATGTAATTTCTTGTAGACTGTGTACTTTATACGTCCAAGTGCTCTTTCAAGCTACGGCTAGCAATACTTTTCTTACATCTTTCTTGCAGGATGTATAGGAGGATTAACTATTTTGCTGGAATGCTTACAAAATATTTCTGTTAATCCGTTTCGGTTATCATGCAGGACCAAGCGTGAAAGAATCACAGATTTAAGTGGGTGAAAACGTGTAGCACCCCTGTGGTTTGGGAACAGCTTAGACGCAAGTTTGACACAGACTTTTTCTGGTTATTAATTTCATGCAAGCGCTTTAATCTCGCAATCATTTACTATCTTTGGTTTTAATTACTTCACTTTTTCTGCATGTAAAACGTGGTAAACACTTAAAAATCGAGAGGGAAAAATCTGGTACTTAGCAAATCTGTGTCAATGTCCTGCAGCAAACATAATGTTTTAACACCATATACGCTTGATTACTTGTGAAAATCTGATGATTTGGACAAACCTTGAAACAGGATTTTGTTAGGGTAAACGTTACGTTAGTCATGTTCCAGCTTTTTTGCTTTCCGACCCCGTGCACGTACCCTCATCAATGACGCATGACTTGTATCCTTAACCGTACTGCCCATGTCATGGCACTCGTCCTCATCGTCCACCAGGGCCGTCGAAAAAGGGAGCTGCGATACTACAACCACCACCCCACTCTCTCCCATAAATTTTCAGGTATAAAATTTCGTCGCTAAAAACGTCCAAAATAACCTTAAAAGTCTCCAAAAGTGGGGCAGAATTGTTACAGCACCTTTCTACTACACTGTTTGGTACTCTCACCGCAGTATTTCTACGTCTATATAGACTTAAGTTTCTTGCTAAGATATAAAGAAGTCACTAGAAAATATTCAAGGGGGTACTTGTCCAAAGTATTCTGTACCAAAAGTAAAATACAATGAAGCATACTCAGTACATGATATTTAATTAACAAAACGGTGTCGTTCACATCACAGCTGCCCTCTAACTAGACCTAAGAGATGGCTTAACAAATTGTGTTTTATAGCGGCATGTGTTTGCAAGTATCATCACCGAAAGGTATCGCTAATGACGGATATTAGATATAGACAAACAACATTTCTTGCTGATGGCATAGGTTATGAAATCATGGAATTGCTATGATTCAAAGAACATGAATTGTAATGATATTTACACGCACTCGTGTATTTAATAGTATGAATTGACGTTCCTTTTATCACGTAAATCCCATGCAACCATCTTCAGTTTACATCTATCATTGTATATTTTCTAAGGTCACATTTGTCCAGAATCGCATTGTATGGTACCGCACTTCGAAAATGGTTATTACTCTTGGACTACGAGCCATAGAACCCCTCTACCGAGTGGAATCTGTACTCCTTTTGGCGGGAATTATCTGTACCTGTATCTTTTCTGTGAAGATGGTATGCAGCTTGTCGGTGAATATTATTATTCTTGTACAACGGGCGAACTTGTAACCGGAAATCCTGGTAACAGTTTATCATCTTGCATCAGAGGTATGGATTTCCGTTTACTCTACTCTCTCTACTCTACTCTACTCTACTCTACTCTATTTTACTTTGCTGTACTTTACTGTACTTTACTTTATCAAGTGGGTGAAATTCGCAAAGAACGGCACACCCTAAGATTATGCGTAAGTCACAATGCTTACAAACTGCTTAAAAACTTTGAAAGTGGTAATCACCAAGCCAACTGTAGCTGTTTGTAAAGACGGACGGTATTACTGCAATACATCATATTAAAGGGGAAATCTCCTCACCCCAGACAGTTCCAATTCTTCCAACTAAGTGAGCTCTAGCCCCGCCCATAACAAAAACAGTTTATTGCTTTTTTTATTGTTTTTTATTGCAGTTTATTGCTTAAGGCCATATCCTGGTGAGTCTACAAGGCCCCAATTTGTAACCAAAACACTCTCAGTGTTGCTGTATAGTATGGGCTGCTCTGCATCTTTTGAATTTTGTAACTCTGATGTCAATCAAAGAGCAGCCACCAATTGAGACTTTTGCTTACCCCAAGTAAAAGCCATACGTGGGGTGATGCAAATCTGTCTGTAAGCTGTCTTTCCTTGTTTTATAACATCTTAATTAAGCAAATCGCATTAAATGTTTCATTAAAACAACGTGAATACTCTTCTGATTTGAGACGAACAAGCGTGTGCCATGAACAACTATTCGGATATAAATGCTTCACTTGGTGATGCTAAGCTTTTTTGTATTTACGATATTTCTGAAACTTGCGTTAAATTATGCACAATATTTATGCACTGTTCTTTTTGTGAATACCATCTTAGCAAGACACATTGGTAGGTCCGCCTTGTACATAAGTATTCTTTGTGAAGCTGGCCCAAAAGTGGTTGACATAAGACATTGTATACAGCTGTGTTAGATATACTATTACACTGAGCGTATACTGTTGTAGTAGAAGCTTACGTAAGTTAACACTACATCTTTGTGTCAAGGACACGGGGCCTCTAAACCCAGTGAATAATACTTTCAAATCATTGAGATTTGAAATTCCGTTTGTCTGGTTAACCAGTTGGGAGCGCCGAGACATTTGGTAATCAAAATATCAACTTGGGCATCTAATAAAAGCAAATACAGAAAAAAAAAACAAACGTCATAGGAATAATGGCGTTGTCCTAACTTGAAGATGTCTTGAACAGCAGAAGACAGAATGGTCCCTTTCATGAGCAAATGGAGGTCTTCCATTTGATGGGGGCTGCAACCCCTGCCCCTTATCTGTATGGTTGTTTTGCGGTTCCATTGTTAATAAATACTTTCATTTCGTCATACGAAACATTTTACCCCGCTAAGTATCATTACCTAAAAGTTAATTTCATTAATCACAAATTTCCAGAATGTCGTCAGAAACTTAGGGCGAAACTTGATTTCACCTCAAGACACCTCTCGCGCTACATTTGAGTCATTCAAGCTATGTTAAAGGGGGGGGGGGTTGGGCGTCAAGATTTGCCAAAAGGTGGGCCAAGCCTTCGACCGGGGTGAAGGGAACGTGATGTCTCGAAAAAGGCGACAGTTTGGCAAACGGATGCACAAGGTAAAGTTTTCCTCGACGAAAATGTTTTATTTCTTGTAGAGAAACTAAACTTTGGGGTTATTGTTACTTAATATTTGGGATTTAATGAGTATGGGAAAACTGGAAAACTGTAGGGTTTTATTGAAGGATCTGCCCTACTTAAGAGCAAAACCCAGAAAATTGTTGAGCCATCTGGCCGTCGTTGGATACCACATAGTTTATCGTGCTCATCACGACTCCCCAAAGAAATTGGAAAATTTTCCTTTCAGAGAGCAGCCCTTCACGACGTTTCCGGGAACCTGCTCCCTGAGTTTAAGCTACTTGTTTCTCTTTCTTCTTACGTCTGAGGTTATAGGGGCTTAAAACATGTTATAATTGAAGAAAACTTCCTACGAAATTTGTCTGTGTCTATTACATGCATAAATGTAAAATCTTGAGGTCATGATTAATGATATTTTGTTTTTACAGGCTTTTAAGAGAAAGATTTAATCCCTCGGTAGGACGACCGGCGAACGAAAGAGAATCAATGAAAAAAAAGAACCTTAGTCACATTTACTTGTACATCGATATTCTAACGATTACTTTTCTGTGTTATACTTTTCTCTAATATCGCAAAATTCAGATACTTTAAATGGTTTTTACAACTTACAGGAGTTGCCATTTAGTCACTCCCTGTAATCTGAGGGACATGTGGGGAAACAGTTATCCCAGTAAACTACCTGTCGATTGATAGTGACGCTCCGTAGGACATTGTCATTTGCTAAGTCTCTGTAATGAAATATTCCGAAAGGAGCCCCCCCCCCATCCCCACCATCTCTCCACAGAAGATATTTTAATGACGTTTCCCTAGTGCACATTTTCTCTCTTTACAATTCGATATGCAAAGAATGGTTCATTTTTTCACCGTCCAATAAATATTTTTATTACACTGTGCCATGGGCAGAAACCACGCTGTGATGGGGAGGATATGTCTCCCCCACTTTTTGGAAATGCTTCCTTTGACTTTTACTTTTTCACACAGTAAGTTTTGTCCCAAGTGTCGATTATCTCCCTCCCTCATCCCCCCACCTTTTCACACAAATCTCCGCTATTGATTACACGAAGAAACAAGACAAGTCGTTATATGAAAGTGACTAAATTTCAACTTTTCTATATCTCAGCAACTGAATAATTTCAGACGGGAATTGGATTAATGGGCATATGATTGCAGCCTCTGTGGTATTGTTTGTAAGGCTTAATGTTGTTAGGCTTAACGTGCAATTTTACATTGTATTTGTCACGTAATACGTTGAAAATGTTTCTCTTATTTATTTTCCACTCAGATGTATCAAATGGACAAGAAAGGTCGTGCCAATCACCAGGGGTTGTTCACTTAGTGGAAACATTCGTAGGAAGTGACTTAACACCTTTAAGTGGACAAGAAACATTCAGTGAGGGAGACGTTATAACATCACGATGTCAAAATGCAAAGTCACAACAGTTTCATGGTTCAGTGACACGTCGCTGTGGGGGAGGTCAGTGGTCAGGTGATCGTCCTCGATGTGGTAAGTGAAATAAACAACAATCAATGTACACATCTGAGGAATAGGAACACGTGCACCCTAATATAGTGACTTGGATAGCCTTGTCTACAACCCATATATATATATATATATATATATATATATATATATATATATATATATATATATATATATATATATATATATATATAAATATATAAGAGGTCGATTACTGCGAAGCACTTGTGAAATGTATAGGTCAATGAAAGTAGTAAAAAAGGGCTTAAAGTTTAGGAGAAAACTCCTCAACGTTTCGGGTACATACCCTCCATCAGGCGGCAAAATATCAACTGATCAGTAAAACGCGATTCAAATGAAACAAACAAACGCGTGCCTACACAACTCGACCGACGCACGTAGGTAACTGTGGGAGTCAGTGGGTTTAAAATGAATATTAGATTTGAGTTTTCTACCACATATCGATAGCTCCATATCTAAAAAGACTACCGAAGCGTCGGAAATGCAGTTAGTGAATTTCAAAAAAGGGGAAAAATTTCCAACAAAGTTAATGAAGGTCTCCAATTCACGACGAGATCCTACTCTATTCATCCAACCACCCTAGGTCTTGCACCAACTCAATCCCTTATTCGCAACTATTAAGAGCAAGACAGATTTGCTCCGATGACACAGATTTTGCTACGGCCTCTCAAGAGATAATGTCCTTCTTTGAAAAACGTCAATACCCACGAAAGGTACTCACGAAGGCCTTAGGTCGTATTCAAGGAATAGACAGAGCTACAACCATGATCCCTAAAACAGCGAACGTAAAGTCCTCGACCAGAATACCTTTGGTCGTGTCTTATCACCCATCCGTACGTCCCATTGTTCAGTCCATTTATAGGAACGTAGAAATCCTCCAACAAGATCCTTCTACCGCGTGAGTATTTCCCTGAACCCCCTATCACGGCATTTAGAAATGAGAAAAATATTTCTAATCACTTAGTTCGGGCCTCTCATCCCAACCATTAATGCCCGACGCTCCGGGGACATATCCTTGTAATCGCGTCAGGTGTAATACTTGCCAAGTAGTTAGCCATGACAGGTTTCTCTCTGTTGTGGGTCCCAGCAACAACCGCTTTAATATTAACCAGCATTTTACTTGTACATCCACTAACGTAGTGTACATTTTAACTTGTAGGTGTTGTACCATTTTGTATGTGGGTGAAACGAAACGTCGCCTGGCTGATCGAGTTACGGAACACTTAAGATCCATCAAACAAAACTTTCCTGGCTTTCCAGTAGCTAATCATTTCAACCCCCCGTCAGTTTGCTCGATACAGGACCTGATGGTCACGGCAGCAATATCATGCCGAGGTTCCGACCGCGATCGTTTAATTGCAGAAAACCGGTTAATTATGAAGCTCGGGACCCTCACCCCTAATGGACTGAATGTTAAACTTGAACTTTTGTAACTGTTTTATTGCAGGTTTGGCCGTGACCATTCCAAACGCTTTTAATTTTCTTGCCAAACGCGTGCTCTTTCTTTTTTTTTTACATGACCGTCTTTTGTCAATCGTTTTAGATCGCGTCATGACAGCTTTTAGTTATTTCACGCAGTTGCGCAGTTTTTTGTATTTCACGCAGTTGCGTAGCTTTACTGTATTTAACGCAGTTGCATTGTTTCACTGCGTTGCTTTATTGTGTACACACTCTGTGAGCGCGTCAATCGTTTTAGGTTGCGTCATTACAGCTTTTAGTTATTTAACGCAGTTGCGCAGTTTTTAGTAATTCACGCAGTTGCGTAGCTTCACTGTATTTAAAGCAGTTGCATTGTTTTACTGCGTTGCTTTATTGTGTACATACACACTCTGTAAGCGCGTCAATCGTTTTAGGTTGCGTCAGTACAGCTTTTAGTTATTTAACGCAGTTGCGCAGTTTTTTTTTTTTTTTTTTGTATTTCACGCAGTTGCGTAGCTTTACTGTAACTAACGCAGTTGCATTGTTTTACTGCGTTGTTTCACTTTATACATACACACTCTGTGAGCGGGGCCAACGCACGTGCGTCGGTCGAGTTGTGTAGGCACGCGTTTGTTTGTTTCATTTGAATCGCGTTTTACTGATCAGTTGATATTTTGCCGCCTGATAAAGGGTATGTACCCGAAACGTTGCGGAGTTTTCTCCTAAACTTTAAGCACTTTTTTACTACTTTCATTGACACATGTGGGTGTGCACCGGTCTGTTTAGGGCGTGAATCGGGGACACACACAGGAAAAAATACTAGTGAAATGGGGATACGCCGCGAAATGGGGATATCCCCATTTCTAGAATGTCTAAAATAATGCAAAGTGGGGTGTCAGATATGTGCCTACAACTTTACAGATTGATCTGAGGTAATACCCCAATTTCATGTATTAAGTCCTCATTTATGTGTAAATGTGTGTGTAGTTTTTTCGGTATCCCCAGTTTCCTGGTGTGTAAACCTGTAATTGTCCCCGATTCACTAGGAGGAAGAGGATGTCGCCACTTTGCACATTTTTTGTGTATGTCCCCGATCGGCGCCGTAAACGGGTATGTATGCGTCGTGTGTACAGTCATGATGTGTGTATGGGTGTGTGCGTGTGTGTTTAACTGGGACACCAATGTATCAATGTTTTGAATTAAATCAGGTAGTATTATGTTGTCATAATTAATGATTTGTGTTTGATATCTTTTCTTTTAAGAATTAACCAACTTTGTCATCTCCGTCGGTAACACCGCACTTCAGAATGTTACAGAGAACGGCACTATCATCGTTTATCCTATTAGCGGCTACATTACTATTAACTGTAAATTAGTTAGCAACTTAAGGCGTTCCATCAACATTTACAAGAACAATGAAGAAATTACGTCTTACCGGGATATTAGTGAATTCAATCTACAGCGCTCGAGAATTAATAATCCTTCAGAAGCAAATAGTGGAACATACAAGTGTGAGAGCATCGGACAAAGCCTTTCTATTGATATTATATTTAAAGGTATGTAAAAGAAATGGAATTATTTCAAACTGTAAGCTCCTTACTTGTTGGTTTAGTCCCACTTCAGATTGCGGTAAGAGACACTTAAAAGGCTCATTAACAACACCATTTTTTGATTTTCTAACATGTTCGTAAACAGAAAAATTCAGGTAAATGGGTATCTTTAGGTGGATAAGAAAAGTGTAGCCGGTTATCTTCAAAGAGTCAGGAGTGTTGAAAAATCAAAATTTTTAGGGGTAAGGTGCTGGCTATATCTTTCAGATGAAGAGACCCAAGAATAACTCATGACTCCTTCAAAGTATTAACCGAGAATTTTTTATTTAGTTGATATGCAGCTTTTTGTGAATAACGTGACTAGTGAGGTCAATAAAAGTCCAAAAATTACGAAACTTGACCTTTGACCAAATTCTTGACTGCCATTTTTGAATGTAATTGTTTTCAGTAAACTGTTGCTTTCAACCTATTTTGACCCGGGATGATTTTATTACATGTCCCGCATCAGATTTAGGTATCGTAAGTGCCAGCTTGAATGTTCTTTAATGGCACACTTTTTTCAAATCCTCCACGTTTGTTTAAAAATATTAGGAAAAAACGAATCTTTGGGTGGGTCAGGAAAATATACAAGGGGTATTTACCAGTGGTCTCTAGTATTGAAAAATCATACTTTTGGAGTTTAGGGGGAAAGTTTAATTGCTATAATTTAACATTCAGAAATCATAGCTTAGCGAAAGTGCACTTCGGTTATTGGTCTGGAAATGCTCTTCAAGGCGATATGCATAATTTCTTAATCACATTGTCACTGAGGTCAAAATAGGTCACGAGTTGACGAAATTACATCTTTGACCCAGATTTGCACCACGTTTTTCAGATCGGCTACCGGTATGACAGTGTCCAATAACGGATTAATCTGTCCCCTTCTAACGTAAAAATGCCCCCTGTGGGCTGGGGGTTGTAGAATATGCCCACGGTATTTCCCGCCTGTCGTAAGAGGCGACTAAAGGGAAGGACTTGCACCGTACTTGAGCGGTATTTGGAACCAAACTTGAACTTCAATCGTATTTGAAACTGTATTTAAACTTTACCTTTCTATGTAGTTGACACTATATAACACATTCGTGTTGATGTGCCGTTAACTTTCATCTAACTAACTAACTAACTCTAACGCTAAATACTTTCAGACGTTTTCTCAGCGAATGCATAATGGCAATCGAGCAAGTTAACAACATTTAAAAAAATATGAATATCCTAAACCTACAAGGTTGCTACTAATGAAGCTCCGCCATAATAACACATGAGCGCAGAGACCGGTCTAGCTTTGATCATAAGACAAACTTTTTCATCACCCCGCTACTCCAAAAAAAGGGGAAATGAAGCGCTTAAAACTCCAGCCAGCCCAGTAGAGCTATAGTTCAACTAATTTTGTCTTACAAGCCCCGTCAAATTCATACAGTCTTTATTTCTTTCGCATGAGTCACTTGATAAACTCGGATATTTCCTAAAAATGACGTGGGATTGGTCGGTTGCTATGTGAGGTCATATGGTGGCAACGTCTACCCTTACCTACTTGATTCTTGTTTCCCTTTTGTTCGGAAAATAGGACGTGGGCTAGAAACACCGAGAATTCCTTCTAGGAATCTCTTACGTCCATATTAGGAGAAAACTTTTAACTCCTTTCTTTCCATTTTGGTAGACATTAAAGCATAAAAAATCGAAAAGACCCATGAAAACTAGCTTACTTGTGGGATCTCCTTATATTGCAATCCAACCGACCATGCAGAGTTACGAAGATACAAATGCAAAGAAACCGACCAATCAGCGTCGTATATTCTCTTTTTTGCCCAGAAAAGGGCATTTAAACTTGGAGTGTTGTAATTTTCTTCACTCTTCGTCAAAGAACGGAAAATCTCGTCGCAGATATTTCATCTACCCCAGTCTTCAAAGACTCGTTTGTCGAAGAACTCCGCGTTTACATGAGGTATTGATCTCCTTAAAACTACTAAAAACCTCTTTCCCCTTCTCTATTACACCAATTGCCTCGGAGACATTGTTTACTTCCTATTTAATCAATCGTGTAACTCTTGGAAGGAAGAGTGGAAACAGGATCCAGGCTCGGCGATGGAGATAGCCTCTGGCGTTAGAAAGTGACATATAATCCTACCAAACACGAAAGTCCAACTTTTGGGGGGTCGGAAATCTAACATTTTTAACGGGTTCAATACGGCATGAAAACATACTTGGTAACTATGCGACTATACGCTAATGACTTAACCATTCTCTAATAGAAATTACAACCTCTTACAACCGTAGCTCACAAATCCCGCCCTGCACGGGACAACTCTCTTCCACCCAGACTACAAAGACTATTTTGTAGAAGAACCCCACGTACAAACGTTATAGTAACCCAGCGATAAGCCGCACTTTGAAGCCCCAAAAGTACTTCAGGATCTCATACCAGACACTCATGAGTAGAAACAGGTCTATAGCTTTGATCATAAGAATCAAACATTTTTAAACCCTGCACAAGGAAATAAAGCACTTGAAACTCCACCAGCCCAGTAGAGCTATAGTTCAACTAATTTTGTCTTACAAGCCCCGGCAGGCTCATGAAGCTTTCATTTCTTTTGCACTAGTCACTTGATCCACTGGGGTATTTCCTTAACTGAAAAAATGTGCGGTTCGACGGCTGTCACGAGACGTCAGATGGTGGTAGCGCCTACCCTTACTTACCTGAAAAAGATTATGTGCATAAGTATCTTTTCACGGTGTCATTCCTTAAACGTGTCATGATTTTCAAATATAGGAGTTAAATGCCAATCAATAAATGAAAAAGTTTCAAAGGAATAACTTTAACAGCCTGGAATTTGGAATTTCGTATCACATGATGGTCGATGTACCCAGATTATCAATGCAGCACAACTGTTTACGGAGAAAGTGTGAGAAGGGTAGGCGATGCCACTATCTGAAGTTACACTCAGTCGGTGAACTTAGCACATTTTTTAGGAAAGGCCCCGAATCATCCAAACTTATCAGTATCTAGATGGGAACTCTGCACATCCCCTAGCCACCTTCAAAGGCTTCATTAAAGGCGAAGTACTCTGATACGCCTGCCTGTGCAATAACGGAAGTGACTTCCTGGAGAAATGTAACTCCTTCACACATAAATTGCTTTTATAAAATTACTCAAAAGAGGAAATTAACAGCTGCCACCAGAAACGTGGCCTACGCTGACCGGAAAATCCTCATAACTGAGGGGACAAAAGCAAAAGTGCCTCCTTTGGTTTTTAAACTTGTTTACACCCAGCAAGTAAAAGCGCTTCATATTAAACGTGCCTTAACTAAAAACTGGCATCTTATCAGTCAAAACCCACAGTTATCCAAACTATTCTCCCAACAACCTATCGTTGCCTACAAAAGGTCAAAAAATCTGAAAGGTTTCCTTGTAAAATCAAGGTTTACGAGTTTTAGGGAAAACACCAAACTAGATTCAGACGATATTTTACTTGATGCTCTATTAGAAGCAATTACGAATATTTAAACCCATCTCGCTAACGACGACGGCTTGCTACAGGCGAAGCTGCTCCATTATTATGAGCACGATAGCAGAAACCGGTCTAGTTTGGTCACAAGAACCAACCTTTCAAATTATTCATACACGGCAAATTAAAAAAGCCTTTCGCATGAAATCACGAATGATGATTTTGTGTGGTAACGGAACTGTACGCCACGGTGAGGTTATATCTGAGGCCTAGCACTGCCAGGTTGTAGCCGCGGCACTCGCTGGGCCCTTATGGACATTTCATACCTTGCTTAAACGTTCTGGTGGATTGTGTAGCCTCCTGCAGTCATTCAAATGACCTGTATCACCTTTCGACGGACTTAGGTAGTACCTCTGGCATTTTCCTCTGGGCCCTAACGGGACCTTCTTGGCATGCCGTATTGAAACCGTTAAAAATGTTAGATTTCCGACCCGACAAAACTGGACTTGCGTGGGGTAAGATTATATGTCACTTGCTAACGCCCAAGACTATCTCCATCGCCGAGCCAATTAATTATCTCTTTCCAACAAGCTGTATCACATGTCATGATCTGGACAATGGCAACGTCCAGCCTTGAGGCAATTGGTGTAATAGAGAAGGAGAAAGAGGTTTTTGTAGTTTTAACGAGACCAATACCTCATGGGATTGTCAAACTAAAGCGGGTGCTGCTTGTGCCTTGTTCTCGCTGTCATTGGGCCTTCAGTTCTTCTGATGTTCTCTTAACGGTCTCAGCAAATCGAACGGGGTCATGCTGCCATCGTGACCTAGCCCTTTAAAACGGTAATTTAATATTCCAGTGACTTCAAGACTACCACACCTGGCGTGTAACTTGTTACATCTGCTGAAAGAAGGTAGACATGCATGCCCCAATCCCTTCTACTGTCCTTGACCTTCTCTACAGTGACATGTGCCTTATTTACCTTTCAGAATGCCCTCATCTGGCTTACCAGATACACAATCCTCTAGGAGACCAACTTATACTCTACCTTTGGCCCCGAAGGGCCGTAATATCATGCTTGGGATTTGAGCGGGTGCTAAAACGGTTTGTGCAGGCTTGTGAGGTGCATTGCCCTTTTCTTTCTGGGCTCGTAAGGGTCCCGTCTGAAACTCCTCTGTGCAATGTGGGTCCTAATGGAACTGTATCAGCTTTTTCCCATTGATCATCGAGCTTACAGTTTACCCCGAGGATCGTATTCATTCCTTTCAAGGTCATCTGGGAGCTCTTTTGGAAATGCAGGACCTTCTCAAAGCCTACCTGGGTAATGCCCCGCCACTGACGTACTTCTTTGACCTTCACGTCTTCTCTATCCTACCGGTCTTTGTGTGTTTTCAAATTTTGTCTCTTATTCGTTTTTGAAATCGTCGCGAACAAATATTCATCTAAAAAATACATAGTAAGGACCCAAGAAGGCAGCATAGGCTGCATAAGCTCCCAAAAACACACAGTTAGTGTAGTCAGTGCACGCTAAGGGCGTCTGTGGCGCCCCACACCATGCTATTACCTTCCAAAAAGTGAGTGGCGTTCTGTTCTAGTTCTGGTGCTCTAAGCGGTACCTTGGAATCCCATCTGGAATGGACCTAGACCTGAACCTGGAGTTTGTAGCTCCAAGGAGGCCCTTTTGCACGAGTACCCCTAGGTGCCTTCAGCACATCAGTATAGCCCACCCAAACAATTCAGGACTGGTAATATCCTCCAGAGGCCTTTATTCATAAACTTTCAAACGGCTTCTCCATTTATCTTGCCAGCTTATTCCTGGGACAAATTGTACTCTCCTTGGCTTTGTGTCATGCCCAAGCCATGCCGAGGCACACCCTGGGACGGCTGTACCCTGTGAGTGCCTCCCCGGGAATTGTTTAGTCGCCTAAGGCACTGTCCATATTTTTGCACTCATGTTCGTCCATCAGTCTAAGATACTGACAATATTGACGATATTGCAGCCGTGTTTGCTGTTTTGTTGATTCCCTGACTAGAACTTACATTGTCATGTCTTACCTCCCCTGAGTCTATGGCAAACCAGATGAGCCCATTCTCTACCCATGTGTTTCGAATTCATTGTAGGTCCTCCTTATCTCTACTTATTGCCTTGGTGTTTAGCTAATTTCCTTTGGAATTCCAGAAGCTGATACCAGTCACCTGAGTAAAGATTGCTCTCTGGCGTGATTTACTGTTCCCTTGATGCCGCAATAGTCTGCATGCAATGGGATGTAAAATAACGCGCTTTTCAGGAAATGGACAAGCAGAAGACTACCAAAGTGCCTCAACGGCAAAATATAACAATTTTAGTTCTTGTTATTTTCCAAATTTTAGGGGCCTTTTGGAACGTACCAGCTGCTCTGTACCATAAGTTGATAAAGTTGGTTAAGTTTGTAATCACACAATCTCTCGATACCTTAATGCAGCGGCTCTCCGAAAATAAACTATTCGAACTGTAATTCTAGAACTGATATGGCATTTGGCAAAAGGAAATGTAAAGTCGAAACTCCAGCTTTATAACCAAGCCCGTAGCCAGACAAGGTACTGAAAAAGCTTTGAATGGTTTCCACATTGTCCAAAAATTTTCTTGGGAGTGGAGAGCGAGATATACTAGAATCCGTTAACGCAATCATAATTTTGAATTTTCTCGGTGGCAATCGAAGGTTTGCTAACCTCCTCCCTTGACTACAGGCCTGTTCCTCATTCCACCCCACCCCGCCTCATCCCACCCCCACCCCGGCCTTTTTCTGGACTCTTATCTGTTACCGTATCTGAGAGCGAGGATACTGTGCAAGATGTGACTAGATTTACCTCCAGGTTGCAATTTTAAGGTAAAGGTGGTCAAAACATGCACTGTCTACTCGATGTGAAGGAGATTTTCAGTGTCTCATTATGCAATTATACGCCGTTTTACTATGTTTCAGTTAGCCTTACCAGATATAAGTAGGACCCAAGGGTATTGATCTGAAAAAAATTATAATGGTCTAAATTTAAATACGGTTCTAACTGGAAAGAGTTACATCTTAAATATTAGTTGATATACTGCCCAAACCAACCATCACATGTGATATGAGATTCCTACTTCCAAGCTGTAAAAGTTGTTTCAATGTACCGATTTACTGAACATAATTTTATTCTGGAATGACAGTCAAGGTATGGGTCAAAGGTCAAATTCCGTGGCATTTTCACCTCTTTTAATCCCTTTAATCAATGCCATGTGACTCACTATATCTGCAAATTAACCAACTTAGGATTTCACGGCCAACAATTTTAGGAGTCATTTGTTATTTTCGAGTATCTGGATGTGAAATAATAGACATTTCACTTCCCCTACCCCTTAAATTTTCAGGTTTGCAACACTCTGACCCTTGGCAACCACCCCTATACGTCCCCAACTCACTCAAAGATCCCCATATCCGATGTCTGATGAGAGGCATAATAATAAGATCATTCCGGGTCAAAATATGCTGAATGTATCATTTGCATGAAACCAGCTACATTCTGAAATGGTGTAGTCAAGATTTTGGTCAAAGGTAAAATTCCGTGACCTTTTGACTTCTTCTGATCCCACTAGTCACGTTATTCACAAAGTCTGCATATCAAACAAAAGAAAATGTACGCTTAATAAATTGAGGGGTCATGTGTTATTCTCGGTTCTCATGACCTGACAAAAATGGCCACTTCACCTTTCCTTGCCCCTGTCATTTTTTATTTTTCAACACTCCTGACTCTTGGCAGAAACCAAGCGGAAGATCCCATATACTTGAATTTTCCTGTTTTTAGACATTTTAGAAAATCGAAAAAAAAACATGATGGCGTTAGTGAGCCTCTCAGGTGGCACTTACCGCAATCTGATGCCGTAAAAGTTCATTCACCTTATTGCATGCCTATATTGAAAAACTACTAAGTACCATAAGGTACAAGGTACAACGCACATAAAAACAATGTAATTATGGTGCATTAGAAAACTAGGAGACCTCGTACTTACTGTATGGGTGCAAGGTTTCAGGTTAAAGGAAATAGTTAACGATATGAAGACAGAGACTTAGGAAACATTCTGCAATTGTAAAGGTGAAATAGATAATAAATATGACTTATTTGAGGCTCGAATAAGTTTGTTATCGTTCATATGATTACAGGGAGATTGGGTTATAAGGCGAAAAGTCCTGATAATAACATTCATTTAAAATGTTAAACAAAAGTTGACCTTGGAACTATGACTTGCGCAGGATTTACTTTTTAACGGTATTGACCCTGGGAAGAGTCCCCAATTTTAGGAAGGTCTCAGTTAGGCGGATCCTACAACGGTGGCGTCGCAGGACCTTCGAAGTCGGGGAACCACGAAAAACGTTCTCCAGAGGGTCATACTCACATAGCAGGGCCAAGCAGGGTCCAGAGCCAGCTACGTTCCGATGGGCCGCAGGACGGAAGCCCCTGTAAGCTTTTTGGTATTTACAAAATTTTTGCCACTACCGTAAAGCATTTAATATTATAAAATGACAATGGATGTGCACAAAACAGGTAACAATGTTACCATTATACCTCTTTTGTTAGCCTTTGCCATAGCTTAACTTGAACTAATGTTTACGACAGGCGCGGGAAACATTTTTTAATTAAAAGAGCCATTTTGAAAGCCATAACAGCGTGCGCTGAACAACCAAGCCGTCAATGTGGTCAAGATAACGCAATCACCCTCGAATTCTCTGCTATTGTATACAAAATTGTAGTATTTAATAAAATTATTCGCCTTAATTTAACCTATCTTTCATTAACATTCTGGTAGGTGAGGAAAATCACAAAGTTGCAGATATCTTATCTTGACCAATGGCAATTCGATTTGTAATTTATGATGCATATATAATAGCAAACAAACATGTACTAAAATGTCCCGAAAAGAGTAACATTTTAATGGCATTTCACACATGTTTAATCGTCGCATAACATTGCAAAGTTATTGTACCCACTCTTGGGAGAGAGGAATTTTTTTCAATGGAATCCACCTGAACTTACAAAGTGTGCACAGAAAAAAGTAGATGTAGTAGTACACTTCTGTTCAATGGCATGTAGCTTATCTTTCACGAATAATCCCATTGCTGTACCTTCTTCAGTAAGGACGATTCGGCAACGGCTTTATTCATAAAAAAATGCTTGCAATGCATGCTACGATTTTTATAGTGTGGGATGCAACACTGAATCATAAAAGGGCATCACGTATTAAACCTATGGCGGATAAAAGTGGATAAAATGGTTACAAAAAATTCGTGTTTAAGTTAGATAACGTTAAGGAATTGCATCCCTGGTCGGACCAAATGGCCTTGCTTGGGGCAGCCTACGACAGTAGGTTCTCTACCCTGGGCTAAAAAATGACGGTATGAAAAGGGTGTTGGTGTAGACGGCAGATCCCATTGCTGGTACCTTTGGGCCTTAAACAATTATCCCTTATGCTGCTGAATTGTAATAATGATGAGACAACTATCTGGAAGGTATACCACTAAAACGGGAAATCTGCGTCTAAGGTGGAGGATCCGGGACCCGGGATATTTTGAAAAAGAACAAGCTTGTGTGTAATTTAGGGAGTCTTAAAATGGTAATAGGACAAAGAGATGTCCGTTTTCATCAATAAAAAATTACAAAAAGCAACTTTAGGGGTCGTTGAAATCCCTCCAGGGTATGTGCGCCAAATTTTTCACATTCAGAATTAAAAAACCGTGCAAGCACTTAACTGCCCCTTTGTGGACGTACCACTACTTGATTTTTACTTCATCCAGACTAAAATCTTAATGTAGGTCTCTGTTTTTTAAAGAAGATATCAGAAGGCTTGAACACATTTAGTTCAACCTTAAAAACTGATTTTTACCTTATTAATGGTTCACGACATTGTTCCTTGGATTCTGTCAGTTCCCGATGTTCAATAACGAAAGCGAGTCTCATATGACATTGCAACAGGAAATTTAACAACCTACCTAAAGTAATTGGATTGCACAGGTGGTGAAAGGTAGCTATATAATACGAGACAAAAATTCCTCTCACCACTTGTAATAAGTAATATTATTATAAACATATCGTTATCACACATTAAAGAAAAATGAAAAACAATTTTCACAAAAGCGGAAGAAGTAGTTTGCTTGACTTGGCAACACCACTGTCTTTCATCATACACCACAACACTGGTTCAAAAACATGCAGCACACAATAATATAGTTCAGTGCAGAACTGACACTGTAGTTCACAATACATGGTGACGTTAGAACGTCGCAGCAGGACGTCGTCGTAATCTTTACCTTACACGGCCAAACGCACACATACTGGAGTGAGTGGATCACGGTTTGCGGAAAGAAACATCCACAGACCAAGGAGGTCATTTTAGATCACCTCCCTGCACAGACAACTGTGTAGTTGCATGCCGTCACAAATATCACCTAATGAGGAAGACAAGTGTTTTGAATCTCAACGGATGACGAGATTTCTCTTCAAAATCATAAACAAAGAAAAACAAAGAACTTGTTTCAGTCAAATCGGTTTATTAAACGTATATAAATATGATAGATTTTGTTACTTTCTTAGAGGTCTCTCGATAACTTGACAGTAATTGGAAAGATGCAAAAAAAAATGAGGGTATTGGAGTGTGGAGTTCAGCAATCCCAGTTCTATAATATTGTATTTGAAAGTGACCTACCGAATTCTCTAGCCTTGTTGTTTAAAAACAAGTAGAACAGTTCTACTTACAATCCAATACATGAGTTGGATTCGGTAAACAGTTCTTTCACAGCTTCTCAAGACAGTTTTAAGACAAAATGTTGAATCTCTGTGTAATAATCTCTTTCTAGATATCAGATGCCCATATCCCCGACAACCAAACCTTGGGACTTGGAGACATCATCGCGCTGACGCAAATCCCGGCGGTCTTGGTTTCATCTTTATGGAAACTGTGTCACTCAACTGTCCCAGGGATTATCGTGTAAGTGACTCAACGAGGGCACGGTGTAGCTATCATGGTACATGGATCAACCTGTCGCAAACGTGCATTCAGTATCGATTTCCTTAAGTTGTAACATCGGTGTACAACAGTAAATTTCACAGGTTTCATTTACTATCATTTCAATTATTTGCTTCTTCAATACAATGTACAATATGACCAAAATTTACAGTTTGACAATTATAGGGGCTTTAATCATAGTAGCGGAAGGACGTGAACTACAAAACCGTGTTGAGCTAAACATCAAAAGCAGAACACTCCTTGAAAAAATGGAGTTAGAAACTAGGAACAAATAGAGTGAAGTACCATAGGAGAAGTCTCAGTGAAGGCGACTATAAACGCTGAGGACACTGAAAGCAGTATTCACCTAAAGATTACCCAGACCACCCAATCCACTCACCCCTAAAATCAAAATCATGCCTCTTAACCTTCATAAAAGCACACCACTAATCCAAAAGGATATATAAATGGATCAACTATAAAACAAGTAATCAATCATTCAGATGAAATATCTGGGTCACATCCTCTTAAAACTGAAAATAGACGGTATCTGTTTGAAAATATCTGGAAGTGAATTCTACAACGTAGGTGGACGGTAGTGTAATCCTTTTTTTAAAAAAAAAGAGCTTGTGCGGCAGTTAGAGATATGCAAGTAATCAGATTATCTACTACAATGGTCATTTATTTAGAATTTGTAATGAAAACAAACGTAGCCTTGGGCTTGTGAAGTCAGAGAAAGTTGGGCAAATGAAGAGACTTGAACAAAAGATTGAAATGATCATAGTAACCTGAGAGAGTCATATGTCTGATAGCTCTGTTTTGAAGAACTATTAACCAATTTAAATACTGATGGCTAGCGCCTGACCAGACTTTACAACAACATGTCAGATGGGGCGTCATTAATGTTTCATACAAATACCATAGAGCATGTGTTCGTAAAATGTTTTTTAACTGTGACATACACCCACACCTTTTGCTACCTATCAAGTTGACACATGATTGATATGTTCATTCAATGAAAGTTTGGAATTGGAGTCAACCCATAAGAACTTAACATAGTCAATTCTCTTTAAATGAGAATCACTAATTTCAATGCGTAAGATATTTCAAAGAACAATTCTGTATAAAAACAATGATGTGCTAAGTTTTATCGATATTGAGGGAATACCTATTAGCCGCAAACTAATTAATATCGATATTAAGTTCCTCGTTAATAATAGGTTGTAGTTTGTTTACATTGTTATCACTGTTACTATCAGTGTTTTTAACATAACTGAAGCTTTGGACTGAAGCTTTGGATGAGAGATTACCAATGTCGTTAACATAAATAATGAAAAGGAGTGGCCCTAGGATGGAATCTCTGAGGACACCACAGCTTGTCGTTCATGTATCAGAGTTATAACCATCGAGGAACACAAATTGCTGTCTATTAGCTAGGTAACTTAAAACCAGGACGTAACGGTTTCGCGAATACCGTAATAATGAAGCTCTTGGCAGAGGATGTTGTGTTCGATAGTGTCAAACGCTTTTAATAAGTCCAGAAAAATGACGGCGGTTTTATTATTTTGCTCATTGAATTTCTTAGCTTTTCAATTACATCAAAAAGATCCATTTCTTTAGAAGTCCGGAGCGAAACCCAGGCTGAAATTTACTAAATACAGTATTGTTTTAATCAAGACTTTTCATTAAACAGTTATGTTTGAGGCGTTCAAGGAGCTTTGAAAGGCACGGCAAGACCGTGATAGACGATTATTGGTAACTGTATTTAGGGCACATTTCTTCAAGATTTAATTACTTTTGCCATTTGTAGGTGATGGTGAAATTAAGCCATGGACACAGAAATATTAAAAACCACGAGGAAGAGGCTTTGTAATGTGCGGAATCGCTTTTTTACAGAACTCTTTCTATGTTTTTATAACATCATCAATGCAAAAGCGTGTCTTTCTAAGGTCATTAAGATCGACATTTGTCTGTGTCGGTTTTGGAACATAAAAATAGATGACTGATTAAGTTTCCGTAAGTACTGAACTGGGTAGATATTTGTAACAGTATACATGACTTTGTGATTGATCTGGAAAGATTATACTCCTAATAAGAACAGGGTACTTGCTTAGGTCTATCCCCCAGCTAGCCATACCAACAATATGATATGTAGTCCAATATAAGGATTAATGCACATTCAGGACCGTAGCCTACGAGGGACAAGAGGGTAGCCCCCTGAGATTTTCAAACCCTAAATGAAAACGGACCTCTTTATAAGAAAAAAACGGAATATGCTAGAAATTTCATTCTCACATTTATGATTGCCACCAGAACCTTGTAAATTCTATTCAAGGGCCTTTTCTCAAATTTCCCAGTGGAGATCTTCCGACCTCTCTGTATTTGCACCATGTGGTTAAGTAGTCCTAACAAATGAGTCTCTTCTTTAAATATTGGATCAGCTCATGCACGATTACGAATGATGCTGCTCTGGCTATAATTGCATGATGTAAAGAACACACGTGAGACCTGTAGGCTAAAATCATTCAATATAATGAAACTTTCGTAGTACCCATGCCACAACATGCTTTTACGAAAATTCCCGTATACCATTAGTGCAATGCTTGAATAACTACAAGTCTCGGTTTTCCCTACAAAGTGCTTTACTGAATAACGTTTTCGTATTTGCCCTTTTCCCTTGAAGTCTAAATATTCATAGCATGATATCTCAAGTGTAGAAAGCTAGGTGTAAGTTACAGGGCATAGAAGGTACCATACACCGGGTTATGGGAGGCATTACGACAAAACGTCCTTGGTAAGCCTTCTGTACATGACAACCAATGGTGGCATTGCAACCATGGTATGGCACAACCAAAGATAATCACTAAATAATAACGATTTCTACACAAAATAAGTTTACAGCTATTTGTGTTACTTGTTACAAAGCACCATCTAAAGCCATCATGTGCAACATTTTTCAAAAGAGAGCACTTTGGGAGACCCCTCTTTCCTTTGAATTTTGCCAAACGAATGCACCTAGTAAAGAAATTTTGACCAAAAACCAGCCAGAAGCTGAAGTTAAGAAAGATGACACAATTTGTATCATACTTTCATAAAACAAAAACTCCTTAAGGGGGAGGGTGTAGCCCTCTCCTCTGCGACAATACCCTTCCCACTAGCTCCCTTTCCCTCTAGCCCACCCAAGAAATAAGAAATACTCACTACACAATTAGAATTTTCAACCTCTGATTAAACCTCTCTCTTAGGGAGACTCCCTTAGGGTGACAAAGGAAAATTCACTCGAGTGTCACCTACTCTAGGTACGTCACTTTGGTTTCCACTTAATACTTTTAACTGCCCAACAACTGAGGATTACGACTAGCCTACAGCCCTGAATGTGTATACTATATGCACAGTCAATTGAGTCATCTGAAAAAAATGTAACATTTCTTGATCCAGCAGGATTTAATCTCTCTCTGGACAAGCAAATTATTAGGCTATATAGACATTTAACGGATTGTACCAGTTTTATAACAGATTTGCCATAGCACACGTTATTGATCTCAAATTTAGTCGAAGAATAGTAAAAAATTGTAAAGGGTTAGATGCGTAACTTTTTCTGTGCATTTTTCTTTGTTGGATGTATATATCAATACAAAATACACTTTTTAGTCTAGAAAAGGGGAGAAGCAATTTTGTTTCCCCTTTCCAATCATGTAAGGTTTTAGAGAGCACGCTTCTTAGTGTCGTAACTTTGTATATTTGAACCAATGTTAAGTTCTTATTCAACGAAGGGAGCTGAGAGAGATGGAGAAATATCAACCAAATCTGTCAGACAATATTTTCTTGAGAATAATTAAATCCTTCCAGTACCAAAGTTTGATTGACAGCTCTCTTTATTTTTATTGTTTTACTTTTGTTGACTTTCCTTCTTAATGATGATTTCCTTCCTTCAAAGCGCAATATGCTTGAACCGAAGACTATTGCCAAAATATTGTTTTGTGATAAGTGCGCAGCATAAATAAAAGACTGTTCATCCACCTGCTAGTTGCACAATCTCATTATTATTATAACTTCTTCATTAGGTAAGGTATTATTGAACCAATGGGAGTCTTAACTTTGATGATTACATTTCAAATGACTTCGGATTGTTCCTGAAGTGGCGAAAAATGTGTCTTTGTTCAAAAAATAATAAAAAGGTACACTGTACTCTTTTCAAATGCGGCACCTGGGGCACTAGTTAAAATAAATTTTACTCTTAATGACAGCTGGTAAATGAGAGCTGGTAATGTGAGGCCAATGGGGAAATCATCCCATGAGCCCTCTCAGATTTAGCAGACAACAAGAACAATTGTCTTTACTGTTTAATCCCTCTGAGGTTTAGAGGAATTACAAAACCCAAACAATACGAAGCTTAAGTGTCGGCAAAACACCTATTTTCAAAGTAGAAACAAGACTTGTTTCCCAGATGTAAACAACTGACCTGGTTTGAATGAAATCATATAGTATCCTCAGTGATGTTATTCACGCTTTTCGTAGGAACATGGAACCTTTTTGTTATTAAACTAGTTCAAACGATGAATTATTGATCTTATTATTCTCCAAGCCCCGTATCTGTTAGATTTCTGTTCTCTCCCGGACTGGGCCAGGGTTAGTTGGGGAACACACCCTTTACTTTGCAGCTTAGCACTTTCACTATGCTCTATTATAACTGTAACTTTAAATTTGTCTGAGCGACTACCTGGCAACTTACGTATCGATACTTAGGAATGGTGGCCAAAATATCATTGTGGGGTCTCACAAAAACAAAGGGAGAAAGACAAAGTAAGAACAGCAGACAAGTTAGATATTATTTGAACTTGGAAACGTTAAATATGAAACTAGATCTGTGCAAATCGTTTTTTTTTTTAGCCTATACATTCGTCCTTCTGCTATACTGTCAATTGTGTCATGTGCTATGTGTCCTTTGAATACAGGTGAATGATGATTCACACCGACAAACGAGATTCTTTGCTCACATTAAGTAACAATGTTTTCAATAAAATAATGGTTATTGCCTTGATCTGTCGTATGTAAACTTTTCCTAATACCACACGTAACAGCCGCGGTTTTATCGGCACACTTGATTACTACATAATTGTCAAAAGAATGAATGAGATCAAATTTTGTAAATTGTGAAAAGAACAGCCTAAAGAGGACCTCCTTGAGGAACGCCAGTTTTAATATCCGATTTAGAAGCATGTCACTTTGCAATGTCTCGACCATCCAAGTTGTAAGACGTTTGCAGGCCAGTGAATACGCCAAGGGTTTTTGTTTTGATTAATCCATTGAGGGAACCCACCCGTGTTGGAAGCACTTGAAAACTCAAAAAGGACCTTTGACAAACTTGTTTCCTTTTCATTAAACCATGAAACCATGATGTATAAGTATGACATCGGTGCATGAACCTCCTTTTTGTAAGCAAATTGATTTTGATCCCCATTTTAGATGATAGACTGTAAAAGATATTGGAGTACAGGTGTCCTGCATGCAATAAAATCTAGTACTTGAGACATATATCGTTTTGCAGTCATTCACTGATTTTGGACTAGCCTTTTGGGGTACGGGTGACGCTTAAGCATGTTTCCACGAAGACGGAATCAGACTTTCATTTATCCGTCTATTAAATATGGAAGCAAAACTATCTGAAAATTCCTTAGAGCAAAATTTAAAGACCCACCATAAGATGTTATCAAACCCTCAGGCAAGTCCACTTTTAACAAGACTTAAACATTTTTCAACTTCATTCTGTTTAATAAAAACCAAAGAATCATTGCGAGTTCTATTTTGATATAGTCAAATTGGCATCCTTAATAATAGAACTATTAAAAAGTCCAAAATGTTCACTTTATTCTGCTCTTAGTTCAAAAGATATTGTGTTGTTATGATGATCACCGGGTTTGCTTAGTGACTTGCGTAGACACTATAGCGAATATGGATTAGCTGTTACAAACTCAGAGCATACGATCTATTTTTGTGCAGATACTTACAAATTTCTCTCTGTGATCTGTCTCTCATCGTTTCATCTCCAGATTCAATTGCCTTCAAATTTCCTTTTTCTAAAACTTCTATATTTTCATCTACTGGCAATCTTGTCTTGAGCTCTGAGGTTGATACGAACACAGATATCAGTTGTAAATCTTACGTAACATGACATTATTTCATTTTGCTCATGAAAAGGACTTTCTCTAAATTCATTGATATTGCCCATACCGATATCCTTTTCCAAAGGCGGGATAACGGGGGACAAGGGGGTACTTGCCCCCACCTTTTCCAGAGCTTAAACATAATTAAACGTATAAAACAAAATAAAGACAAAAAATGCAACACCAGAGAAATTAAAAGAGAGTTTTCAATAGCCTATTATGATTAAATTTTTTAATATTAAATGAAGGAAAACATAGATATCAAATACCATAAAAATGCTGGGAAGATTGTTCTCAGCGAGCTTCGCTCGCATCCTCAGAGGAAACTGACTAAATACAATTGAAACTTCGTCTGGCACCGTAATGTATGTCATAAAATGCATAATGGTCCTTGCAAACAAATCCAAATCCCTTGCCCTATCCATGTTTAGGGAATCACAATTCTCGATAAATTTTTGGTGTGTTTAATATAAAAGCCAAATATAAGTTAGTGTCTCATTAGAAGTGTGTACCGCTGTGCGTAGGAAACCTTTTGGTAGAATAACCTCTTTATTACTTCCTATAGGACGGCATGAGTAAATTACTATCTCCGAAGTCCTCGTTACACCTATCGCTGTTCACTTTGCTCACCAACTACCACCATCCCTCTGCAAATTGACTGACGATTAATTTCTTAAATTTGCGATCATCATAAAGAAACTATTTTATTATCATTTGAAATGAACGCATGGGGAAGCAGGATTTTATCAGAAAATGGTCCAGAATGACAGCAAAAGCCGTCAATTTTAAGAAAAATTACAGGGGGAGCACCCACAGTGGCCAGGGTGTGGCGCTCGTGGTTAAAGGTTTCACCGTCTACAACTTCCCAAGATGCAGCCTCCGATAAAAATTACTTCCCTGGCACTTTAACTGGCGATTCCCTTGGCTATGTCCATGTAAAAAAACTCATAAAGCATTTCATTGATTTTTTTAAAGTAGCACTTACTCTATACCCTTCAAAATCGACTCTACCTTATTTTTCACACCAGTAAAAAAAGTTGAAGGGACTTGTCCAAGACCATCGACAAAACTGAAACATGAAAAAAACATAGAGTAGGATATAGGTTCATATATCCTGTTCTGTGGAAAGATCAGGCACCTGTGGAAAGTAGGAAAACGTTTATGGAATCAACAATACTGCAATTTAAAGTACAGAACAACAATATGTTACAATTAATGTCTCAACGCTGTTTTCTTCGGCTCGCTTCGCGCACCCGTTTTAAACATTGTTTCTGGGTTACTTTCTGTAGAATATCTCGCTTTCCATGGATTCGTACAAACTCTTCATTATCATTGAAACCACCAGTGACATGGCCGTACGCAGCGGAGGGGACGGTTCTCCCCTCCCCAGGTATTTTCAAAGCAAACGTTTTATCAGCATCGATCTGTGTAAAGTTTATCAAGTTGTTAAGGATTGGTTAGATGCAAGTTGAAAGGCACGGCAAGTGCCATTTCCAGTACCGTTATATGGGACAAGCGCTGAGCGAAGGGGGGCAAGCTCTCCCCTTAAGGATATCTTTTTCTTAGCTTTTCTGTTACTCATATCTCTATAAAGTGTAAAAGGTGAGATCTTTTCAGCGGGCTTTGGGCGCACCCACTCTGAGCTCTAGATCCCCCATTTTTAACATTATTGTCCCAAAGCCCTGGAAGACCTTCAAACTAATCCATTCTTTCCTTCTTTCTCAAACCATGCATCATCAACCCCAGCCGACTATTAGCCATACAGAGTAAAAATATCATTGAAAAAATCAAATTGTGATTTTTGTTCTGTTAAGTGCCCACCCTATGTCATTTAAAGTTGAAGCTAGATGCATAATTTCAACACCTACATTTCCGTAAATACCCCATAGTCTCCGGGGCTTCGCCCCATGGACCCCCACCAGCGTTCTGCCCCTAGACCCTACACCGTTAGAGGGAGCGCCCCCGTGGTGCCTTCGGCGCCGTTTGGCAGTCCACCCGAGTTTGCCCCTCACTTTCAAACATCAAATCCCGCCCCTTCCCTTTCACCTTTTCCTTTCTTTGGGTCTGGCGATGTTTCTGTATGTATTTAAGTATGATACCTATGCTGTAATGGTCACGTGTGGCTATGGGATGTAATCTCCAAACTTGATAGTTATCATCTTTGACGTACACGACATCCGAGACAGCTTGTGATCTTAGCTACGTAGTAAAAGGGACAAGGTCTTTGTACCCAATGGTCTCATGAAAGGGAATTTTGTGTCTCTTCGGGCCCACCACAAAGACAGTGTTAGATCTTGGGTTGTTTTCAAGATTTTTATAGTTGCCTTCTTCATTTCTGCATCGTCAACTGAAAGCTGTGACGAGGGACGAGTGCAAATGTTGAAAGATAACGATATTGCTTAGGTTACTTGACAGAAAATGGGGTCGGATGCTCACAACTAGTAGTTCAATATTCGGCTTAGATAAAGTTAGACATAACTCTGGGCGGCAAACAGTCCACTCCTTAGAAATGTAGGCTAATAAACCTCCACCATTCGCCGACATGATCTAAACTGCCGCCCTCCCCCCCCCCCCCCCAAAAAAAAAAAAAATTCTAGCGTGTTAAATTCGTAGGGTGAAATCCTGAGCGGATATTTCCCCTTGAATTAGTGGTGCGCTGCCTACATGTGGCTCAGCTGCCGATTCAAATACGATTTCTGATTGGCCAGAGCTTGGACACATGTTGCCGGAAAATTGATTTTCAATTATTTGACAACATGTGTCGACACATGTTGGGACACATGTTGCCAACTTTTTTTGCTCTGTACACACTTTCAACATTTACGGTAACAAGGTGTTGTAGCAACTTGTGTCGACACATGTGTCCTGAAATGTTGAAAGTGTACACGGGCCTTTAGATACAGTTAATATTGGAGGAAATCCCATGAAGATAGCTGAAGTTAGCAGGCTTGGTTTGTCCTCGGAACCAATACTCGGACAGGAGAAGAAACATTTCCTCAATTCTCCCTGGTATACCTAATGGTGTACCAATCTAATGATCTGTACTGTTTATATTTGGCAACAGGTACATATCGCTTTTCAATCGAGATGTCAGTAGACGTACGGAAGTAAAGAAGTGGGGCTGTGGTAGAGGGGTGGTCTTCGGAATCACATGTTTGGGAAGGGAGCGTCCAAACTAATTGTCCTTTTATCAAACTTTCTGGCATCATCGTTCAAGGAAGTTTGAATGCAACAATTTCAGCAGCAATCACCTAGCCACCTTGATCAGTACAAACGTAGGAATTTGAATGTAAATAAATGAATAAAAAGTGGAATCGGAGAAACTCTAGAAAAAGTAAAGTAAAACGTGTGCTTGTTAGTTCTTTCTAATAAAAGATCAAACTCAAATGAGTATACAGGAAATTTAAAAACAAATAATGAGTAGAATAAAAGGGGAAGAAGGCATGCCAGAATCCATAATGTACTTTGACTAGGGATATGAAGTGTGTAGTCTTCTCTTAAACTGAAAAATGTAAATGGCAATATGAACGCCACCTTTAAATAAAACCAGTAAGTCTTTATATTTTTATAGTGCATGTTACAGTGACACCTTGAGGAAACCCAGCAGGCCTTTATACTGTTATTTAAAAAACTTTTCTCTCAACCATGGGTTTAATAATTTGCTTAGAGTGAAATCTTTTATTTACTCAAATAATGAATGTTCAGATATAGTAGTCTCACGTAGACCATCCATGGCTTGTACGCCCGGCCGCCATTTTCCAAAATGGCTACCATGTCTAAGTTGTCATGATGAAAATTAAAGTTTAATACGCTTCATTCATTTGAAAATAAAAGTTTGATAGAACCTCCTGCCAACACATGTAAGGTGTCACATAATAGAACATAGAATTTTCTAAGTAATTATTGTGAATTTTAAAAATAACAAATTGATAGAACCTCCTGTCAACACATGTAAGATGCCATTTAATAGGACGTAAAATTTGCTATCAGATGATACCACATTTAAGGGGGCTGGTGGTGATTTCTATTACATTTCCTGGCTAAAGGCGTAATATAAATCGCAACAATTTATACATTCCTCATAGTTTCAACGGTTTTCGCATTAATAGATTGAGACTTTTTATTGAACTGTCCACATGTATGTATACTATTGTTTAAAAATTACAAGATTATTTTATTCCAAAAGAAAAAATTACAGGGTTCCAAAGTTAACACTTGGAAATTAGCAAAAATGGCATTTTGTACATTTCGTAGGATCTCGCTAAATGTGCAACTGGCATCAACTCAGATAGCACAGCTGCCTGGGCCCACATACTGGAAGAACTATGCAATTTGGGTTAAAAGCATGGAACACAAGCACAGCGATTCTAAAACATGATTTTCACATATCATGTACCTAGTCCAAAATAGCCGCCATCGTTCCTTGCACTTTTAGGCCATTTCCCTTCATTTTTATCATTTTAAGCTTATTCTCAATAAGAAAACTGTGACGATTGGTTAAATAGCACCACAGAGTACAATCATTCAACTGGACTTTCCTGGACCATACAGTTCAATTGGACTTTATTGTTATTAGTACAACTGGACTTTCCTGGACCAGTTCAATTGGACTTTATATATTGTGATAAGTTCCACTAGAATTTAGTGGACCAGTTCAATAGAACTTTATTGTGACCAGTTGAAAGGGACTTCAATGTCTGAAGCAATTCTCTTCTAGCAATAACTGTCTAGTTACAATAATCCAAAACTAAGTTTAAATTTTATAAAGTTTCCATCAGTCCAGCAAATTCAATTGGTTAAATTTTTTCCGTAAAACAAAAAACATTTCCGGGAAAACAATATCTTCCGTTGAACAACATTTTTTCTAAAAAAAAAATGTTTTCGAAAAGCAGTATATATTTCAAAGAACAAAATAAAATTAAAAAAACAATTTTTTTCAGAAAACAAACCAAAACAACGGAAGACAGGAAGTGACATGTAAAATTTTTTCTTAGGATTATCACGAAATAAGTTTTTAATCTCGGGCAACATGCAAACCCTTTCCCCATTCAGAATGCCCTGGATTCGCTCCTGTTCTTGCCCTATAAATATAGTACAAAAGAAAGATAAATTTGTGATAACATTTTTGCAAACATTTTCCAAGGTTTGGTAACTTGTCGTATGCATGACTACTTGGAATTCGAGAGGATTTCCTTGGGGATGGTTCTATGAGAACATTTGTGCCCCTGATAATTTTTGCACCTAGGAGCTGTAACGGAAGATGCTGCTAATGTTACTGCTTACGTGTGTTCGTGCACTAGAAATTTGGCTGCCTTTTTAATATAAAGAAATTTAGCATCTTTTTTTGAAGCAGAGGAAAATAAATACTGCATTGGAATAATGAAACAAGAGCACTATGAAAATTTTCCTTCCCAAGGGGCAGTTTTCCTCTCCTCTTGCTATACATAGACGAGAAAATCCTCCACAAATGGTGTTGGGGACAAGGTGCATGATCAAGATAATCCTTCTGCATGGGCTGTATATAAGGCCCTGGTGTGGTCCAGAATAATCTTTAAATTGTCTGAGGTGTTAATTACATAAGAACACTAGCCTGGAACTTTGAGCTGAGCTCCGAATGACACTTAAAAGCTTCCCATGCTCTTCACAGTACACAAGTCTGTACACATTCATTGTACTTTACTATGAAAAAAAAAAATTCTCATACTCTTATTTCGAGATAATTATCCCGAGGAAAAACTTATCTCGAGATAATTCTGGGAAACACTATTTTCACATATCACTTTCCGGGCTCCGTAGATTTTTTATTTTTTTTTTTTTTTGAAAATGTTTTCTTTTTGCAGAAAAGAGTTGCTTTTGTTACTTGGTATTTTTTTTTCAATTTTTTTTTCGTTTGTTTTTCGTTTCAAAAATTTTATATTGTGTAGGGTCCCACGGTCATCAATTTTTTTTCGATGGCTGCACTAATCTTCCGTAATACGGTTGAAAATAGTAGCCTACGAGGACTCATTTTCTATACAGCCATTTAAAGGGAAATACTGCGTTTGAAAAAATACCACGACGTGACTCTTATTTAATCCCATTGTGGACTTTTACCCTTTCCAAACATGGAACACAAATAACTTGCAGCAAATCAAAACTAATCTTACGAAATATGGAAAGAAAGAACCCGCAATTTTTGTATCTAACGGGCTCATTATAGAACGATAAGCCTCGCCCACACTATGCAACGTTCGCACTGCTGCATATTCATTTAGGAAGAGTGGTCAGGTCGGGACATATATGCACCCATTACGCAATATGTGTTGACCTTGCTTATTGTAATTCCAACAACCCTGCTCACAACAAACTAACACCACATTGCAGTTTCTGTACCACCCCGTGTTGTGTAGGATATTGGAATTCAAAACTCACACATGGAGACTCAGCGTCATCTCCCTGGTTCACCGTGAGTGTGTGTTATTAGTCGTTACAGGAGAGTCACTACAAACGTGTTAATTTATCTGCGAAAGACTTGTAGGCCCTGCATATTTCTTTTGTTTTGGAGAAGTGGCAACCACTGGCATCACAGGTTCGTAAAATTTTCATTTTGTACTATTGTCGAAGCACCAACAGTCTCTTTTACATCCGGCTGTTTCGAAGGAAATCAAACCTGCTATGGCCCAAGGGCTGCAATTCGAATTACGGAATAACTGTAACTTTGTGTGTAGTATACTAGGGAGGGGATAGATTCATTAAAAAGCCAGACAAACGCAATATTTCCCCTTAAACAAAGCAAGGTGAGAAGCATTCACTCCTATCGTAAAATTAATCGTGACATGGCGTCTTCCGTGTTATTTAAGGACCACAATGCTATCATCTTGACCAAAACTCGTTCAAAAACCCTTGCACCCAGCCCCCCCCCCCCGGGGTATTCTGGGGGACTTGGGTTTCGTAAATCGTGCACGACATAATACCATTGACACAAGGGTGGGAGGTGTTCTAACAGTTTTGTCCAAGATTGTCTGAGAATTAGCAGCACATTTTTCAAAGGTTTTCGGAGAATTTAGAACAATAGAGTAAGGAAGTTGTTTCATATATTTAAACGTAATGACCATTATTCTCTTGTGATGAAATAATTTGTGAAGACACAAGTAAAAATAAAAAAAAATCCACCAACGATAAACGGTAGTCACTGCAAAAGAATTAATGAACTTAAATAAGTCGGCACAATTATTTCAAGGTTACCTCTGGGAGAAGAATGGGTCAATTTACTGCTGGAGAGATTTAAACGAAGAATCCTGAATTTACTGAGTTCAAATAGGGACGTCGTGGAGGAATCTGTGAGAGTTGGGCGTTTACCTCTGCCATGTCGTCACGGGCAGAGGTAATGAAATTTTTATCCTCAACTTAAGAACAGGGTAAGAAAGGTTGCTGCCTTCATTCTTTATCATTCAATTATGAACTTTGGTCAAGGTTGAATTAGGTTGCATTGACTAAAACGGCTAACTAAGGAAGTTTTTATGTACAACAATGAAGGTTTCCATTTACTCCTTTTCAATGAAGTATTACGAGTTCCTTCTGAACTCCCTAATAGCACACACTACAGCTATATAACCACTTCAATCAAGACGTTTTTGATTTCCAATACTTTGGAATACCAAAGGTTTACTAGGGAACCTGACAAACAATCTTACACCATCGAGTTTTACAAGAAGTTCCATGCACCGGTGACTGGAAAAGAACTCGTCTCTAAGCAAGGATGAGTACTTTGAAAGGCGAATATATTAATATTCGAGCACGATCACTGACTGACGAGTACGAAATTATCAACATACGAGGAGGAGTGCAAGAAGTACGTGAAAAGTACTTGAGTACTGTGTATACTTCGTGTACTGCAACATTTTTAACAAAAAGTCTTGGTTGAAATAACAGTTCATAGAAAACTTTTCAAGTAAAACTCATTTCAGGGAATCAAAAATACATTTTTAGGTTACTAAAGCAGTATTTAATAGAATCGCATGACGTTTTGTCCTTTTTATCAAAACAACAATTATTTTGTGCATATTGTCATAAAATGCTCATGGGTGGTTGCTAACATAACACGATATTTGGTACCATTTGTGTCATACTTACAGCGACCAGGGAGAAATAGTATTGATTATTAGACAGTACCTGTAGTTTTTGAAATGATAACAACACAGGTTGCAATGCATGGATGTTTTTCTAAGAATTATCCCCGTGATATTCCAGAGATTTTTGTCTTATTATATCCACCCATGACTCCAGTTTTTCAAAAGCCTTATTTCAATATCATCCTTTGTTCAATTAAGTCTTGTAACTGGCCTTTGAATTATAATAACTGGGAACTGCTTAGTGAAGATCATGTAGGTTATTACCTCTAAATAACTGAGGGAACCAGACGTGGATCCAGGTGGGGGGCGCACCCTGCGCACGCCCCCTTTTCTCGATGACCAATGATTTTATTACTCCGAAAAAATGAGCAAATATATATGGAAAATATGCTTCCCAGATGCTGGGAATCGCATCTAAGCGGATCTAGAATTCAAATTTTCTTGTGGGAGGACCCCAAACCTCCCTCCGTGGCTTCGCGCCTTCATCGCTCGCTCGTCGGCCTTCGGCAGACGGTGTGTGCGCCCCCCCCCCCTTTCTGAAAATCCTGGATCCGCGCCTGGGAATTCGCTGCACAGTGGATGACTTAAAATGAAGTGTTCATAAAAGACGGATATCTTAAAACTATCACAACTGAATATGGCTAAACATTAAGTAACATTCTTCCAAGAAAACAACTGGCAAGGGAGTTCCGACGTGCCACAACTGGAAAAAATGCTGTGGCCGGCCCGACTTAAACTAATTGGTTAAAGACTGGGCCGTGAAACCTCATCTAATTCTAACTCTAACCGACGGGGCATCTCATTCTTTAAAATTCTTCCAATGCGAAAATCAGATAGAATGACGTAATTTTGGGGGATACCTTTTCTCCATTAAATTGCTTTTTAGTTTTCCACTTTCAGCAGTTGAAAGCTGGCTGTTTTGCTTACGTACCTTCTTCTAGGTTCGTACCTTATGGATGCATGACCATCAACATGTTTGGGGACAGGCGATATCCCCCCCCCAACTCTGAAAGTGGAGGGGGTACACCCCTTATTTTCCACCCAATAGAAAATTAGAGGAATGAACATTTTTTATGTTCACGACCGATTTATTGAACACATTTTATGAAAAGCGAATCAGCACACGGGGTCAGGCACATAGGAACAGTGTCGTGGTAACATCTGCAATGGAATAAAACTTACTGGACCTTTTGTAAGCCGGATTTTACTCTATGGTTATCTCTCATATCCTCAATTAAAATAAATTGGTATATTTCCAAGTTCAAGTAATCTTACAAGGCAGCCTCAAAACTTGAACAAAACCCACACAGCGATCTGCGTTGTAACTTCATAATGCATTAACTTTATAAAACATCAAGTTTCGTCAGAAAGTTACAGAAAATCTGCTTGACGTTTGAGCGCATATAATGCATTTGCGTTTGAAAGTTTTAATAATAAAAACTCGTGCACTATGACATAGGTAGCACCACAATGACAAGGGTGGTAAGTTCACTACAAATAGTCCAAACTGTATCATATTTGTTTTGATGTGAAGCTTAGCTGACACTTTTTGAAAAATCTGCGATCTCTTTGCTACCAGGAATGACACAGGGAATTCCCCTAACTACTACCGAGTTTCGAAGTCATATCACAGCGGAAAGATTGATGAACATTGCACAAAGTATTACTTTGAGCTTGTAGCGATTCGCTTAGTCTGATCGCATGTCTGTCTCTTAACGTCAGTGGTGTTGGAAACGACGAAGGAAACATTTTGGATCACTGGAAATTAAGTCACAATTTCAGCTTCTGTTGAATTTTATTCTTCGAGTACAATTTTGAACAAATGGTGGCTACTAGATTACTGCTACTACTACTTGTCTTGAAGACTTTTCCATATTGAATGAAAACTCACATAACTTTCCAAAAGGTTAAAAGAAAATGACTCAGTTCCATTAAAAGGAAGAAGATATACTTGCTAGAGTTAACTTTTGTATTTTTCTTCTTTTTTTAATTGTCGTATCGTGTCATGTGCATCAACGGTAATGGCTGAGCCTATTCTAAAGTATTTTTGTCAGAGTAAATTTGCGATTCCTTTAGAACTGATTTCCTGCGATTCAGTTTAGAACTGATTGTTTTCAAAGTGTTTTCCAAATTTTGCAACTTAATAAAGTATGATATATATACATATATATGTATATATATATATATATATATATATATATATATATATATATATATATATATATATATATATATATATATATTAATGTATACTAAAGTATACTATAAGTAGCAATACATAATTTTCAAAAGCCCATTTCGGTTCCTCTTAAGCCATGCGACAATTTTCATAGAACTGTGATACTAAATGCCTATGTTCATTTGACGGAAGCAATTCAACAGATTCTGCTATTCGAGGGTAATAGGTTAACTTTCCGGAGTATGTGGTCTTGTATATATCAAGCTTAAATGCATTCGGTTGTTTGCTGCTAGGTGATCATGTTCAAAAGGAAGCACGACAAAACGGTAGCAAAACCACTCTGGCACGATCTACGTAACTATGCTGCTAACAAAGGCTACGTTCTACGTTTTAATAATCATTGGCAACATTGTAACAGGTGAGAAGCTGTAATCTTTTTATTTAAGTCTGCAGATTGTTAATTCCATACAATACAATGAATACCATGAATAGCCTTATAACCTAGTTGGGCTGAATATTAGTCTGCTCTTCAAATGAGTCTTATTATGTACGCCCAAACACCAGTATAACAGCAATTTAGGATATAATATCCCTTTAGCCACAAAATCTCAGGGCTTTGTTACTATAATCACTGTCCCTGATTTCTCTGAAGATGTAGTTTATAAGCCTGAACTACTTAATACTTTACTTTATTAATCTATTAACACAATAAGGTCAGAACTCAGGCTAGTTTAAGCTCAACCCGCTTAAAGGGAAATATTGCGTTTGTTAGACTTTTTATTTAACCTGTCCTCTTTTACATACGATCAGGTCCCGTTTGATGAAAGAGAGGTAACTGGGAAAAAAATTCTACCTAGTGAGCACTGATTAACAAGTAATTAACCTTTTGTGAAAACTGATAACTTTGTTCACCCAAACAACTATGCATGCTTAAGCACACATTTTTCACCCCTGCTTTGAAATCCACCGATCAATTCCTTTTTATCACGTACGTCAGACAATAACAGACGCCTTTTACGACATGTGCAAAATGTTCGTAGGCCTAAATTACGAATTACTGAGCATTATTGCTACATTGTCCGTATTAACAACAGTAGGTACACTACAGGGTATTACCACCTCCCTGGTATACTATTCACAAAGTAGGCTACTGCGATTCGAATTGAATTGGTCCTTAGCAGGGGTGGCCGCACAGAAACGTTGATAGTGACAGTCTTGATAGCGCTATCAACTCTCTATCAAACCTGCTACTATCAGCAGGGAGTTGTTATTTGGAATAACAACTCCCTGCTATCAGCAGGTGCAATATGACCGCATAGAAGACGCTGATAGAAGTGCTCTCTGATAAGGCGCTTATAGGCTTATTAACATATTACAAATCGGGGATTTCCCAGTTGTTTGGGCTTGTAATCGCCATTTGGGGTGTTTTATTCAAGTATGCTACCTCAAATACAGGAAGAAACAGGTGGAATTTGTCCATAGAACGCGTCAATTAGACCTACATTTGATGCACATCCTTCGTGTTGATAAAAGCCAAAAATTTGCATCCTCGGCTCTTTTGAATTTAGACAATGTGTGAGGTTGTGCGTTATGTACTACTGTGTAAAGGTACTAAATTTAGGACGAACAAATTCCAACTGATGGCCGTAGCCTCTGGGGTGAGAGGAACGTTGCCCCTTGAGATTTCCAAATCGTAAATAAAAGTTGACCTTCTTGAGAAAAACTACGTAAATTGCCAAAACTTTCGCTGTCCAAATTATGATTTCTAGAACCCCCAAACCTGTGAAATTTTATAACAAAGTTTCCTTTTCCTTTTCCTTTTCCCCTTTTCCCCAGCCGTGGATGTGTTCTTAATCCAGGTTTCTCTTCACGAATAAACCATAGTGTTCCTCCTACAAGATACACTGCTTGAATACCTTCACCAGCATATACGTTGGTGAGAGATAAAGTAGCATATGGTTATCTTTAATCATTAGCTAAACCTCACGAGCTGGTAAAGAAACTGAATATAAAAGGCATAAGCAGAGGCCGCAAACTTATTTTGAAACACAGCTAAATCTTATAAATGTCCTATTGCGTCACTTCAAGTATCTTTCGTGATGTGTTAGATTAAAAAAAATATTGCATATTCAAGGTAAACCAAGGAGTTACTCTATACGGGGCTTTTACAACTCAGAAACGTATTGCAACATGATCCTTAAAAAGACATTCATGAAAAAGGATCCTGGGTACACTCATTCAAATTGGGGTGACTGCATTTTGCCTTTAAATCAAATCTTATTTTTCTTCTTGAAATCTAAATTTGTTACAGAATAACTTAGCACGAATCTAAAAGGTAAGAATGCTTAGGTGCAAATTTTAAGGTCTAAAACATGTCATTTGCCCCATCTGGGACACATTTGACGGAAAATTTCCTTACGGTCTTACGCTATGGCTACTCGCCAACCGTTGGTGGATCCCCCAGTGACCGCACTAAGAGCGCTAGGGAGAAACCCGAGCCGGGTACCAGCCTTGTAGAGGTGCCATGCCACCGTCGAAAAATTCAGTAAATAATTACAATTTCAGATCATGTCTTCACTAAATAAAGATAACACCACTTTTGAGATCTAGGAAAACTTAGAACACGAAAACTTTTGCAAAGAGTAGAGGTGTCATCTGTACCCTGAGGCAGCATCCCCTCCAATTACACCCTAACAAAACAGAAACAAATCACTAAAAATGTTGATTCCTAAACACAATATCAATTCAACGCTTAATTTAACGAAGCTTTACCAAAGATTGCACCACTTTGCATTCAAGCCACCTCACAAAAAGTGGGCATTTTGCAAAGCTCAGTCAGTCTGCAGCCACTTCCCCCTACTGCAAATTACTCAGTTAAGTTGGGGACAATTTCCCACTGATGTCCCTTGGTACTAAGCCTTTATCACAGAAACATATTTGTAACTCAAAATACCGTTTTTCTAATTCAGTTCCTACAATAGCGATAAGATGAAGAAAAATTGTTTGAAAAAGTCGTGTTATAAGCAACCTCATCCACTAGTTCTGTTTTAGGTTTGCATATCTTTGCCTTTTCGGTTCGTTCCGCCTATACGGAGTCGATGTCAACCGCTGTGCGCTACATTTGCCTCCATTAGGAATTAAATTTTGTGCTATCAAAGTCACTATCGGTGCCTTGATCACTGTTAGTGAGTTGATATAACATTACCAGTAGTTATAGTTTCTGTGCGGCCTTTTACTGATAGCCTATCAGCGCTGATAGCTAATCCCCCTATCAGTAAGCTTCTGTGCGCCCAAAATTTTCTATCAGCGCTGTTAAGGTGTTGATAGCGCTATCAACGCTTCTGTGCGGCCACCCCTTTCCGATCAATCCTTCGTAGGCCACTGGTTGAAATTAGGGGCCTGTCCAATATTCATTACATGAGCAATTTAAGTTTCGTACGGCTAGGAATAGATAAAAGGGTCATTGGACGAGTCTATGCTTTCAAGAATCTGCTATCGAGAGGAAACCCAGGATTTTACGAGGGGAAGCTAATTTTATGGGGGCCGAAAAGATTGTTCATAGGTACAAATAAGCATACATATTATAGCAGCATTGGTACAATTTAAAAAAAGAAAGAAAGAAAGTGGTGCCGAAACGGGAAGGAAGGCTGGCACCTAGAAAGGGACCCTCAAGATTCGCCCCTGAGACATGTACTGCGGGGATAATCACAAAAGCTAAATCATTCTCTAGAACACAGGGAGAGGCTTCGTCTTGAATTAAAGTTTAAAAACATTTCTTCATAGTTTGCTCTATCATCACTTGCTTTGATTATTTTGGCATTTCCGAAATACATAGAAATGAGAATCTGAGGAAGGCGGTATACGAAGGTGACCGGTCACATGGTTCTTTTATTCCCTACTTCCGGCGCACATCACCTCGATGTAATGATACTATGAATCATTGTGCCTAGTCACTTAGGACTAGATTATTATCCCCACGAACATCTGAACAGTGAGTGTATTATCCTTGCGCATTGCACCATAGTTATTGTGCTGTATGTGTTGAGGGTCCTCTTACCATCCTGTCCTCCTCGTGATGACTTCTAAATATATTCCTGTAAATTGAAGTGCTTATTCTCCATTTCGCCTATTTGCTCGTATACGTCGCTACGGCAATATTACATGTTGTCAGCTGTGCTAATGGAGCTTCGTTAATCAAAGTTTTCGAAAAGACAACGCCGACAAATAGACATTTGAAAACCAAGTTGCCAGTGGTTTAATACACTGGAGGATAAAAGATAATTTTTGTCTTTTTGTAACTGCGTAAGGTAGTTTCATTCGACCACTACCAGAGATAATTGCACTATAAGGATCAGCATACAGGGGGTGGCTGGTACCATTGAGAACTGTATTGAGTTTAGCTACAACGTAATGTTGGTACGACGAGTAAATTGTGAACTGATCATCACCTAAAATACGACCCGCTTGTTTAATGACTGAGTCAATACGTTTCTTATCTGTAACGTCCACATTACCACCCCAACAAACAACACTATTGATGTTGAAGTTGTTCAATTTACGGAGGCAATACAATCTCGGGCTGACCTTTTTCACTAAATAATCTATATGATCATGCCAAGCAATCTGATCATCCGTTACTATGCCAAGGTACTTGTATGTAGAAACACTTTCGACGACACTCTCTTTAATTATGACCTCTGTGGGGACTCTAGTAGTATATTTCCTATAATCGATTACCATTTCTTTTGTCTTTTGTACATTAAGTTGTAGAAAGTTATAAAAAACAATATTCCACAAAACGATTTAATTGATCCAAGAAACAGTATCATCATCATTTATGATTAAACCAACCAAGGCAGTGTCATCAGCAAATTTTATTACAGACCAAGAAAGAGCCAAACTAGAGGTTATGTTTGAGAAATTCAAAAAAAAAATTGAGCCCAAGAGCACTTTTCGAATTGAACGATAACACCTTCACAGTTTTAGGCAACAGGGTCACGAAACGACTATTTCATCACACGGTGTAAAATGCAAGCTCAAAAGTGCAATTACACCGATGTAGCCCTTCAAGAAAAATTACTTGAGCAGCTCATCATGGGCATGGCACTAGACATAAGAAAGTTCAAGAATCATTACTTAGCAAAGATGAAAGTCTTACACTCGATACTTGATATAGCCTGAACATACGAGACAACCCAGATGCAATTAGAAGAATTAACAAGTACAGGAAATTTCAACGTTAACAATGTTCGCAAACAGAGGACCGGTACAAAAGTAAGGTTTCCGCAGTGCGGAAAATGTGGGCTAAATCACAAAGAGGAAGACTGCCCAGCTAAGGGCATTAAGTGTAATAATTGCGGTAACCTGAATCATTGGACACGTGTTTGCAAATCTAAACCAAAATCGCAGCAGCCCTCAGGAGAACGTAACAGATCTAACACTAAAAAACATAGAGGGGCAAACAGGTCTAAGTGCGGTGTTAACGAACTAACTAATGACCACGACACAGTAGAACAACAGGATAATCAGTGTGAGACCGACATAGGCTTCAGTGTAATACATATCGACCTTAACCAGTCTCAAGAAAAAGATAGGGACGAAATCATTGCAAAACTCGAAATCCAAGTACCGAATGAACGTAGGCGTTGCACCCTTAAGGTGAAGGTTGACACAGGGGCAGGGGAAACACTTTGCCATTACGAAAACTTCAGCAAATATTCCCTAACAAAATTGATGCCGAGGGGAATCCCCTACCCAATGCAACTGAGATTAACCCAACTAGAACCACAACCTGTAATGGAACCAAATTGGCCACGTGGGCATTTGTACGATCATGTGTCTGTATAACAGGGTAAAGACTCCAGTAGGTTTTTATGAGGTGGATGTCGACGAACAAGTCATAATAGGAATTTAAACATCACTCAAACTAAAGCTCGTCGCAATTAATTGCAACCTACAAGTCGCTAAAGGTTACACACAACCAACAACATCGACGACTTAGTCAGATTATACCCAGACAGGTTCGAGGGAATTGGACAGTTCCAGGGGTCGTACCACATCGTATAGACAAAGATACACCTCTTGCAATGCACCGGCGAGGGGAGTGCCGATCCATATCCAGACAGCCATCAAATGAGAGCTTTATGAGATACTTCAGCTGGACGTCATCACCCCTGTCGAAGAACCACCTGCTTGGGTTTGTAGCCTGGCCTACACCCAAAAAAACGAACGTACGATGGAGGATATGGTTAGACCCAAAAGATCTCAATAAGGATACAAAGAGACCGCATCACCACATTCCAACCCTTGAGGAAATAACGCACAAGTTTGCGGGGGCAAAAGTTTTCTCAAAGATAGACGCTAAGCACGGTTATTGGTCCATCGCCCTCCACAAGCCTTCCAGCTATCTCACAATGTTCAACAGCCTCTCTGGAAGATTTAGATTCAAGCGTCTTCCCTTCGGTCTTTCCATAAGTCAAGACGTATAGACCAAGTTCTTGAACATTGTACGGGGACTACGAGCAAAGCTGATGATGTAACCTTATTCGGAGCCACAGAAGCAGAACATGACCAGAATCTACATAAATTGGTTAGAGTGGCCAGAAAACACGAGCTAGTATTCAATAGAACCAAATGTGAGATTATAAAATCATTCATCAACTTTTTGGCACACTTTACGATGCAGAGGGTACACACCCTGACCAAGAAAACAATGAAGCAGTTGAACATCTCAAAACATCCGAGTCCAAGGGTGAACTCCAGGAATTCCTGGGCATTGTCAAATATCTATCACCGTTCATTCCGAACTTATCAACTCACATCTCAAACTTGAGAAACTTGATAAAGAAAGATGCTAAGTACAAGTGGCAGCAGACACACCAGGAAGCCTTCGAGAAATTAAAGAGATCATATGTAAAGAAGTTACACTGTCATACTTCGATCCACGAAAAGACAGGACCCTTCAAGTGGACGCATACCTGCTTGAACTTGACGCGGTCCTGATGACTCCATACCAACATATTTTGCATATAGGTCATTGACAGACTCAGAGAAGCCGTATGCAAACATGGAGAGGGAACTTTTGGCTGTCGTGTTTGCTTGCGAGAAATTTCATATGTACGTATATAGGAAGCAGTTTACCGTAGAATCTGGCCATAAACCCCTGGAGATGATCTACCTCAAAACTTTGGTGGCCGCCCCGGCAAGACTGTGGTGAATTGTACTACATTTGCAAAGTTATCAAATGAGAATTACGTATAAACCTGGAAGGGAAATGTTTTTGGCTGATGCCATGTCCCGACTCAACCCTTACCTAGTGGAGAAACAGTTCGATTAACGGAATAAACATAAATTTCTGCTACTTCTCCAACCGGTAAACTGACAGAACTCAAGCAAGCTACAAACGACAACGGCAAGACATACATTCCAAACTTCATGACGCACACCAGGGTATTTTGAAATGCCAACTACGGGCAAAATCGACGGTCTTTTGGCTAAAAATTAATCAGGACATTGAAGAATTAGTTAGATGATGCCAAATCTGCTTGGAAAACAGCCACACGCAACCAGCTGAACCTTTCCAACCACACGAGATCCCAACACGACCGTGGCAGGTATTAGACACTGACTTCTTCCCACTCGATGGAATTGAGTATTTGATTGTGGCTGACTGCTCAAAGTACACCCTGATTAAGTGTCTATTCCCAAGGGAAGGTCCAACAGCCCCACTGTCGTCAATCTGTTTAAAAGCATCTTCTTGAAGCATGGTATCCCTGAGATGGTCATAGGTTATAACGGACCGCAATACAGCAGCCATATTTTCAAGAAACTCTCACGGTCGTGGGACTTCCAGCACGTGACATCACGTCCACATTACCCCGTCAAATGCAGAAAGTAAAACAAACCATCAAGAAGGCAAACAGTTAAAAACTGATGTCCACCTAGCCATCTCAGGGCAACACCTATAGAAAACCCTCTTCCATCGTCTGAAGAACTGTTATTTAACAGAAAAATTCGATCGAGTATACCAAAAATTCAGAATACCCAACCTAACAGAGACAGATTAGGTGAGAGACTGGTGGAAAATCAATCACGACAGAAGATTAAATTGGATAAGGTCACATGCCACCTCCCGCCAATGGTCCCCGGGCAGGTGGTCAGAGTGATGGACCTCATCTAAGCCCTCTGGAGACCGGCGACAATCTCAAAACAAACAAGGGAAACGAGATCATTCGCGGTCCTAACTAAGACCGGCCATAAACTCAGACGAAACAGACGTCAACTAAAGGAAACTGGGAAGGGTCCCACACATTACTGGAGAGGATTTAGAACAACAACAGGCTGTACAGTAAAACCGAAACATATATTAGACCTCTAATCAGCGTGTGTTATTCTGAATCAACTTTTGTTTCGGTAGCAATGTTATTTCATCATATTGATGTGTCACATGTATATAACCATTTGTACAGTCATTAGTGAAAAGTCATAAGCTGGATAGACAAAGGCCTCTTCAATCATGCCTGAACCTTCCTGTACTGGATGAGTTAAAATGATGTCCATATAAGTTTTGTTAATGTTTGGAGGTAGGTTGGCCCAGCCAACTCTTTTCTCAGAAGAAGGGGGGTGTAATGGTACTATGTATTATTGTACCTAGTCACTTTGGACTAGATTATTATGCGCACAAACATCTGAACGGTGAGTGTATTCTCTTTGCGCATTGCATCATAGTTATTGTGCTGTATGTGTTGCGGATCCTTTTGCCATCCTGTCCTCCTCGTGATAACTTCTAAATGTATTCCTATAAATACTCAAGGAAGTGTTTTTCCTTCGTTTCGCCTATTTGCTCGTATACGTCGCAAAGGCAATATTACACTCGTCAATTAAACAAATGGTGATCACCTTGAATTAAAGCTCTCACTGGCTTCCGATACACACTGGATTCTTCAGCTGAACGAAAGCTATCTTTAAATGTCTGTATTTACCTAGTGTATGAGATATTGCAGACAGTGCATTTTGCATAAACGAATTACATAAACTCATTACAACCCCTCCTTTTGCGCATATGCTTAGGTTAACAGTAATTCTTTGCCAAAAAAGCTGCTGTCTGAAGTCTCTGTACAAAAAGGTGTAACTGTAGGAACAAGGTTTGTCCCCCTCCCCCCCGTCACGTCTGTGCGTTTCTGTCGCCTATTTTCGAAAGGACTGTACACAACCTGGAAATAGTTTGCCCTGAGTGGAACAAAAAAGTTGTCAGACAACTTGAATTCCGTCTGACTCCAGGTGAAATATACATCGACCAACACACAATGCAATATTAAACCCATCGAACTGTCTTACTTATCCATCTTTTACGGGGAGGAAGTAACCGGTTAAACAGTACACAATGGGCCAGCAGGTTTTCAGTAGACTGTGACCGGAGATACATACACCTGATGGGACATTCCATTACATGTACAACCCCGTTAACTTTGTTGAGAATCATCGAAAAACAGTGTCACTCGGGTGTCACGTGACCAGACTCCGTATGTCTGAATACAATGTCTGTGTACAAAGAGCCCTAACGGAAATGCACACGTAATGCCTGTTTGCCTTTCACTCGAAAGGACAAAAAGTAAATTTCGACTCGTTCTGTGTGCAAAAGATCTCTCCTGGTGCTCATATTTTACTACAAACTCACTATATGAGATGCTTGAACAACTCCCGGAACTGAGTCGACAAAGTGTAGGGCAATACTTCTTTTCATGATTTCAACCTCCCAACAAGCCAAAACCTAGGAACAGGCCCGTAGCGAGCACCCTCTTCCCCGTGTGGGCCACTGTGCTCCCATACGGAAATCGATCAAAAAGAAAATTTTATTCCCCGTAACCGACGGCCCCGGTATGACTCCAGACAGTTTTCGACCAAAAATAATCCCAGGCGTTTAATAATGAACGTTATTTGTTTTCTGTAACATTTTAGTTCTAAAAATACTAAAATTTACGCACGCTTTCATTTTCAGTTGTATTTTGCTTAAGCAACCGCTTTAGATATGTATCCTTAAAATGTTCCATACAAGGTTGTTGTTCTTCCGTGTAGAAAATAAACACGAATTTTGAATTCATAAGAAGTTCTATCCTCTTTTGCTTACTGTTTGGAAGATTCTTAATTCAGAATCAACATCATGGCACACATATTTTGTAAGAACGTGAAGTGTCTCAATGCTGATCCCACGGGTGGTGGAAAGGGGCATCCCGGCGACCAGTGACCCGGCGTTTCTTAAAGGCAGCTACTCATCACGCCAAGTACAGTTTTGGTTCAGAGAAAGCAAAATTCCCAATTGGTGAATTTTCTTCAAGTTTGATTGACATAAAATTCAAAAGTTGCAGAGTATCTAAACACAGCATGCACCTGTCTTCTGATTACATATTATGGTCTTGTATGCCCACCAGGATATGACCTTAAGCAATGTACTGGGTTTGTGCCTGTACAAGGAGGGGCTCAAGACAGTATTTGGAGGGGCTAGAAGTAAGTCAGTTGGGAAAATTGGAATTGTCTGGTATGAGGAGGGTTTAGATACTTCCACAGAAACCCAAATTTTCTAAATTTTCTTTACCAGAACCAAATATTTTCAATTTTCTTTTACGAGGGCCACAAATTTCTCGGCGCGGTTCGCACGCCCAAACTTTTGCGTTCGGCATCTTTCGCCAACCCGTCGCTTCTGGCGGAAATTCGAGTTGCAGGACCTCTAAAGAGAGCTTGGCTCCCTCGTCGGGCATATCCTTTCACCAAACCTTGCTAAATATGCAAGCAGGGTTTACTATTGCAAATAATTTTCCTGCAAAATTTCGGCCCGCTTCTCGTGCAATTCTTTAATCGAAGTTGCACAACTTATAAACATTATTAGCACAAAAATTGTAGTGAACTATTCTATCCAAAGCTAGGTAAAGGTTCATAGTGAGTCGCCGGGCATCATCAACGGGTTTAAATGTAGCAATCTGGTACCTTAAGAAGCATGCATAACGTGATGACTTCATGCAACTGAAGCTAAATTTACTCGTACCACAAATTTATTCAAACATTTACCCTTTCCCATCATGAAAAAGTTCTTTAAAGGAAAAATACGATAATTACCATCTGAGTTGTGAACTGTAAAGAGCTTGGTGTGCTATCGTTGTCGTTCAAAGTTCTGCTCAAAGCCCCATGCTAGTGTTCCCATTTTGTTAATTTCTCGCACATTCGGGAATTCCCCTCTGTAATCTACCCAAAATTATACTGGGCCACATCAAGCCTACCTTATGGCAGTCCCTGGTCCCCTCGCTGTTTGCAAAGTACTCAACTGTTTACCTGCCTTTGGGGAGCTGAATAAACAACATAGTGACCATAGCCTTGTTCCCTTCGCTTTTGGAAACTTAAAAGTCTCTGTATTGCAGAAGAAGGGAAAATCCCACCAGAAGAGAGTAATTTTTGAGTGCTTCGCGCGCATGTGCACGCGTTAAACCAATACTGTGAAGATATCTTTGGTACGCATGCGATATTCTCTCTGATTCCAGTAAACTGTTATCACATGGTTGCACTACTGACTACAAACATTACCCTTCTTAGGTGCCAGATGTGCAGTGCCAGTGTCCCCTATGTCAGAATTCCTGGCTAAGGGCCTGCCTCGGAAAGTTGGTGACGATGATTTGAAATATCAGAATGTTAATGGGAAGATGGTATTCTACATACTTCTTAAAAATTAATATTAGTAATTGATGCAATTATGCAAAGGGAACTTTGCATAGAGATAAAGTCATATAATCATTTAAGTACTGGTTCTCGTGGGATGATGGTGGGAAACCAGAGCGCCCCCTTAACTTTAGATTATTTTTGGAATAAAACAAACATCAAAGGAATGTCTTTGTATCACCCTGTTATCTACTTTAAAGCTTTATTGTATTATAGAGACTCACTGCATTACTATGAAACTAACTCGAAGAGGAACATTGCAAGGAAAATCCACATTATTGATGACAGGTCAGTTATCAAATCTCCTCTCAATATTTTAAAGTGTCAGACGAAGAAAAGGTTTAAAAGTAAGCTGGACTGGAGAGCGCCACACGTGGGAGATCCATAAAACAAAGGATACTTAACAACATTTTATTTCATTTTACCTCCACATAGAAGAGATAATAACCAATAGTAATATGTTATTTCCCATCTTCCAGCATCCACACCAGAATGTTTATCACGTGACGTGGTGGCAGCGGGGAGACCATGTGCCAGGGCGTGCTCACAAGATGGTACTTGCAGAAAGAGGAACAAAGAATGTGTTTGTGATGGACTTTGTGGGCTTAGCTGCTTAAGAAAAAGTAAGTATCCCTGTCGGTTATTAACTCTATAATTGAATAGTTCTGTAGTAAACAACACTGGCCTTCTCTTTCAATTGAATTTATGTTGTGATTATATTAATATTAATCTTTTCATTTTGTAGGCAAGTTTTATTTGTGGGACTAAGTTCATTGTCGACATTACAGTATTAATTCCATTCACCTAAATGGATTTTCATTGTGTTTATTGTCGTTCCTTGATAAGTTAGGAACTATTCCGCAATCTGCTTTCCAAATCAGCATATTTCCATGGTAATGTTCCGTTTTACCAAAGGGGAATTTAAAAGACTGCATAAAACTGTATAACAGGTCAAATATTCAGAGGAACAAGCCTACTTTTCATCAAGCACCTCTTAACGGATCAAACCGAATGCTTGGTAGAAATTAGCTGTTTTAAAAGTTTCTTAAAGACCCTCTTTTTAGTAAACGTTCTAAGCATTAAGTCCAGTATACCCTAATTTGCTTTAACTAAATGGATCACATTATTTTCAGGATGCCCAACACTAACAGTACCATTGAACGGAAATATGGTCGTTAATCCTCCTGTTAGAACTATTGGAGCAGAAGTCACTTATTCTTGTAACGATGGTTATGTACTATCCGGTCAAAGAAATCGTATATGCCAAGCAAACAAGACGTGGAGTGGGACAGAACCGATGTGTACAGATTCTACTACTGAAGGTGAGAGATGACAATCAGCTTTGTTCTAGAATACATGCATAAGGTTAATCAAAACAAACCTGCGCGGAAATGACAGGTTTTTCTTTTCTTTTTTTTTTTCATTTGGTTTACAGTAGCTTTTCTGATAAAAAAAACAGCGGTGGTGGCTAGGTTTATGTTTACGCAGTCGTCCGTTTTGACCAGCCACACTAAGCAGCGAAGAAGTGGAGCTCAGTGTCAGTTTGACCTTGGCCCATCCATTTTCATGTATCTGCTACAACAGCAATGTCTAGCTCGGAAGTAGTATTTCCATGTAGCATTACATAGCTCTTGGCTTGGCAGGCGCGGATATCAGGATTTTGAAAAAGGGGACGCACACACCGTTGGCCGAAAGCCAACGAGCGAGCGCCGAAGGCGCGAAGCCACTTGGGGGGGTTGGGGGGTTCTCCTCCAAGAAAATTTGAATTCTAGGTGCGCTTAGATGCGATTTCCCAGCATCTGCGAAGCATATTTTCCATATCTATTTGCTAATTTTTTTCGGAGTATTTATAAAGAAAAATAATTGGTCAAAAAGTAGTTGTTGGTCATCGAAAAAGGGGGGCGTGCCCCGGGTGTGCCCCTAACTGATGCTCAGGTGACTTCATTGGGGTCCATTTTAGTAATGTCCGTCCCTCTTTTGAGGCTCAGAGACAAAGCCAAAGGAAGCTCTGAAACATTTCCACGATTGTGGGCACCAGAATAAAGCATTTTACTATCTACAAATGGCATTAATATGCATCAAACAGACAATAAAATGACAGTCTGTCTAAATGTTTTCAAAGCAGTGCAATTTGAACTTACCGCCAGTAGATTTCTTCAAGATCTGAAGGGAACTGAGTTTGCAACTTCTCGTAAAGCAAGAATAATTTTCTCTCTAGTAATCCTATCTTGTCAGCGAACTGTCCACTTGGCCATGAATATTCCTTGCAGCAGACGTTTGCTCAGCCGTTGTATTTTCACAAAGAAGTATATTTATGCTTGAGCGTGTTTGTTTACACATGAGGTGCAGAGTACAGAAGTAAGATAGTCTTATCTAGTATTATGGGTTTTCAAGTGCAGAGACACGGCCAATGGATTCGAGCAGGGAGTTGTTATGTGGATGGAGATATATCGAAAATTTAAATTTGTACTAATACTTTAAGACCCACTAAATCTAGGGAAGATTATTAACGATAAGCCGTTTATTTGGCGCAAAGGCATTTCTTCGGCCGTTTTTTGGTGGTTCCAATTTAATGGCATTCACCTAACAAATAGCAACATCATCCAAGTCACGCAATGCTTTAACAATTAGCCTGCGCAGAACAATACTTCGATGTGTAGGTTTGCACCGCTAACATGTTCAGAGCAGGTGATAATAAACTCAAAACGACTGTTTAATTGAACTCAAAAGAATACAGTTACCCCCTTCCTTCATAAGATACCGCATGCAAATGAGTTGACTTGACATGGTATAAGACTAACTTTTGTTGCAACAATATGAAAGTTTCCGGAAGTTTCCTGAAATAACCAGATATAGATTGTTGTTCATATTTCAACATAAAACCTAACTGATACACTGTCATGCGCGTCACAGAGAGTCGACATATGCTATCATTTTTTTTTTAATTTCCCTGACGACTGGAAATGTTGTGGCGGTGGAGGAAAACCACAGTCTTGCTGTAGATGTAGCAGACGACAAATCCCTTTTGTGTTAACTTCCTGATGCAGTGTAAGTCTCATAGAAATGTCAAGAAGGATGCAAGTGATGGATTACTGGGTGACCTTGGCGGTACAAACCTCACTTCAAAGCGATGTTTCTCCATCCAAATAACAACTCCCTGATTTGAGCTTTGGGAGAAACACGGCTTGTGCACCCGGGTTGATGTTGGGTTGGGTGAATGGACATGGAATTTCTATGGACTTTTGCAATAATAATACCCACTTTGTTCTGTGGGAAACTATGATAGGTTAATGAAGAAAACAAGATAAATGGCCAGGCAGAGCATCAACAAACAACATTTTTGCAGATATTTTTGCGGATACTTTTGCAGTCTGGACAATTACCTGTCTACAGTTGGCACTGACTTTGCACTACATAAAAACAGACTTAAAAATGGCAATTAGCCTTTTTGTTCCATAATAGACAGGACTAACGGCCATTTGAATTCTTTATGATGCAGTGAAAGCTAAGATGGGCAATGGGGAAGATTTCACCCAATTTTACAATAATCCAAAGCACTCTGTTTTCTTCTTGAGTTATTAATTGGACAATTAGCGCATATGACGCATGCGTGCTCGCTATGCAAAATATTGAATTTTAATGCATTTTAATAACGTTTTTCAGTCCCTGCATTAACAGAAGGAGACAAACAAGCGACTCTCCATTGCAACCACTGAAATACAAGGTTTGTCTATGCACTTTCAAGTGTTTACAGCAAACACAAACGCACTTCGACTTGATGATTTGAGTAACGCCCAATTCACACTTTCCCGACTGAAAAAGACAAAATTAGTTCATCTGGAACGGGCCGGGGACAGATTGCACGCCCATACAGTGAAAACGGGTTGTAACAGGGCTTCCGACCTCAATGTGGATCCACAGAGCACAGTTTCACTTTGTTGACCCTACCCTTACAAAAGATAGTGTGGCAAAAGTTCCAATACCACACGTGAAATGCTGTGTCAAACTGTGGAAAACTATGGTGGAGAGTGAAGAGTCATGACGTTTTTGTGGGTTTTTGTATGACAATGTGTGTCATTTACAAACAGTTGACACGCATTTCCAAAGTGTCATACATCGACCTGCATTCCCACAGGTTGGACATGAGGTAAAGTTGGAAAACTAAAAAACACGCTTTGACTCAGGTAACATGTGGCAAATTGAGGTATAGTGGGTGAGTTGTGGAAATGTGTGGAGACGTGTGGTGCATGTGGTAACATGTGGTAACATGTGGCAAACTGAGGTGTAGTGGTTGAGGTGTGGAAATGTGTGGAGAGGCGTGGAGCTGAGTAAAGTAAATTTAATAATTCAATTTCTTTCACTTGCCTTCTTTGTCACACTTTACTCTGGTTTGCCACATGTGTCAACCTGACACAGCTTCCCCACTTTGACCCAGATTTCAAGGTGTGAAAATCATGCAGGGAAAAGCGTGGTCCTGTGTGTCAGAATGATTTCGCTCTCTCCTGGAGTCTGTTCTAGTGCGCCCTGGAAAGTTATTGTTTCAGATAATTTTCAAACTGATGGCCTTTTGCCGGTGACCTAATGTTCGATGCTTTTATCAGTCATCTCTTCTTTCGTCGTCATTACCACTCAGGGATCCCGGAGCCAATTTTGAAATGGGGGCTAATCTTCGAAGCGGCCCAATATGTTCAGGAAAATAAAAGCCTATCATCCCATTTTGAAGCGACCCAAAATACCCACGGCAGACAAACTCCGGGGCTAAAGCCCCCTTCTCCGCGGTCCCTGCCACCGTCACCATTAAACTTCCTTCACGATTTAGGATCACAAGCTGATATGTAGAGGCTTGCATGGTCACTTGTTTTTCCATTGGTGAGGCTTTGAACATGCGTTTTCTCCATACACCATATAGCCGTTCCTATAACGCAGTTAAAACTTGATCCGTGTGCCGAATCATTTATAAAACATTTTTCCATTATGTGAAAAATATATATAAAGAAATTCATTGAAAGATACTCAACGATCCTTTAGTAATCTTCCCCTGCGTCAGTGGCCTAACTGACCTTTTCAAGTTTTTCAGGACATTCAGCAGACAAAGAAGTGGGAATATTACACACTGAGAAACGGTTTAACTTACAGACAAACAGATCCGAACACTACATTGGCTTGTTTTAATCATTGCCTCCTGTGACTAAAGGACTCCACCAAAATCCACAGTGTGATCGGAGTCCGAGCAAATCCCGATTTCAGTTGCCCAATTCCAGGCTAGTTTCGAGTCTCGCACCCTCGAGTCCCAGAGAGGTCTTGTTCTAGTGACTCTAATTTCGAGACGTGTCGATTTGACCATGTATAGCATATGGTTTTTATACTTTTGTGCTCTTTGCATGTATCTGTTTCATCATTATTAAGGTCTTTGCAAGGATTCAGTTTCATAGAGTACGACTCTATCCACCATAAGGTTATCAGTTGACTGTGCTTGGTCATTCAAGTGTTCCATTTTGCACCAATAGCAATGGATCTTTACTTAAATGGAGAAAGCAGTCGCCCCAAGTTTATTTTCAAGAATCAGCTAGATCTTGCAGATCTCAACTTATTTCTCTCATATGTAATTTTCAATAAATCTCTTTAAAAAAATGTTGGACATAAAGGGTAAACCACTGAAAGAGTTATTCTGTATGACCTTAGCAAATAAGTAACACAAATGTTGTCACATGATTGAAAGGAGCCATTCCTGAATTAGGATGACGAGGTACAACAATTCAAATTTGGGGGGCTGCATTTTCCCTTTTACCTCAAAGGGATTTTCATTTTTGAAGACTCAGATAGAGTGGTATCCGGGTCCGGTTCCTGTTGCAGTCCATTCCGAGCTAATTCTGATTACGTACCCTCCCATTCTCTGCCTCTTCATGGTTACGCATTTGAGCAAGAACACGGGTGTTACAGCCTTGTTTATAAAATGGTATCAAGCATGTCTCAATCACAGTGTTTCTATTCCTTAATTGATGAACAAGAATTTAAAATTTAAGTCCTGTCATGTGATGTTTCTTTTTCTTTGAAATTTCAATAAATCGATACACTAAAAATAGTCAGTATAGCCGAAGGGAAACGATAGAGTATTGAGATGGTCATGGAGCTCAAGTATATCCTAATAAAATTAATTGAAAGACCGTAGTAGTTGAAAGAAGTTTTGTATATCCTAACACAATTAATTGAAAGACCGTTATTGGAGACACTGTAAGAAAAGATTCTTTTTGTAGTTTCAAAATAATTTTGACGGAAGAGTCAACCGCTGTGCGTGACCATCATGTGTATATTACCCCTCTCAACATCTGTATTATTGCAGATTAAGATAGAGAGTGGAACCCGTTAGGGCTCTTTGTAGGCAGATATTGTATGCAGACATACTGAGTATGGGCACGTGACACCCGAGTAAATCTCTTTCATTCGGGGACGATTATCAACAAAGCTAAAGGGGTTGTACACGTTATGACTCATTTTCAGACCTTGACGATTTAAAGTTTTATTGGTTAAAATCTTAGCCCATCGCTCTATCATACTCATGTCTCAAGGCCAGTAGAGCTGGCTTTTAGTTAAACGTTTTGAGGGTCAGGAAGCTAATTTGGCCCATCGAGGACCCTAATGATACTAGAGCTGAGCAGTAATGCAATAACACCGATCTTCTTTAAAATCCCCCATTCCCTCTTTGTTATGCGATAGGATTGTAAAATCCATCATGAAAAAAACGTTAGTACAGTAATTGCAAGACTTTTAATTGTCATGGTGCTCTAACAAACAGTCTTAATAAGTTCCTACATATTCTTAATCGTTACTGCGTCTGCACACAGTATCCATATCAAAGATCAGGAGGGATCAGTGACAACTTTTGCGTATCACGAGCTAAGTTTCTATCGGGTACAAGGAAGGATGTGACTGTAGTCCCTTGTTCCGTCCTTACAGTATGTTATAATCCCCGCCCCATCTTGGACGTGGCAACCATATCTTCAAGTTAAAGTATCTAAATGTTTTTGAAAGGTTACTACTTATTTTTCAGGCAAAAGTAACTGTTACTAGTTAAGTATCATCATTGTAACTAGTAACTGTAACGAGTTACAATTTTATGGAAATAACTGTAACTATAAATGGTTACTTTCAAAGTATAACGGGCCACACCCCTGATAATTTCCCGCAAAAGAGAGTAGTTTACCAATACAGTTTACATCTGGGAGGGGTTAGGTATCTGGTGAAATGTATCTAAAGAAATATTTCCACCCGATAACAATTCACTACTAAGTAAAAAGTTTTGATCATGAAATTTTTCTCAACATTTCTGTAACCTCAAGTAAAAATAGTCTTTTCCGACAGAGTAAATTACGTGTCAAATAAAATGGTGTTTTAATGACGACTGAGCGTCAAACTTTCCAGACAGAGCGCACTTTGGAAATTTCTGGGTGTAGCATCCCACACTCTCCCGGTAGACGCCCCTGTATAGACCACTGAACAGACTCCTAAAAATTGTGATAACCTTTCTAATAATATAAAATAACTTTCTTACAAACAGAATCATTTTCCAATGCAGTTTCATGTGAGAGGGTTTAGGTCTCTGGTTAAATGTATCCAAAGCAGTATTTCACCCTACAATAATTAACTTTAACAAACCATAGTGATCATAAAATTTCCCAATATTTCTAGAGCCCCCCAAAAGATTTCTTTTCTGAAAAAAATAACTTAATTGCAAAGACAATAGCAATTTTTCCCGACAGACGTCAACATTTTTGATTTACTTTGAGATTTACTTTGAGAATTCTGGAGATGTAGCAACCCCGTTCTCCTGTAGTGACGCCGCTGCATGGAAATACCTAGTCAGAGCCATTAAATTAATGCACTTTATTGGGGTATCCTCAAGTAACCCCTAGAAGTGCCCGGGGTTTTGAAAATAACCAAAACTTTAAGGGCACGAACAGGGATCTTGTCACACAATTTGACTAAAATTATTCAATATTTGTAATAAATGCACTAATACGACCCATTTTCTGTCAGATTTAGTAAAATATTGACAAGATTCTGGCTTGTTCTCTTGTTAAACAGATTCTTTTAACTTTTAATTGGCGTTTTTCTTTCATACTTTAACTGGAAAATGGCGTTTTTCTTATCTTAACTAAATCCTTGGATAATTTATCTATACTACTTTATTTGCCAATGCCTTTTCCCCGGTTTCTTTGCAAAAGGCTATGATTAGGGTGTATCTGATGTGGGGGAGGGGCGAATTAGATGACCATTAGGGTGTTAATAATGAAAACATATTCTTGCTTGGACCTCGTATTGTCCTTTCAATATTATCTTCTCAGCAAATATTCAGTTTCTTGGTAAGATCGCCAAGTAAGGCCTGAATTTTGTAGTCTACTTCCAGAATCTTCGGAGACTTTGAAAGCGTCATTCTCAGCACACTATCTGAAAGTTAATGTTAAGGTTTATGGGCCTTTTTTAAGTTATTCTCTACAGCCAATACACATAAATCTCCAGATTGGTGACCAGCTTTTAATTTGACTGTTTTTCAAAAAGGTTTAAGTTCTTGTTCACACCTTGCGTCACTGAACTTCCTACGCATGGCGACCAGTCTTTTTCGTAAGACAGCAAAGGAGAAGTAATAAATTATTCCTATCACAGTTTTAGCTGATGATACTATTATCCGTGTGTTCATGGAAGTCCATGTACACATGGTGTGTTTTCTTGTGTCATGAATCAAAATGTTTACACGATCACTTAGAATCCGTTCTTTTCAGCCACTTTAAAATGGAGCAACGCACGACTGATGTAGATGTAACCCATGACAGTAAGATTTGTTGCCATCCAGCAGAATCAAAGGACACTAAGAAATGACACACATTTAAAACTGCACCTTAGTTATACACACCATACATCACTGAGAGAGTGACTTACCTATACGATCACCCCTACCACATTCTTACCAGAAGTGACCGTAAAGAACTTACCTTAAACCCTTTCCGGCATTTGTTTGTCAGGCTCAATTGTGGGCCCCTGGTGGACCTTGAAAAGTTTACAACCAAAGCCAGGGGAGTAGTGAACAGGCAATAAAGGGAGGGGGAACAACCGACACAGTGTAACACCTGCTTAGACTAGACTTCCAATTATCTAGGTTTTTAACACCCCCAGATTTTGAGATCAAAGCCGGCCTCAGGTGAAAGCCCTGCAGTGAAAACTGGGTGGGCATGTTTGTTGGATTATTACGTTAATTGCACCCCTCGACTAATACCGAGACGTTTTTGAAGGCGATGGTCGGAGTAAATGTTTCCAAAGTATCGAACGCTGCTGAAGATCAAGCAAAACTAAGACAACAGCATTATTGTTTTAAAAGCGCCCACAACGTTAGTATGCACTCTCAGAAAAGCTGTTTCTACTTGCTTGTCTTAATAAGCTGACAGGGACTAGGCAAATAAAACATTCCCAGAGAAACAGTCCCGCAACTGATTAGCAACAATTGCTCAAGTGTTTTGAAAGAAATGGAAGATTTGAGAATGGGCGGTAATTTTTCAAAACATCATGATCCAGACCAACTTTCTTCAGGAATGGTTTGAGTAAGGTACTTTTGGAATTCTGTGCAATGACAAATGATACTAATGATGATTTAAATAACGTGACAACTGAAAATCTAAAATAGGATCCAGTTTAAGGGCCTCCTATAGTCTAAAACATATTCCCTACACAACTTTTTTGGTTAACCACAAACCTAGTTTCTTCAACTTATTACTAAATTTGTTCAATGATGAGCTTATCATACATCCGCTGCTACTACCATCGCAAGATATCCCTCGGAATAGAGAGGCATTATTCAAAGTAATAGGTTTTTCATTGTTACCAGGCATTGAAGCTAAAGGTCTGAGCACATGTAACCAAAACACCTGTTTAAATCAACAGTGATATATTAATATCCTGCGATAAATGAAAATCTACTGCAATTGCTTGGCTATCTTTAGCCGTTTTCAAAATATACTTATTCAAATGTAAACCATTTCTGAGATTTTTCATTTGCTATATGATGTGGAGTATTGCACAGGGTCTAAACTTCTGCTGTTAATCCTAAATAAGTTATCTGTTAATTACTTACTAGCTAGTTCCGAATTTGGTCTTTTATAGTTCCTAATTGTATGTCACAAATTTGCATATTCATCTCGTGTTTATTCATAATATACGTGCAGAAACAGTATTTGTCTGGTAAAATGGTCAATGTTTAATAGATTTTGATCGGCATTACGACTAATTGTAAGTTTCGTAAGACCTTTTTACTTTAAATAGAGAGGGGTGACAAATACATGTTTACATACCTTTAAGCTGGCAGTTTACTGTTATATCTCATTTGACAGTTCCCAGCCAAGAATGTGCCGAACGTGACACAGCGGCAGCCGGGAGAAACTGTAGAAAAGCATGTCAACCAGACGGCACCTGTATAAAGGATAACAGAGAGTGTATGTGCGATGGTCTTTGTGGGCTTACCTGCCTGAAGAAAAGTACGTATGCCTATATTGTGGCTTGACAGCCGAGTGTAGACTAAGTTGTATGTTTGCTTTTTTAACGCTACCAAAGGATTTTTAGGTGTATAAAGAGGGGGTGTGGAGGAGACATAACTTATCTGATAAGCGAATGTGGATTTCAAAACAAAAGCAGTCCTTTACAGCGAGAAATTTATGCCATCGTTGTTTGCCAATTGGGGGAACGTTTGAGAACAAATAACCTTCGTTAAATGTCTTTTCATACAGCATGCCTTTTTTCTAAATTTTTCCTATAAGTGGAAAATAAAGAAGACAAAATGGAAATTTATTGTCTAAACAGCAGTCCCAAAGTAATTTTTGCAAACCGATTTGGTATAACACCATTTTCTGCCTTTTTTTGAAACTACACATCTGCGTATGTTTGAGTCAATTTCTGTTTGTTGAACAAGGGAGAGAAGTTATATGCTCTTCAAGCTAAAAACATCTAATTTTTAAATCTCGGTTAAACAATAGTACTCTTTGAATAACTTTGTATCAGGATGTCCACCTCTACCAACCCCACGGAACGGAAGCTTTGTTATCAATCCTGACGATAGAATTATTGGGGCAGAGGTAACTTACTCTTGTAACAACGGTTACTTTATATCTGGACGTGAGAATCGCATTTGTCAGGCAAACAAGACTTGGAGTGGTACACAGCCGACTTGTACCCAGCCTACTACCGAAGGTGACTCGTTATATATATAAGTAATAGCTTATTTGTTTTCTTTCATAACTTCGTGCATTGTAGTTATTCTCCATTCTTATAGGACATTCTTTGCCGTGAAGGTAATGAGTGGAATGAAAATAAAATAAATCGATATTTTGAGTTTCTTCGACATACCAAATGATTGAAAACCCACAAGATAGTGACTTTTAACTTTGACATGTAATATTCATAATTGAAACACTATTTCTCAGAAGCATAGGTTAATAAATAACTTTACTGATTTTTATATTTTGAATTCCTTTCCATGTGCAATTTTTATCATATGCCTTACAAACTTGTAAAGTCATGTCTTTTCAATTTTATTCCACCACTCGATCATTTGTTGTAGACTTTTATCTTGTGTACTGACACCAAAGTACCACAACGATGGACAGTGGAGATTAACGCAATAGGCCAGAAAGCTGAAAACATTTTACCGCATTCTCATATGCGGTGCTATAATATACATTCAAATGTAATAGACACGAAAGCCATTGGGCTTGGAAATAAATATTAAATATTATTTAAATATTGTTTGAGCAATCTTACTCTAGGACTGTAATTAACCACAATATTCCAACCACAGATTATAACAACTGGGTTCTTTAAATTTCGAGTTCATTTACTTTCAGTACCCTTACAAAAAAAAAGTGTGGCATTCCACACACGTAATCACGTGTGGCAGATTATATGAAAATACATAAGGAAAAAAGTGTGGTTATGCGTAATGACAGATTTGGTATTGGAACCAATCTGACACACAGGACCACGCTTTTTCCTGCATGATTGTCACACCTTAAAATCTGGGTCAAAGTGAGGAAAGATGTGTCAAGTTGACACATGTGGCAAACCAGGGCAAGGTGTGGGAAACAAGGCCGGGGAACGAAATCGAACTATTTGAATTTACTATACTCAGCACCACACTCCTCCACACATCGCACACTTTGCCTACTTTACCCCAGTTTGCCTCCTGTTACATGTGTCAAAGCGTGATTTTCGGTTTTCCACACATTGCCTCATGTCCAAACTGTGAAAATGCTGGTAAATGCATGACACTTTGGAAAAGTGTGTCAACTGTTTATTAATGACACACATTGTCACGCAAAAATTCACAGAAATTTCACTCCTCTCCACACCCCACCATAGTTTTGCACAGTTCGACACAGTATTCCACGTGTGGTATTGGAACTTTTGCCAAATAATTTTTGGGAGGGTAGGCGTATTGATATGCAGACAGGCTTCTCCCTAAATTACACTGTTGGTCGTTTCTTTTTATGGAAAATAGATTTATATACATCACCCACTGTTTCCCAGATGGATTTTCTTGCAAAAGGATGAACATTATGGAGTTGCATTCAACTCTCCAGTTATGCAAACTTTACTTACATAAAGCATCAAACTATACTGAAGACACCAGTTACGAGACAGACATCTCTTTATGATTGATTCACTGAGTCTCCGTACTCATACTGATTCAATAGTGATATTCGACTTGGAGAAATAAAAAAAGGGAAAACTATTGATTCCACTAGTAAAATACTAGATGACGTATAGAATGTTGTCATTTTTGTGTAAAGCACAACACTGAAAAATGACACGTACCAGAACATCCACGCAGGGAGCTGAAAAACGCCAGCTCCAGGTAAGATAAGTAGGACAGACAGTTTATAAGATTGGGGATCTGTAGCCCGATTGTAACATTTCATACACGAGTTTCATGGTTTTCCATTTGAAATAAAACCGTCATGTCGAGTCGAGAAATACCTTGGTTGATACTTTGGTTGAAAGTTGTTGGAATGAACAGGTACAATCTCTAAATAGTAATCTTCGTTGCGGCTTTGTACTGTTTTTAATGTCATATTAGAGACAACTACTGAAGTGAGGATTAAGCAAATATCCAGGAATATTAGACTAGCTTCGTTGGTTATTGTTTGTTTGTGTTTTTTTTTTTTTTTTTTTGAGATTAATTTTTACACAGTATAGATATCCTATAAAAAGAAATAACTTTTTTAAGAATCCTGTTTTAGATTTGATTGTTGTAGTCCTTGCGTGCCCGGGTCGTTAAACGATCAAGCTATACATAACTTTACTTGATTAGTATAATATTTCTATACGTTTTATGGGACAAGGACAAGCACTCGCACTTACTTATCCTACTTTATTAAGCATGAATCATTAAACATGTGACCGTGTTGATCCCTAAGGATACCTACATAGCAACGTGTGCAGATGGTTACGTTCTTGGTGGAATATGTCAGTCAGTTTGTTCCTCTGGGGTATGACAAGCTGCGCTGCCTAGTTGTCAACGAATAAAGATTGTGACAAAAAGCAGGGGTTGTTCTCTTCGGCAAATAAATTGCAATCTAGTAATTCTTGGGTTTTTCAAATGATAACAGAATTTTTTGAAGAGGAAGAGGAAAATCTCTACGTACTGATCTCAAGTGACTTAAAAATATATCATTTTGGGTGTCAAATTCCTTTTCTTTGTTTCCTAATAAATTCTTCCATACAATATTCAAGAAATTTAATGCTGATGCAGACGTTCTTTAAAATTGACATAAACGACTCTGATTCAGCTTTGTAACAGGGTTACTCTCTTGTTGACCTCTTCTCCAGAAAATGAAATGTGAACGCATTCAGCAACAATTGATGCACAGAATTACGTAAATTATTTCAAACAACGATGAACATGTCATACATTTTACTGCACATGTTTTGTGAGACTTTCTTAAGTCGTTAACGAAATGTTGCTATTCGTTTTACAACACTATAATATTCTTATGATGTAGTAATTTGGTTTCGAGAAATAATTAAAAATAATAATAAATAATAAAGTTTTAGTGGTTTCTTCTATTTTTAATTCAAATGGTCTGAGAGGGTCTATTTAATTCCCATTGATGTGTGACAACAGTATAACAGCCTCTCAGAAGTGCGAAGTGGGATATAAAATGGGCTGCTTACTCACGATAATTTCCATTCAATTGTCCTAGAACTGAGCATAGGATAGTCTAACCGTTAATATTTAACTATTACTCTGTGAATTGATATTTTGTTAACGTTTTCGTGTTACGAAATAGTTCCTTGCCCGATTCTGGATCTGGAGGATGGAGCTTTGGCTTATCTTGACAACAACAACCAAAGGATATTTGAACCCCATCATGGTGATATCAGGGTTGCAGTTTGCAACGATGGTCGTTTATTACGAGGGACGTCGCAAACAAGGTGTATATCTGGTTCTTGGCAGCATGCGCTTCCTTCATGTGAAGTCGGTAAGTTCTAATTAATTACTGCTGTTTAATTAATATGTTGTCAATGTGGGGAAGATTGTTTCTCGTCAAAGCAGAATCTCTTCATTAATTTTACAATTTTAGAACTCTTAACGTAACTCTAGTGAAAGTAAATGCTTTTGGTGAAATTGAAAGGTTCATGGTATGAAAAGCCTGACTTCACAAAATGAAAACTCCCCTTTGTAGTATGGTACTTACATGTACTGCTAACATTGTCTTGCTTGGCTTCCTTTTTTACTGGATCTTCAATAATACATAAGTTAACTTTCTAGATACTCCAATCAAGTAGTGGGCTTTTTGTCGAGGATTCAAAAATTTTAAATGATTTCAAAACTGACATAACACTATTGCTATACCTTACGGCAGTGGTAGTCGTAGCAAGACATTTTAGCCATCATGCATCAAAAGCTTTACTTAGAGACAAGTGTATACTAAGCAGGGGTGTCATAACAATGGAACAAGGGAGTGAGGGATGCTACACCCACCAGAAATTTTCGATGTGTAGTCTGTCTGGAAATTTTTGCGTTTCGCGGGGAAAGAATGCCACTCGTTTACTTTGTCGGGAAAGTCAAGTTAGGGGCTAAATAAATGTCCCCAAATTTTATGATGAAAGTGTTTTACTTAAAGTAAATTAGAGTCGGTTGAAAAATTGCCTGTAAACAAAGTAGAGGCTTAACGTTTCCAGTTTTAGCTTTATTAGAAAACTATTTCGTCTGTCGGTAAAGTGAAACAAATTGTATGTTGGGAAATTAATCGCGAAGTAAGGGTTCTGTGTTACTAAGTGATATATACTACACTATTGGGAAGCATTATCGTTTGAAAAAATTCAGGCTGTAGGGGAAATAGAAGTACGGTATTAAGCAATTGGATATCACAAATAGGAAGCATGTCCGACATTGAAAAACCCATTTTGGAATGTACTGCAACTCAATTTGACTGCTCGTCGGGATGGGTGGTAGGTTTTCGTAGTCATGTGAATAGGGTCGCAGTCGGTCTGTAGGTTAACCACACAAGATACCGTCAAGGTGGATATAAGTATACCTACTGTTAATCAAACACACCTGGGGGCCAGCACAACGACTTTCTGTAGCCAATGTCATTTTTCTCAAATGCATTTTTATGGACACATTCATTAAAAGAAAAATGGGTCACACTCGACCGCAATGCGTAACCATCACCCCCCACCCTCGCTCCACTACGGATGTCAAATAGTTTGATATTTCCAAAGTTGTCACGACGAGGACTATCGCATTGCAATCGACACCAACATTTTGTTCACATTTAACCAACCCTGCTACCACTAAGGCAGTGCTCACTCTCTCGTCGCAGTCCGGTCGTATCTGGGTGGTTGCACTGTATGCTGGTCTTCCACTAAGTAAACTCAAATCGTTAGGTCAGAGCTCGGGTGTACGTGTAAGCTGTGAACATTTGAAAAGCGTAAACATTGCTTTGAGATAGTTGCGAAGGAATATTCGTTTCAGACTCCCTTTTCAGTATATGCAGTGATTAAAACCGGTACCAAAATGACTTTAAAGTGCCATTTCTGGCAAACTTTACGCTTAACCTGTATGCACGTTAGTTTTCCAATTGTTAATTCAAGAAGGACATAGAGGGCCTTGCATTACTGTAAAACCTGAGACCATCTTAGCTATTGCCCGTAAAGCTCCCAACCCTTAAACCTACTGCATAAAACCTACTGCATAACAACAAAAGTGTAACGGCGGTCAGCGCTGGCTATCATAAAACAAAAGGTCAAACTGTTTAGTGTGAATCCACTGCTATTTCTAGACAGGTTAGCACTGCGCATAACGAAGGCAAAAAGAAGTAAAATGTTCCTAAAAGTGTTATTTTCGGCCATCTTTGCTTGCATTCAGTTTTAGCCCAAGTTTTCCTACCATAAGTTCCCATAGAACAAAGCTAAAGTAGTTATTGAAAAAATCTGTACAAACTCTATAGGCCTCACCCTCACCACCATCGTTCCCGATGTATCTTGAAGAAATCGACATAATGCTTAGTTCGACATTAGCTATTTTAAAAAAAGATGTAATAGACCAACTGCGACTACGGTCTTTTTAGTAAGTATGCATTTCCTTTTAAAAACAGTTAGATGCTTATCCCTAGTGCATACAATTGTGCCAATGCTACAAAGTTTCCGGAGCTTCGCCTCCTGATCCTGTATTGGAGGAGTTTACCAAAATAGACGCTAGGGGGTAGCTGAACCCCACGTTGAAGATGTTTTCATTGCTCATACCACGGGAGTTTTAAATAGAAACTAGCACTTCCGTGACCAAGCAGACAAATAAAAACGAGTGCGCCAAAGTCAAATTGATATTTTGATATTGCCAAAACTACCTATTCAGGTATTTGTTTTGTTTGTTGTTTTTCTTGGGAGGGGGGTATGTATTTTGAGTTTTGCTTCCATTGTCTAATGTGGTTTCCGTTTTGAGAGATTGTTAAAATAAATCCTGGTACAAAATATTACAAGTCCTGAAATGGCCCAAATGAGGTATTACAAATAAATAATTAATACATAGCTGTGTGGTTTCTCACAAGGGCCTAAGCATTCAAGAAAACTTTGCCTGGGTTGAAACTTTTCGTAAATGGCAAAGAATCATGACATGCAGTCTGACCTGAAACAAATGGGGTTTTCTGCACAAGCTGTTAAGTCGTTGAACCTTCGACAGTTCAATTTAAATTTATTTTGCATATAAACGACATTACAAAAGCTTAATATACAATCATTTCAGAATAGTATATGCTGGACATTAGAAAAACATAGATGTTTATCTAGGCTAGTGACCAAAGGTAAGAAAAGAGAAAAAAGATGAAAGAGATATTGACAAAAGACCTGCTTATACAATGAAGATGAGATACAGCAGCTACATAATGAATGAAGTTATTAATAACATATTAAATGTTTTATTTTTATTTTTATTTTTTTTTGAAAGAGCATAGTGACTTCATTTTCTTTAAATGACCTGGTAGACTTTGCCATAGCATAGCATTTTAACAATAAGACGCCCTGCTTGATTTTGATATTCTAGTTACTTGTCAAATTGGCAACAGTTAACAACTGCCAATGGGACATGGTCAAACTTACTGTAAAATGCGGTGTTCAACAAGGCTCTATCTTAGGAACTTTCCTTTTCATTTTGTATGTGAATGATATTTGTAAAATTTCAAAAATATGGTCCATGCTTCTTTTTGCTGACGACACGAACATATTTTTTACTGAAAGCAATATAAATAATTTGAAAAGAATAATGTGTAATGGGCTGCAAACGGTTTTCTAGTTTTTTGGGCCTTAAACTTCAAGCCACCTTGCAATTTGCCCCTCGGATTTTTTTTAATCCCATTAATCACCTAAGAGCAGCATAGTCTGTTCTTAGTACAAATTTACGACCATACAAATAGTGATGAAAAACACGAATAGATAATACCACGACCAGCAATTCTTTTCTCGTGACTCACTACCTTGTCTCCTGTTTTGACATTAAAATAAGAAATTTCTTTTTCCTGGCCTGCCTGCACTTGTGTTAACACAGCCCCTACCCCCAAATAGCTAGCATCAATATCTAGAATCAGTTCTTTTGAAAAGTCTGGATAGGCTAGTATCGGTGTTGAACTCATTGCCTTTTTCAACTTCACAAACGCCGTTTCGCAAATCCTTGTCCCAATCAAATTTTTGACGTTTTTCGGTCAACTTAAAGAGTGGGAGGATTCAAAAATCCCTTAATAAATCCCTATAATACCCACAGAGCCCTACAAAAATACGAACATTTGTTCAACCCCTGAGGTTGTAGCCACTCTGCAACATCTCCTACCACTGGGTCAGTGCTTATACCTTTCCTGGATACTACATAGCCTAGATAGGTCACACGCTCTTGAAAAAGCTTACGATTACCGAGAATCAACTTAAGACCAGCTTCCTTAGATCCGTCATATATTTGTTTGAGTCTACTCAGTGCTTTACTGAAAGTATTGCAAAAGACGATAACGTCGTCCAAATACACAAGACATGCCTCCCAATGTAGACCCGCGAGAACACCGTCCATCAGCCTCTAGAAGCTGGAAGGTGCGTTGCACAAGCCAAACGGAAGTACCCGGAACTGAAATAAACCACTTCCGGTTATGAACGCAGTCTTCTCTTTGTCTTTTTCCGTCATACTGACCTGCCAATACCCACTATCTTGATCTAGGGTACTAAAATATCTAAATCCGGACAGCGCACCAAGTGAATTATTTATTCTGGGTATTGGAGTCTTTCAATGTGACAGCATTCAGCTTCCGGTAGTCTACGCAAAAGCGCAGTGCACCATTTTTTCTTTTTAACCAACACTACTACAGGCGATGTACAAGGGCAAGAGGATGGCTCTACTACTCCGTGTTTTAACATGTCTGCTAAAATCTCCTTTTCTTGTTCCTTCATGTGAACCGGTGCCCTCCTTGCAGCTTGGCAAATTGATTTTGCATCGCCGCCTCTATTCGGCCTTCCATTATCGAAGTTCGCCCCAAGTCAGGAGGTGACTTTGCAAATATCCCTGGATAATCGCACAAAACGTTTTCAAGCTGTTTCCGTTCGTCTGCATTCAGATTAGGACAACTTTCCTCCCAATGACTATGCCAATTTTCCTGTAGTTAACCACATGTCTGGACTTTGGTTTCCACCGACCTTACATTTACGCCTCCTTGTGTAGCCTCCGCCTCCAAAACATCAACCTCATCTAGCCCTGTAATTGTAGCCGCTATCGTGCCGCAATACACGCTTACAGTCTCAGGCAGTGGATTAAAAATCCTTAAATGAGCTGTGTCATCACTTGGGTCTACCAGCAGTTTCGCCGACAATAGACCTTGACGTTCCACAAAACTTTCAGCTAGTTCCAACAATGCAGATTTCCAACATTGCTTCCCAACCGAGATTTTCCCTGCTACCAGCATTTTCGCGCCTGGAGCAATAACCACCGTGCTATCAACAGCAACACGACTACATAAAATATCCGAGTCAGTGTCTTTCTCACTGCTCCCTGTTGGTTCACCCGACCCTTCATCCCAGACAACTTCCCACTACGAACGTCAAGGCTGCAAATGACTTTTTAGGAAATCAAGTCCCATGATCGCATCTACTTCAATTTCTGCCACCCATACTTTGTGATTCACTTCACATTCCTTTGCCTCAATACTAATAATTCCACGCCATAGTGAAGGCAGCAAACTCCCAGTTTTCTTCATACCGATACTGTCTGTAAGCGTGGGCGGATAGACTCGGAAATTGCTTAATAGATACTGGGTCTTAATATCGTTACATATGCTCCGGTGTCAACAACAAAGTTCACCGCTGCACCATTCACGTAACCATCTACGAAGATTCCAGAAATGCCATCAGCTGTCCCACCCTTTCTTACTGTATTGTACTAGGCAGGCCCTTCATTTACAACCGAACTTCGGCCTCCAAGCTCTGTTTTTGAGAGTTTTCCTGCTTCGCCTCATTTACTTCATTATCTTGATTCTTGAAGTTACCTGCAGCGGCTGTCTCCCCATTGGGACAATCTCCCTTGAAATGCCCAATTCTCCGCATTGACAACACGTTAGCGGTTTCCTATATTTGGTTTGTGCGCGCCACAGTTGATCTGCTTGCCGTTTCCTGTTTGCTTAGCTCTCAATTTATCGGCACGTGCCTCTGTACCTTTAACTTTCTTCTCAATTTTGTCTAAACCGTCTGAGAGGTCCTGTGCTAACGTTTGTCCTAGTACCTTTAATCTATGCGGCCATGCTAGAGGTTGAGGAACCAGCAGCAGTGTTTTCTTCCTATTCTATTACCTTTATCTGTGTGAATTGAACAAAACATTGTTTAGAACTTTTGAGTCACGGAAAGTGCAATTTACAGCAATATGAGGCAGGCCCGTAATGAAGGGAGGGAGCAAAGGGGCAACTGTTCCTTGAGAATATTTTTTATATTTTGTTCATACTTCTACAAGTCGTTTTGGCATTTTAACCTGAATTTGTCCCCTTGAAAAATTCTGCCTACGTGTTTCTCATGATACTTTTTGGCATGGTTATCTTGGTTTACATGTTAACAAACTTCTTAGCAATTTCCCCAACGTGCAAAGTAAAATTCCTGCACATGACCATAAAAACTAAAAGAAAAAAGAAATTTACGAAAGAAACCAAATAAACATGTATTGTGGACCACAATAGTGAACCTTTAATTTATACTATAGACATGGTATACAGATTTTGCAATAATATTGAACTGGCGTAATAGCAAACAGATCTGAAGTATATTAATATTAAAATTCCAGAAATTTCATGGCATTGCATTATCTTCATCTTAAAAAGGAAAAAAGGATATAATTAATCATAAGGCTGTACAATTGTTTTTCTGTAGAACCTTGTTCTGTGGCTTCTTTAGAGCGGTATAATATGGATATTCAGTACGCAGTTCCTCCAGGGTCGAACGAAATTGAAGCAGGACTTAAACCAGCTGGCACAACTGCAAATTTTATTTGTAGACAATATGGATTTGAGGCAAGTCGAACGAAGAGATGTGAACGTGGAAGATGGAGAGGAGCCGATCCAGTATGTTTAAGAAGTAAGTATTTAGTGTGTAACCTTATAACATCCATGACTAGGTTGTGCATAGCTTTATATTCAGTAATAATTAATCAAACTAATGCGTTAAAATACAACTAATATGTACTTTATTTTCATTTGTCCAATGACGGAGCATATACGTAATTCACTTACGATACATTTACGTTAAGAAACCACATAACTCTCAATGGCTCAAATGGACCACTTCAAAAACGTCAAAAAATAGAATGAATACTTCATGCTGTATTGAACCCGTTAAAAATGTTAGATTTCCTACCCCACAAAAATGGACTTTCGTGGGGTAGGATTATATGTCACTTTCTAACGCCTGAGGCTATCTCCATCACCGAGCCAATTAATTATCTCTTTCCAACAAGCTGTATCACATGTCATGATCTGGACAATGGCAAAATCCAGCGTTGAGGCAATTGGTTTAAAAGAGAAGGGGAAAGAGGTTTTTAGTAGTTTTAACGAGACCAATACCTCATGTTGTACATATTCTTGCAATGCTTATGAGGCCGGATAACATCTCGAGAAAAAAGAAAATTTCCGTCACTACATCTTCATAAGAAAAGATTTGTGTCACACAGGGGTTGGTTAAAAGCCCCCCGGTCAAAATATTAAAAATCGTTCATTAGGAACTTGAAATAGGTCTTTACTGCCTTCATCTATTGTGCAAGAGTGTACTCAATCCTGTGGTTGTGTAGTGGATGTAGAGATTGTTAATTGAAATCACAAAATACGCATTCCTACTCTATATTTGGACACACTTTTGGTAAGAATGTAGTAAAAAGGTAGACGGTAAAGGAAAGGATTGGCAATTATCTATCTAAACCATATCAGTGCTACATATGTGTGATATGTATGATACTATGCAGGGGCGTATCCAGAAATTTTCAATAGAGGTAGCGCAAGGATTGATTGATCGCTGTCCTGTGCGGAGGGGTATAATTCCCCTCCCCTTTTGGAAAATGTTTGCTTTTGAAAGAGGGCTGAGATGCAAAATGGTGCTATATTTGACAAATTTTGAAGCATTTTCTTTTTGTCTCAACTTTTTCACGAATGACGGCCAATAGGGGAGGAGCGTGCCTCTTAATTAGTTAGATGAGGTTTAACGTCCCAGTTTCCAACCATTCGGTTCAAGTCGAGACGACCACGGCCTTTTCTCCAGTTGTGGCTCACTGGCTTGTTTTCCCTACTCCATTGCTTATGCCGAGCACCAAACACAAAGGCAGTAGGTTCCATTTTTAAAGTCGGGTATGACCCGGCCAGAATTTGAACCCTAGACCTTGCGGCTGCAAGTCGGATGCTCTAACTACAGGCGCGCGCCTGTTGCGCCCCGCCTGGATCCGCCACTGCTATGAGAGTATGCACGTGATTAAACAAGAGTAAAACACTTGAATACTTTTTGGTTTCGTAACAAGAGAAACCTCTGCATTTGAGATAATAATAATATAGAATAAATTTTTACGAGACTATCTCAAAGTTCTCTACAATTCAAAACGCTACTACCTTTTTCCTCTGACGAGCCGTTTTGATAGTCGTAGTCCACTGCCGGGTGAGGTCACAACAGGCTTTTGACAAGGAGCGCAGGCCAAGGTCCCCAAACAGGGTTGGATGGGGTCTAGGACAAAGGCTTAAGGAAGTTGATCGAAGCTCACAGAAGCTTTGAAGTTTGTATAAATTTGTTGGTTAAAGAATGTCCATCAACTATTATTAAAAGGCATTGGAAGTGCATTACTACACAGACCAAAAGTATCACAGTATGAGGTTATATTTATGAACGAAGTAGGCCTAACCACGAATTAATGTGAACAGAAAAAAAGTGCACTTTAAGCTTTAAGAAAAATCCGCTTCTTTTGAAACCAACTTTTTTCCTTAATTTATATTGTAAAATTGTCCATATTTCAAAATTTCACATGCTCTTCAAAGAAAATTGTTTTCACCCCCCCCCCCATTCCAGAATTCTACCGGAATAAATTCAGTGCCCACTGAGTTTCGTACTTCAAGATATACAAGTGGTAGTGAAATTTTGTTCACTTCTATATATCCTTCCAAGCGCAGTTCCCGCTACCACCTTGACACCAGTACAAGGAATCTATACCTAGCTTATGTTTAACGAAACGGTGGGAGTGTTACATTGTGCATACTAAGGTTTTCAGTGTTCAGCAGCAGATTTGCCGAAAACGTCCGGAAAGTGGTTTAAGCAGGAAGAACGGTGAGCGACGTTAGCCTTAAAATTATAATCAATAACTTTTTCGAGTAATTCTGAGTTCATATTTATTTATTCCCCCCTCCTGCAGTAAAGGATAAAGAGAACGAACAAACAGATATTAACAGTACTAAACTAAAAGACTATTTAAAAAGAAAGAAAGAAAGAAAGAAAGAAAGAAAGAAAGAAAGAAAGAAAGAAAGAAAGAAAGAAAGAAAGAAAGAAAGAAAGAAAGAAAGAAAGAAAGAAAGAAAGAAAGAAAGAAAGAAAGAAAGAAAGAAAGAAAGAAAGAAAGAAAGAAAGAAAGAAAGAAAGAAAGAAAGAAAGAAAGAAAGAAAGAAAGAAAGAAAGAAAGAAAGAAAACGAGATGAAAGAAAAATCAAGGACAATATTATTATTACAAATATTTATATAGCGCTCACTTACACGTGGCAACGAGGTAATAAGTGGTGGTTTACAACCTAAAATGCTGTAGGCTAAATTACTCATTAAAAGGGGAAGCGAAAAGATGAGCCCTTAGCTTCTTTTTAAAGACATCATTTTTTGATGTGATGTAGATGTCTCTTATTTGAAAATAATTCCAGGGTAGCCCCTTTAATAAGCTGTAAGAATTAGCCCTCGAATGGCGAATTGTAACTTGATGAGTAGCTGGTTCTCCTAAAGAATGAAATACTCAAATTATTTTTTCCACAATTTTGAGTATGTGTACCAGGCGCGGTTTTACGGGGGGGCTTTGGGGGCTCAAGCCCCCCAAAAAATTCGCTCAAGTCCCCCCAAAAATTTTCAGAGGTTGTGTTATGCTATATTTGCGTGTACTGAGAAAAACAAAATTGCCCAATACACTTGTGCACATCTTGGTTCAGTGGATTTAGTTTGTCAAGGAAATTGTCGTCTGTGTCTCGAAATCACATATTAGGTTCACGATTTCATACAATGGAAGGTGGGTCAGATAAGTAACGTAAGTAACATCTATGATAGTATGTACGTACATGTAAACCAAGTTAACGGATTAATCATCTGTTGGAAGTTCAAAACGAGTCATTTCGTCGCTGATCTCGTTTAGCTGTACTAGCAGTCCTTTTAAGTCAAATCTACAGGCCGAATCGTTATTCCCATTAATGTGCCGGGTCCAGTTGCTCGTATCTCTCAGTAACGTTTGCTACATTCTTCCAAATAAAAAAAAAATATATGCCTGTATATACGTTACATCTATGTCATGGTCAGGGGCGGTGCCACTCGGGGGGAAGGGAGGCCTATCCCCCTGTAATTTGCAGGAAAAGAGAAAAAGAGTAGGAAAAGAAGACGGAAAGGAGAAGAAAAGAGGAGGGCGGGGTAGGCCTATATCTGACCAATATAGTTAATCCAGAGCTTCCAAGAGGCCATATTCCGGTTTCTACTAGCCTTTAGATACGATTTTATAATGCACAAATGAAGCAAGGCAAATTTTCTTAATAGTTCCAGAATATTTCTGTGGACTCCACGCACGTATTTTTGCGTAAAACTTTCCCCGACTAGAAGGCAGTAATGTGTCCAAAAGGGGACTTCAGGAGGTTTGTTGATACATACCCTTAGACAAAAAAGGCTCCTCTTTCACCTAACCAAAATATTAAGAACGTTTGGAAGCCATATGATCGGATCCAAAAATATCCCAAAGACAACACCATTTTTGCATCTAAACAACCTTCAAGTAACCAAAACTTCTCAAAAAACCCCTCCCCTTAGACCTATCCCCTAGAACAGCCCTCTTTTACGCAACTAAAAATTAGAACTCACGAAGTTATGAACATTTTCCTGCCATATATCAGTCAAAACTGTCCCGAAGACGGCACCATTTTGCATCTTAACAACCTTAAATAAACCAAAATTCCTTACAGGAGAGGGGGACACCCCTCCCTTTAGACCTCTCCCTTAGGACCGCCCTCTTTCCCCCAACCAAAAATTAGAATTCACAAAATTATGAACATTTTCCAGCTATATATATCAGTCAAAAAATAACCCAAAGACAGCACCATTTTGCATCTTAGCAACCTTAAATTAGCAAAAATTTCTCAAAGGGAGGGGAACACCCTTCCCCTTAGAACTCTCCCCTAAGAAAGCCCTCTTTCCCTCAACCAAAAATTAGAATTCACAAAGTTATGAACATTTTCCAGTCATATAGTCAAAAAATTACCGAAATAACGCACCATTTTGCATCTTAGCAACCTTAAATTAGCAAAAATTTCTCAGAGGAAGGGGACACCCCTCCCCTTAGACCCCTCCCCCAGGACGGCGATCACTCAACCCATGTCCCCTATCAAAATAACCTTGCGCCGGCCCTGGTTATGGTACTGTTTCTATTATCATTGGCTTCAGCGTGCGCGTGGCCGATTTATATATTTGAGAGAAAATTTTATGATTCTTCCGTTTCAAGCCCCCTAAGCCCCCCCCCCCCAAAAAAAAGTCTCGATCTAGAACCGCGCCTGATGTGTACTATCTTTCCAGAATCCTGTAACATTCATTTTTAATCTGGCTTCTATGTAAAGTAACACGGTTTCCAAATTTTTTGTGCTACGTATGTATTGGTTATTACAATTACTACAGTAAAGAACAATTGCAACATTTTGGACAAAGTTAGTTTTAACAATAAAGTCTTTCGGCGTTAGTTTTAACACTGAAGTCTTTGTCTGTGGCAGAAAAATTAATTTTGTGTTAAGAAATGCGCCAAGTGTAATTGGTATTTACAGTGACAACTCCTTTCCAATCCTTTTTATGGACTAATTTTGCACATACTCGCGTCATTCACTCTGAAGGTCCCACATGAACGGGTGAAAGCGCTTAGGACTTATTACATTTTATGATACCACATTAGTGGATTTCTGTGAATTCATTTCGACGTTTAAGTTGAAATAAGTTGCTAAATAAAATTCATCTCTAAGACCTTCATTCACCCTTTACTTAGCTTTGGGTATTAGGCCTGTGAATTATGAAGTCTTAGGCTAATCTAGGACTAAGGGCTCGTAGCGTCCCAATTGTGATCTGCTAGCAAAGACTTTTGTCTGGGCACAGCTCAAGCAGCTTTGCCAACGTATTCAAAATAAGCAATGCTTATTCATCACTGCTCCGAGGTTCGAAACTTTATACAAATGTATATACGAGCTGTTAAATAACGTGCGTCGTTCATATTTAACACTACCAGTGTACTTGTTTTAATGCACTCTATGTTGCGAGACAAGCAATTATGACGTTTGGTATTAATTCACCTGTAAAATATCCCTTTATACGTTTTGCTATTTTTATGACGAAGATTGTAAATAACATATTTTAAGGTAGGGATCAAAATACCTGTCTTGTTTTTGTGAAGACATAGTTTTAATCCGGAATAACGTGTGAGGTGCATGCATGTACATTGCACGAACAAATTTTTGTAACGCTGAGGTATCGCGAAATGACTTCATTGATACCTCAACGCAGCTTCCACTCTGAAAGGCACCCGAAAGGTTCAGATTCTATAAATTTTCTTTTTCACTTTAATTTCAGTACCATGTGATGATGAACTTTTGGAGAATGGTGATTTCACGTACACACTAAACGGTGTTCAGTATGAGGACCCAGTGCACGGTGTGGTGAGGAGTTATAATTGCTACGCTGGCTATACAGTAGAAGACGATAGACCATCTCAATGTGATGCTGGAAGTTGGACAAGGGGACTCTCAAATTGCATTGAAAGTAAGATAAATTTACCAAAATTTATTGAAACTGCTATATTCATGGGCAGCTACATTTTATACTTAAACGACATCACTTATTACGTTTTACTACGAATACTGAATTTCTTTTTTGCTCCTAAGACTTATTCGCCGCAGCAAATTCAGAATTGCTTTCATCCAACCTAGTATGTATAACTTTTGATGCATATGAAAGCAAATCCTGTAGTATGTTGAGTAGTTAAGAAAATGCCATCTTACATTGTGCTTTCAGAAAAATCCAAAATAATATATCTATGCTACAAATTAAAACATATTACAGCTTAGATTAAACTGAAAATGAAACACTTTACCGCGTCTCCTCAAATTCGTCTATCTACTTGTATAATGATTGTTTGCATTTATGGGGGATTTGTTAAAACAAAACTTGTGATCAATTAAGTCCCTAAGCACAACAAAGATTTACAGATTAGAAAACTGTTTTGCCTCTAATGGGGAATTCCCGTTGATTTGATTGATTTAACTTGGAAGATCTGCACTTAAACAATTCGTTAAATCATAGGCCTCTCTGCTCTCTTCCCGTCAAAGAGGCTATTTACTGGATTAAACCTCAACATAGAAGCCATTTACAGTGTGATACTGCTCAATGGTGAGAACTCCTTTCATTCCACCTGGTATGTGTAACGCTTGATGCATATGAAAGCAAATCCTGTAGCATGCTGAGTAGTTAAGAAAATGCCATCTTACATTGTGCTTTCAGAAAAATCCAAAATCATATCTCTGTGACACAAATTAAAACATATTACAGCTTACATGCAAACTGAAAATGGAAAACTTTACAGCCTCTCTTCAAATTCTTCCGCCTACTTGTAAAATGATTGTTTTGCATTTGTGGGAAAGGGTACAGAATATGCTGAAATTTGGTTCACGAAAACGTGTCAAGTTACAGATGAAAAGATTTTGTTACCCTTATTAAAACAAAAGAAATAAATGATAACCGTATTGTTTTCATTAAGACATAACGTTGTATGAACGAGTACTTAAACGTACTCATCCACGTATGGTACGTGTTAAAATTGTCCCTCCCATGTTTGTTAACTGGTACTGTCTAATACTACCTTCACCTATCATTGTCCAATTGTTTCTAATGCACTTATTATTAGCAGACTACAGTGCTTCCATAACAGTACTATCATCATGCATACATTTTTAAACAATGCTAGGTAAACGTATTAGTTGCATGTCCATTTGTCAGTTTATTCGCCATAATGCTCAGAAGTCAGTTTTATTTTCATGACGGCGGTCATGAACGGGAACTATGAATAGATTTTGCTCCTGCATTTTATTTGGTAATTTTCTAAGCATTTTGCAATTTTCTCATTTTTAATCGAAGGGAAAACTTTTTGGCAAACGAAAGCTCAAAATATCGACTGCTTAGACTCTACTTACAAGCCTGGGAAATGCCATTTCCGGCTATCTGAGGGGTCGCGATTTTTCAAAATTTTCTGTACGCTCCGGCCAACTGATGGTGGCGCTCCGCTTAGATAGTCGTTCGGGCGGATGTTTGGCAGTCAGCGCCCCCCCCCCCTAACGAAAAATCCTAGATCCGCCCCTGACATACATGTATATGCAACTGAGGGATAGCATGTTTTATACTGTAGTAGGCTAGACATGGCAGAGACATAAAGTGAACACTAAGCCAGGTAATACTGGCATGATATTATATTCGCCGAACGCAAATTGTTGCAAGATAGCTTTGAATCCATGAAAGTTGTTGAAACAGGAAAGGGCTGCACAGTGGCATTGACTGGTAATTTGAGTTTAAATTGTTTCGTTCCTTTACCCTACGTGCAACTTCTTTCTTGCCCAAATTTGGAAGCCTCTGTGCACATTTGAGATCATGCATCCTTCTATTTTGCATGTGCAGTACAGGAAATTACATGAAAATCAAAAAGATAATAAAGGTACACGTAGACGTGTCCGATAAGTAATTGATGGATACATAACTTTTAGGGGTTGCAAAAGAGGTACTTTGGTCCTTTTATGTAAATGACAAAGTGAACTATGCCCACTAAGACCCAATCGACATTCCAAAGCATCGTCCTTCCGGGAGCTGCCTCCAGTGTAGGGACTTCAGGTTAGTGCCCCTCCCCCTTCCTCTCTGTTTGGGGGGGCTGCTCCCCTCGGGTAGCCCTGGTGCCATTTCTTATAGACTACTGTAATATCGTCCACAGAACTTGTGTTTTTTGAAAGAGTAAAAAATATACAGGTCCTAGACAGTAAGCTAGGACCTGTATAGAGTAAGCCCCTTCCTCATCACCCGCCTCTCCTACACCCCCACAAGCATCGTCCTTCCGGGAGCTGCCTCCAGTGTAGGGACTTCAGGTTAGTACCCCTCCCCCTTCCTCTCTGTTTGGGGGTGGCTGCTCCCCTCGGGTAGCCCTGGCGTCATTCTTTATAGACTACTGTAATATCGTCCACAGTACTTGTGTTTGTTTGAAAGAGTAAAAAATATACAGGTCCTAGACAGTAAGCTAGGACCTGTATAGAGTAAGCTCCTTCCTCATCACCCGCCTCTCCTACACCCCCACAAGTTTCAGCCGTAGCATTCTGCCTCGGCTAGGAGTCGAATTCTGGTAGACTTGAACTCAGCAAGGATAAGAGACGTTTCGGACCCTTCTGACCTCCGACTTCGCCAGGACTCGGGACAGTTGGACTGTCGCTAAGTAAAAAAAAAATTAAACCGTTAGAACGTTGACCTTGAAATTTTAGAAGTGTTTTGTTACGTTTATAAGGCCATTTTTATCGAATTCAAAATGTCCTTTCATAACTGATATGACCATCCATTTAGTCTTTACTTCAATACCATCACCAGCAATTAATCAATGAATGAAAAATTTTATGACCTTACTGTGACATGACCACTGTATTCCAAGATGACTATCATTTAGAGAATACTGTCAGGTTAACCATGTTGTGAGGGGCCTACCATGTTGTGAGGGGCCTACCCTCTCGTGGTGTCTTCCCTTACTTCTTGACGTTAGGGAGTAGCATATAACCCTATAATTTATCCTCAGTGGAGACGAAACATGATAGTTAACGTTTTTGTTAGCACTGCTTGGTGATTGGACACATTCTCAGTTTCACTAACATTATTGACAAGGTGAGATATACTTGTAATTTCAACAGTGTCATCATCCCCTACGCTACACTCTGTCCACCTACCAACCAAACTTACTCAATAACGTCCCAATCACTGTAAACTGGTAAAGGATCTCCGGGCTCTCTTGCGACCTTTAAGTTTTCACTGAGGCAACCCTTCTTCATCATTAGGTAATCAACTCTAGTGGACTCTACCACAAGTTAGAGTTCCAAACTACGTCAGCAACTAAAGAGGAAAGGAGAGGAAACTCTCCCTCATATAGCAATTCATGTCGGCAAAACTTTCTTAAACCTCCTAGATAAGCATTTTCTTTTGGACACTAACTGCGCAAAGTCTTCAATGGGAGTACGGTTAAAGTAAGTTATAAGTAAATAGTAAACATGAAAGTCCGTTAATGTATAGCCACAACTTCAGAGCAATGTTTCGGTTGTAACTGTAGGAAACAAGACATGCCATCTTGATAGTGGCAGTCCGGCACCTACCATTTTACAAAAGTCAGGGTTACTCATGGCAAACAGTTCACCACTCCGACAGTTTATCTTTTGCCCCTTCAAGGAAGGTACAACAACTTCAAGTATTATTCAGCCTGTAGAAGCATGAAAAGGGAATCTAGGTATTTAAGCACATCAAAGCAGAAGGGATGCCCGCATCAAACTCAGAAAAAGTACATCGGGTCTCTGAAAATCTGCCAAGCTGAAAAATTGGGCATCATTGATCGTCTTTCTACATACCTCCTTAAGGACTTTCAGTTAGCTGCTCGAGAAAGGTTAGCTAGCTTCCAAATAATGTCTCATTTGTGACCATACGGTTTACCAGCTTTTCCATTCAGGAATAACAAAAATAAATTTTGACTAAAAAAATGTTGTTAATGAAACACAAGTCGTAAACTAAACTGTTAAAGCAGATATGATTTTAATCGTAAGAATAATCAATTGGTAATAATATCCTTGTGATTTCACCTACGTTAGAGGGACACTTGAATATTATGTTACCTATATTCAAGTTATGTGAAGGATTGCGAAAATATTATTTGCCTTACTTATAAATAAATGTCATGGTAATATGAAATTAGTACTATTCACAAGAGAAGGTTCCTCATTGCAATATCTTTCGGGAAAGGCTGATTTTACAGTTTGATTAAATCGATGTATCTTGGTGGAGAGGAATAAAAGTTAATGAAAGTACAAGAACATTTCCTTACAGTCATCTCTACAAACACTTACCTATTTTCTTGTATTTAATGCCACATAGGTATCCAAGTCCGTATGATAATAAATCTTGTAATATGCTAAGTAAAGCTGTAGCAAAATGTGCCCTTTCAGCTGTATAATAATCTTGACGTGTACTGTTTTGATAACTTCACTTTCCATCAAATTGTTACTCCTCTTTTACATTGTATCATTTCTTCGAAGTTGTAACTGTTGCATATCAAGACCTGTAAATCAATTTGTTTCAATTGAATTTCATTGTTTAAATTTACGTTTGACTAAATTACTATTTGACACCAAAAACGATCAAATGAAAATATCTTGAAAAGTAATACATTGTTTAGAAAGGACTGGGGTTGACTAAGGCAATGTTAGTTCGTTTTATTTATTTTCTGTTTTTTTTTTTTTTTTCAATCAGAAGGCAACAACTCTCACACAAAATTGTAACATTTCTCTCATCCAAGTTTACCTCTGTTCCTCTCCAGTTTCAAGAAGAACACATGTAATATTGCACCTCCAATACAAAACAATGATAGTACGTATTAAGTTAAGTTGCTCATGAACACATTTAAATGGCTAGATCTACACTTTCTAGTGGTGATCTGTGGAAAATATCACTGACAGAACAGTAAATGTAATACTATTGTTTGAATTTATGTTAATCACATTGTGGTTTCCAATTGTGTGCCTGAGGATGCCAAAAACCTTTTGAGGTGGAATCTATTTGACTGGAATATATGGCACGTTGATAACACATTCACATCAAAAAGCCATCAGACATATTACTCTCTCAGGTTACTATGATCATACCAACCTTTTGTTCAAGTCTCTTAATCTGCTCAAATTCTCTGACCTCATAAGCCTTAACATGGCTAAGTTTGTTTATCGCTCTCAACACAATCAACTGCCACTTTCTTTGAACGAACTTTTCATTACCAATTCTGTAATACATGACCACTGTACTAGACAATCTGATTACTTGCATATCCCTAGCTGTCGCACAAGCCTTTTAATGAGGGGCTTACACTACCGTGCAGTTACCTTGTGGAATTCACTTCCAGACATTTTAAAACAGAAACCTTCTATTTTCAGCTTTAAGAGGAACTTACACAATTATTTCATCGGAATGTATTAATTACTTACTTTTTTATTATCGTATCCTTTGTGATTAGGGCTTGCTCGTTTATCTGGTTTAGAGGCATGGCTTAGGTTTTAAGTGGTGGGGCGGGTGGCTGGGTAATTTTTTTTATTTTAGTAACTTGTATTCTATTTTTTTTCAAGGGAGTGTTCTGCCTTTGATTTCAAGCCCAACAGGGTTTTGCAGTTCACTTCCTTCCGCTACTACTACTACTACTACAAATTGCCTCCATAACTGTATAAATGTAATTCTTTGTCATATTGTATATTGTAGTGGAGAAACAAATAAATGAAATGAAAAAAATGAAAAAATGAAATCTGCTATTTGGAGATTTCCCTAGTCCTTCTTTAATAATTACCATTTCTTTCCTTCGCATCTGCTTGCTTTTATCAGTTAGGTGCCCAACGACTCAGCTCGACAACGGGGTATTGGAATACCGGGACATTGATAGTAGGGTTACATTGGATCCGAAACATACTGATTTCAGGATAGCTACCTGCAACACAGGTTACGATCTTCAGGGAGCAGAAGAGACACAATGCTTGGTTGGTGAGTGGGAAGACGAACTGCCTGTCTGCTTAGAAGGTGAGCTTATTCTTGCTTGTTAAAATCACTGCCTGTTTTTAAGACCAAGTCCTTTCTCTATGTATATTATTGTACTTTCTCAGGTTGAAGCATATTTTAGCGGATGCTCGCAATAGCACTGTGGCCATATACCGGCGGGATATGTCGTAATGGTTTTGGTCTTAAAATTAGAGCAGAACGTTATATCTAGGTCCCAACATGTTGATAGATATTTACAGTTTGTTTAAGGAGACTTACATTAAAGCAATATTGTTCAGATTTCAGGGACACAAAGCTGACAGGACTTATGTGTTTTGCAATATCACTCTTTTTATGTCGTTACAAATTACAGTGTAATGGCCATTTGGAAGTAGGTCCTTTCCTTACGATATGGAGCTGTTAAGAGGGGTGGATAGTACTAATGAAAAAATCCATTCTATCATCTTCGAACATGCATTATGGGGGTTTCATTGATTATAAAGGCACTCGCATAAAAAGGCAAAATCAGATTTTAGCTCTATATATTGGTACATATTGTTTCTCAAGACAATAAATAAACTGAAATACATACACTTTTATTCATTAACCAAGACAAAAGCGTGGTAATACACCACAAAAATTTAATTCACTTTGTTTTACTACTGCACTTCTCAAACAATGCATGTTGTCAGCAAGGTGGTAAAAGAAGCGTTCCGTAACAATTTAATAAAGTGATTCCTATTTTAAATCGGCTTTTCCCTTCCACATGTCATTGATATCACACACCTATAGCTTCCCCATAACTCAAGGTACTCCTCTTTTAAATGTTGTCAAAAAAACCTTTCACAAATCGTGCAAAACTACAAGGTTTATAAAATTTATATCATACCAATCTTTGTGGTTTTATCAAATTGAAGTGTTTAATTTGACTTTTAAACTTGACATGAGGGGGTGGTTGAATTAACCCTGTTTTGGAGTCGCGTTTTTATTTTTTGCGAATAAATTTTCAAACATTTAAAAACTTACACATCCCCCTATATCTGCTAAGTTTACAATGAATTACAAAACAAATTCAATAAATCTGCCTGTAGTTGCTATCACAGCAGTGAGAACTCAGTGGTTGGCGAATGGGGGGTCATTAAAGAATATGATGTCTGAATCCCATCCCACACAAATCCAGGACGGTGGTGGAAATCTTTCATATGCGTTCATACGACAACTCTCATTTGAGGTGGAACACCTCATGCATGGAATTAAGGAAATGAGAATGATTCGTCCTTAAAATTTTCGCAGTCAAAAATATGTTACCTATGAAAACCTCTTATAAAGGAGGGAATTATTCTGACTGTGGCTTTGTATTGGGGAACGGTGTGTTTTCATGGCGAAGAAGGTGTCAAATCTTACCTATGATGATTTCTGTTTATATAAGGAAAACTACAGCAATCGTCTTGTTTTTGTTCAATTTTGAATGAGAGTCCCGATGAAAAGCTTTCAGTGGAGAGTAAGCAAGATGGGAGTATACAGAGGTATAATTAAAGTGTTAGAAGACTCTTGAGCTGTTCCGTGTTCTTTGTTCTCTTAAAGTGGAGTGATAAGTAGTTAAAGGCACTCGATACCCTTGTCTAATGAGTAACATACTTCGAATCATAATGCAATGCACCGTTGTTCAACGACTATTTGCTTGAAATTAAATAAAGTCCAAACGCAACTTGCTAATGAGGTGGGGTCTAGTTGCGCCAACAAATCGGGAAAATATCGGTTATTCAACATACAACCATTAATTGTCTGTGTAATATCCTTTTTAAGGGATAATAAAAAGTGAAAAAAGTTGAGTCTGCATACGTCTTTATTGATTCAATGCGGAAGGCGAAAAAATATATACGTATATATGTGTTTGTGAGTGTATTAACACTTGTGTGCTTGTGTCGCTTACATTGTAAACATGACATCTGCAAATAGCATTGACGTATACTTTTCACACCTAGTATATAGCCTTATCATATTACAGTAGACCTTAAGTCTAGAATTACAAGATTTGTGTATTTTAGAGTTTGGAAAATAAATTTCATTCATCCAACTCCCATTTTTACAGCTTAATTCATTGCTGAAATATGAAAACTTAAAATTTATTACTTAATTTGAAATAGTCGATTGCCCAATAATTTGTGAGGTCCTTCTTGTACAACTCACATGAACTGCTTTTGTTTCCTTTAGAAATTAAGATGTTTATAGGTACAGTTCCCTTGCGTACTATGTTGTGAGGAGAGTACTTATATAGCCAAGTCAACCTACAACAATAAGACAGATCTTGTGCCAGATCTTTTTCTGGCACAAGGTTAAGTGGCCTCCTAAAAAACAAAGAATAACAAAGACAGTCAAAGACAGTAATCTGAGTAGTACAAAAATGAAATCACAAAGTATTGCTCAATCCACCATTTTAAAAACCATGTAAATTTATTTTTCAGGGAACCATTCATAGTTTTCATAATTATTTTGCTGATACAGCATTTTCAGTCAGCAGGTAAACGCTATTATGTTTGAAAGAGTTCTAACAGAGAGTTGTAACAATGTTACAGCTCATTAAAGCATAAGGATGCCTCAAGATTTTAAATTTTCAACTGGAATTTATAAAGCGTTTCGAAGAAAGCGAACATAACAACAATTTGAGAAGGACTAATATTCCTCCAAAGAGATGAAATTTTATGCTTTTGCTGGAATCGTGTATACCAGTGGTTCCCAACGTAGAACCGTATCTTCCGCTCTAGGCATTTTTGCAACTTGGGGGCGATAAGAGCCGAAAGGCAGCAGGGGGTGGAGAAATGGAATCATGAGATACTAAATTTAAAAGAGGTTACAAAGGATACCAAGTATTTTCCTCTAGCTGAACTTTCCATAAGTGTGCAATAAAATGAAATTAACAAGTCAGGTAGGTTCTCAACAAAGTTGTGTATTTTCTCACCTGCTAGATGCCAAGAAATTACATTAAACAGTGTTGCATTTCAACTTTTTCATCTTTAGGACCTCCATGATGAAGCTATGTACGTTACCACACCGTCATGAGCGATGTCACAATGAATATTACCAGAGGCAACACTTCTTGCAATATAAGCATTCTGAGACTGGAATTTACGAACGACATGTGTTTCAGGACAAGGGGCTAAGGTGCAACAAATTACGTAAAAAGTCGAAGAGAACTTCAATTGAAAAGTTCTTGGTCTCAGAAGCGGTGTCTCAATCTCTCAAGGGTTAGTCTTGGTCTCAAAGAAAGTACAACATTGTTTAATAAAAACCATCTGAAAGTAGCAGCTGTTTTGCACCTGTGCATGATATATAAGTAGATCGGCTGAGTACTTGAGCTTAAGACCAGATAACATTTTTCAGGTGACTGTCCATCTAAAGAGTGCAGCTGATGGGAGATTGCGCTTGCCGGGAAAGAAAATTTTTGTGGGTCAGAGCAATTAAAATGTTAAGGGGAAAGGTTAAAATGTTGCGGTAGCCTTTTTAGCCTTTAAAATGAGAAAGTCTGCTGACAACTCCGTAACTACTGCAGATCATCAGGGGGATTTGCCACTGGTCGTCCACGGAGGGCTCTACACTTACTGCCTATGGGGGCACGCTTCACAATGGGAAACCCCCAAATCCTCTCTTTCTCTTTCTCTTTTTCTCTTTCTCTTTCTCTTTCTCTTTCTCTTCTATTTCTCTTCTCTTCCTCTTCCTCTTCCTCTTCCTCTTTCTCTTTCTCTTTCTCTTTCTCTTTCTCGTTCTCTTTCCCTTTCTCTTTCTCTTTCTCTTCCTCTTCCTCTTCTCTTCTCTTCTCTTCTCTTGTCTTATCTCACCTTATCTTCGTCTTATCTTATCGCTGGTTATATTGAATACTATCCCATCTATTTGATGAAATTTTCGAAACTGTGAGTCGCTTATCGTTTATTTATGGTATGTTAAGTACGCATCCAAGGCCATTTGAATTAACTTAAAAGGCCATTCGAAATTAGTGAAATGCTCATCGAAGTTAGTGAAAAGCTCATCATGTCATTCTAATGGCCACATATTGTAATGCCCAACAGCTTCAGAGGTCTTCTCTCCTGGTCTCCAACCGGGGCGTTTTCCCTAGGTTCCACTAGGTACTTGAACCCCACACCTAAAGATGAACTTTTCTCTCATTATTATGGCGCCTTAGGCGTCTCCTAATCCTAGATGTTGATGTGCTCCTTCGGTGGAAAGTTATGCCATTTTCTTTGAAAAGTTTGACTGGTCCACTGGCTACAGATTCTTTTGCTCGTGCTTGTGCTCGTTAACTAACCGATATATCACCCAAATGACGTTCCATACTTCTTTTTAATACGTTATCATGTCGACTTCCTCAATTAGGATGTCGACATGGTCAGATAAATTCTCTTACCATGTCGGCTTCCCAAACGAAGCATATCGACTTAGCCAGGTAAATTACTTACCAATTCAGATGTCGACATGGTCAGATAAGTTACTTCACCATGTCAACTTGCTTTATTAGTATATCGTCTTGGTTATGCCACCATGCCACCATGTCGACTTCCTAAGTTCGGATGTCGCCTCGGACAAGTCCCCCCACATTTCGATGGGTGGGAGACACAATATCAAATGTCCCCCACATTTGCGTAAAAGAGTAGTGTCGTGGCTCTATTTGACTGGCCTTTTGAATGGCACGTAGGTTTGTTGGGCAGTTGTTAAGTGTCCCGATGCAGATCTGAATGCAGATTTTGTCAGGGAAATCTTATTTAATGACAAAATTTCGACGCGCTTGGCTCGCATGCGTCACGGTTTTTACTCCTTCTCATGACCATTAAAAAGGTAATTATACATGGAACTATTCTGATCACAACACTTTCCGAAAACAGACTTACATCTTCAAACATCGGAAGGGGCCTCGCATGAATATAGGATCATTCAATCAGAGGCGTACGACATATCCCCCCCCCCTCACTGATTCCGTTTGTTTTTTAAGTTCCTAAAAATACGTTATTTCTTAACACAAATTTACTTCAAAAGGTAACATATGTGGCACCAGATTTTTTACCCAGCGCTTCGCCGAAGTCATTATCGGTATAGATGGTGATTGTTAATATACTTACGACTAAAAAGCATTCTGAAAACGCCCTTCCTAGTCCTTCAAACCTTTCCTATACTACGGTCAGCTCCAAAAATATCCCACATATAGCACCATTTTGCATCTAAACAACCTTAAATTAACAAAAATTTCTCAAAAAGGAGGGGGACACCCCTCCCCTTAGTTCCCTCCCCAGGCCGGTGGTCACATTACATACTGCATGCCCCCTCCCCCTTGATAGAAATCCTGGGTACGCCACTGCATTTAGTCTAATTTGTAGCATGATGTGAAAGGTTGAAATTACGTTGTTGCCGTTAAACATTTTTCAAAAATTTTAAGCGAGCGCTTCGCCGAAGCCATTATCGGTATAGATGGTGATTTTTAATACACTTACGACTACAAAGCATTCTGAAGACGCCCTTGCTAGTCCTTCACACCTTTGCTATACTCCGATCAACTCCGAAAATACCCCGAAGATAGCACCGTTTTGCACCTAACAGCCTTAAATTAACAAAAATTTCTCAAAGGGAAGGGAGACTACCCTTCCCCTTAGACTCCTCCCCCAGGACGACATATTTATGTAGTGACAAAGGAAGGATCCCCACTACTGTATACAAAACACAGAGGGCATAAACAAATTGCAATTTACACGCCTCCACTCATTTGGAAAAAACATCCAACCAGTCGGAATGTGGGACCTTCACACCCCAAACATATCAACTAGGAACGGCCCTGGTCGGGTCCATGATCTCCGACAATGATTTCAGCTATTTTGGGACATGATGAAAATAACATCTTGAATTAATTCAATGGACTCTGTGTATTTCACCTGGCAGATCATCTATGATGGTCACGTTAACTTTAAAATGATAATTCTTATTAGAATAGGACGTCAGTCATCATAAAAGGGGGAGGAAAGAGCCTGTAGGAAGACAACCCCTCTTCAAAACCAAAGGGATTGGTTTGTGCTAAGTCATTATGTCCCTGTCCCCCACACACACATTTGAATACGGATTGACGCCCCTGACGTTGTCACATGGAATCAAAACAGACATTCAATGATCCAATTTGCATACCATCAAACGCGGTAGTTCTAAAACACTGTGAACAATTTGTTTTAACGTAAAGTGTTGATGACGTTCATTGCGGACTGTCCTTACGGAACGGTCATTCTTAATTTGCGTGACACAGTTTTAAAAACATTCAGAAGCAGTGATAAAGATCTTAATACCTCTGACTATTGCCCAGGATCACGATGCATCGTTTTGCATTTCAAATAGCTCTGTTTGTAATTTTGTGATGGAGAGCAGGGTGTTTAGGAGCTCAGCTTATGGTAAGTCTGTAATTCGCATCGCTGACATCTTGTTAGTCTTGAAGGTCACAATCGATGTAACTGGCATCCAATCAATTTTTGTTGTGTCAACTTTGAATGGGTAGTTAGGAGGCTGGGAAGATATGAGTAAGAAATTGCCTTTACCTCCAGTGCTAATTGTTCATCTTTTTTGAAATGACACAAACTTCAGACAACAATGAAACTTGGACCGTCTCTATCTATATACCGTGCTTGCAAGGTTAGTCAAACAGTATTCATTATACTTTGTGATATTCTAGTTACCTGTGAATTATTTCTTAGTGTTGGAAAATTTGCAACATTCACCATAGTTTGATACATGCTGGGATATACAAGATCGGCCTACCTGGGGGCGTTACACTTAGTGTTTTAGTATGATTAATAAGATCATTGAAAAGTGAGGTATTCTCTGAAGTAAAATCGGGCAATTGTTGAGAAGAGTGCTTTGAACTGTCTGACATTACTTTAGTCAGTTTATGAATTCTGAACTAGCAACATGAATATAAAGTGCCCCCACAGAAGGGAGTCTGTGGATAGCTTTTGAAGGTAAAAGTTCTGTTTGGGGGAATCAAAAAAGACAGGTACATGTTGACATAAAAATGTTCTTACATGGAACATACACCTTTTAGGTTACTAAAGCAGTATCTGATAGAATTCGCGTCAATTCTCTCCTCTTTATCAAAACAACAATTGTACTGATTATGTGCATATTTTCATAAGATACTCATGGGTGGCTGATTTTGAAATGATAAGACACATAGATTGCAATGCATTGACGTTTTTCCTAGAATCATCCCCGTAATATTCCAAAGATTTTTGTCTTATCAGATCCACCCATGCTCTTGTTTTTCGAAAGCCTTCTTTTAATATCATCCTTATTTCAATTCAGCCTTGTAACTGGCCGTAACTGGCCTTTGAATTACAACAACTGGGAACTGCTGAGTACAGATCAGGCGCGGATCCAGGTCCAGTCCATGGAAGAATTATTCACGTTTAATGTATGTTCAGGTTCATATTTGTTTTGATAAAGAAGGCCTATTTCAAAAACAGTCAACTTTGACTTGTGAAAAGTCAAAGCGGTAAGGTACATTAATTATGCTTACATTGTACCCTTAGCACAAGTTCACGCTAGGAAAGCACATAATTATTTACACAGAGTGACACGACAGCACTATATGAAGTCCTTCATGTATCATCGGAAGCACTAGGAAGAAGCAGTATGTGGCTAAGTGGGAAATAATCTACCATGAGATGCTCGCTTAAGTAATCTACACAGAGCTGACATAAATAAAACTATGAACTAGATGTAAACAGAGCGTTCACAACAGCTACCACCGAGTCAGAGGAGAGGAACATTTTCTCAATCCTCCGAGTTATTGAGAGAAATGAGAACCCTTTCGTGACTCCACCGAAGGAGGAGAGACTCCATAATATTCAGACAAAGGAGGTCATGTCATGTTTGTTATGACGCATTGCCGTCTGGTATGATATTGCATTAACACTGACACGTAGTTATACATGCCTGTTCTAGAAGTTCGTTTTGACTCTTTCATATTCGCTGTATTATTGACATTTTTAATGAACAGAATTTCAGAACCGCGTTATTTTTGAGGTCTTAGTAACAGAATACCTAAAAGGCGATCATTATCTGCACTTAAGCAAGGGGGATTCATTTCAGACAATGTAGGAAATAGTTTAGCCCAAAATATTCTAAGCCCTACGGTTAGAACAGTGCTTCTCAGTCAGGCCACAAAAACCTTGGTTTAACTGAGGAGGAATGAGGATTGGTTTGATTGTAGAAGGAATTCTGGATTCCGATCGATGAGTTGCCTCGTCCTTTTTGTTTAGGTCAAATTAACCTGAACATGATCTTCAGGTCAATTGCTAGTAACTTGACACTTTAAAATGATTAACAGTACCATTAACAGATGTACTGTATTTTGCGTACCTTAATTTTCATAAGCAAGAAATTCACCTCTGACAGTCTTTATCTTAAGGTGAGAGTCCACTCTTTTCGTCTTTGACATTTTGAACGCTATGTTAGTCATAGCTATAATTATGGAGTATGGTACCACTCAGCGGGATTGGTGTCAGTTCCCCCTCCCTCGAAACGTTTAAAGCCATTTTTTTATGAAATCGATCTTAATTAATTTCCGAGATTCTAAAATAATGTTTAGAGGCAATTTGTAAGTCACAGAAAGTTCCACTTTTGAACGTAAGGATCAGGTAAGTAGTGTGTGGGGGGGGGGGGCAGGGGAACCGTTTCGTCCTTGAGGGTATTTTTCTTTTACCTTTGTCCCTATTAATGTCTAAAAAAAAACAATTTTTCGGCGGGCGCTTCCATCTTCAGTACTACTCCTCCCCTCCTCACTTCCTGCAGGATTTAGCCGCGGAAAATATCACAATAATCCAACCTCCCGGCGCTTCCTTGAGCTCTCTGTATATCAGCAATCCCTGTAAGCTGTTAATCATAAGAAGTGAGGCTAGATTTGCGTCAAACAGCGCTTCATTTCAAAATTGCCTGGGAATTCTTCTTGCCTTTTATCTTCAGTCTCACAAATCGAGCCATTAACCCCATTGCAAACATTGTTTTTCTTTAAATTGTGAATCCGCACCCAACAATTACATGAACATTGAACTTCCACGCTGCAAACGAATGGTTATTGAGCTCCTCTTACAGAGTGTCAGGTATTAGTCCCACCCACAAATAATGTCACTAAAATAATACTAGAAGGGCCCCTCATGTGATAGGTTACGCCCCCCCCCCCCACCTTAAGTAAATCCGGCTATGCTATATACAGAACTAACTTGAAAACTTTTGCTTCAGTTCACAAGTCTAGGGATTCCAAGAAAGTTTCTATAAAGGTATCAAAGCGGGAAGATGCAACAAATGCTTGGCATTATTAAGGAGCGAGGAAAGTCCATGGAAGAATTACTCAAGTTTGATGTATGTTCAGGTTCATATTTGTTCCTCATGACCCAGTGCAACGAAGAGTAACATTGTCCAAGAGTTGGAAAAAAGAAAAAGTCCGAAAGAACTACAACCTAGTTGCATGAAAACTGGGTGTATAGTTGATGTCATGGCCAATGTTCGCAAAATGAAGACGACTGACATGTGGGAGTTTAGAGTTCTGCGATGGCGTGATGCATTTCGTTCAACACGCCTCAAAGGGAGCTTCTAGAATCGATTTGGTGTTTGATTCTTACCTTGAAATGTCCATTAAAGACCGGAACGCCAGAAAAGGGAGAAAAGGGTTACCTACAGATCTACTGGAAGTTGACAGAAAACCCCACTTCCAGTCGAAATGGATAGGTTCTGGCCGTCAAGCAGAAACAAAGCAAAATTGGAGACTCTCATTCATCGAACAGCCCTATGTCATACATGAGGCCCGTCAGTAACCGAGGTGATGGTCAGCAGTTTTGACATTTCTGATGGAACTGGCCTTCTGTCCTACAAGTGGTCTGGTGGATCAGTAACTGAGGCTTCTGAACTGAATGCAGAAATTAAGGAAGCGGACCTGAGAACTATACTTCATGCTCTTCATGCTACAAAAAGTGGATCAAAAAGGCTGTAGTGCTATATTCAATACAGATGTACTCGTCCTATTTTTGTACCACTGGAGTAAATTGAAATCTGAAGGCCTTGAAGAAATTTGGATAAAAACTGGTGTCAGGGTTACCTGTAGATACGTTCCAGTCCATGATCTTGCAGACAAGATTGGGCTGGGTCTTTTTCAAGTTTTGCTTTCTGTGCATACGTTGACGGGGTGTGACTACACCAGCAAGTTTGGCACAAAACATGCAGCCATGAAAGCAAATCATGAGAAGCATCTACTGCAATTCGGGACCATGAATGACATTGACAGACAAGTTGTCGCTGCAGAAGAGTACCTGGTACAGGTTTTTAAGAAGTCGCAAACCTGCAGAACACTTGACCAGCTTAGGTGTCATCTGCACCATGCAAAGCGCCTTTGTCTGGATGATTTACAGCCCACCAGCAATGCAACGAAAAAATAAAAAAAGGGCATTCTATGCCACCAAGAAGATGATCAATGTCTTAACAAAGACAGACGACGATATCCTTGAATCATGTCTCTACGGATTTGAGGTCGTGGATGACCTACTTCGTCACACAAGAAGGAAAGAATCCAATACCGTAGGAGTATACTATCAGGTGCAATTGTTCCAAATGTGCTACTCACACTGTAAAAATTGATAAACACTTTTTTGTAACAGATAATAAACGCGTCTTGGCGTTTATGTAACAGAAAAAACAATAAAATACATAAGCAAATTAAACGTCTAAAACACCAACTTTAACACATTGACGCCACTTTAACGCCATCTCGTAAAAACGTTTATGCGTTTATTTCATGATTACTGTAAACATCAAGTTATTTTTAATAAAGAAAAATTAACACACATATATATACATATACATATATACATATATACATATATATACATATACATACATATATATACATATATATATACATATATATACATATATATATTTCTCTAATTCGGCACTTAGGGGGAAAGTTGTTGTTGAAAAGTCGACCTTAAGGGGAAAAAAATTCGGGTGAAATATAAGTTTCGCCTTAACGTTTCCACACACTTTTTCTATAGGAATACGTAAACTTACAAGGGCGCCCTCTTAGATTTACAAACTAGATGCCATTACTTCAAAGTTCTCAAATTTACGGACACCTAGCTGTTAACACGAACGGATGGCTGCCCATTGAAATAACGTTAATTATATTTTTAGACGTTAAGGCGAATTTATTTCTTTTGTATTTTATTATCTTTTTTTCGCCCTATGTACAAGCAGATATAACAATTTCCCCTTAAGGTGGGAATTAGCGTTATATATATATATATATATATATATATATATATATATATATATATATATATATATATATATATAAATCATGTAAATGTGTTTGCGGAGTGCACTTTAATTGACGTCGTTATCCTTATCATGTGTTAATATTCGTTCAGTCATTTACTGTCCGTATCCATTTTGTTGTTCGTTTTCTAATTCTTAAACGCCATGTATGTGTTAAAAAATGAAGACGTCTATTTTTACAGTGCAGAGCTGCTCCTGTCGAAAAAAAAAACACTCTCGTTGCACCTCATCCTGCAATTACCTAAGTGGTATGACTACTACCAATGGTTCTTGAATGCATTCCAAGATTTTTCAACCACACAACGGTGAAACATGACTTACCACTCTGAAATTCCTGATAAGATAGTGTACAGCACCTGACAGTATACTCCTCCGGTATTATTTCTTTCTTGTGCTGCCCCTGAATGATTCAAAATTGACTGTTTCTGAAATAGGGTTATTTACAAACCTTGCTACACAACCAAATTTATTTAAAAACCTGCTTAATGCATATCAATCTGTTTTTCTATGTCTGTTGTAATGTTTAAAAGTGTTTAACAGAGAAAAAATTCGCAGGTTCCAACTAATAGCTTTTTACTGGGTGTCTGTCAGATTTTGGGCTGACCTAATTTTGACGACCTTTTGACCTCAACTGACCTATGTATGGAATAAAACTCACAATTAATGTATGCATTCTAAAGAGGTTATTAAAACAAACATTTTGAGTGGTAAATTATCTTTCTGGATTAATTAGTAGAGGAGATATGACTGTTTTAATTTCCCCTACCCATAATTTGGGCGACCAAAATTTCGTCTCTACCCATGAATACGGGCCCAATCCTCACTTGCTGCCGGGTTAGAGAAAGTCTACCCTCCATTTCATGAGAGAAAAGGTGGTCTACTACCACAATCAGCAGAGTAACTTAGGGTACATCTCATGCACACAGGAACCCCCCCCCCCAGCCCTAACCCTAACAGAAACATTTTGGATAACTGGAAGTTAGGTCACAATTCAAGCTCCTCTTGAATTTTATTTTTCGAGTAAAATCTTGAACAGATGGCGGCTAGAGTACAGCCTTGAAGACTTTTGCATGTTGAATGAAAGCTCACATATCTTCCCAAAGGTTCGAAGGATATGACTCAGTTCGATTGTAAAGAAAAATATACTTAAAAGAGTTGAAATGTGATTTTTTTCAATCGCCAAATTTTCCAAATTTCTCAACTCTTCAATACCGTATCATACATAAAAGTAGCAAATATATCATTTAAAACTAAAGAGTCCATTCGTATATTTCGGTTGGTTGTTAGCCATGCGACAATTTTTATAGAATTACGATATTAAATGCCTAACATTAATAGACGGAAGCAATTCAACAGATGTGTTTATAAAAGGGTGATGGGTCAAGTTTCCGGAGTATATTGTTCTGTAGATGGGAAGCACGGTTACGTTTAGTTGTTTTCTGCCAGGTGATGATGATCAAAAGGAAGCACGACAAAACGGTAGCAAAAAGACTTTGGCACGATCGACGTAACTATGCTGCTAACACAAGCTACGTTCTACGTTTTAGTAATTATTGGCAACATTGTAACAGGTGAGAAGCTGTAATCATTTTAAGTCTGAGTTTGTAGATCCCCAGGCATATAATGAATACCATGAATATCAAGACGCCGCACAGTCATTGGTAACATGCCATTTAAATCCTACCTTGCTTCGGTTGCACTTTAAAAGCGGAGGTGGCAAGGATATTTTCATGTGCAATATCTTGAAAGGTTGAGAATCATTTTTTTTTTTGACAAAATAATTTTAATCAGTGGTGTACGCCAGGTCGTGCAAATGACAGCTCACCTATTTACATTTTATATTTCTTTGTTCGATTTTTTCAGTCATCTACATCTGTAATCTGTATGCAATAGTACGTTCGAACAGCTATTCCTGCTGAGTGCAGTATATTCCAAAATGGCCTACATACTGTACATATGGACCAAACAGTACAGTGCAGTATGTGCCCGAGAGTATGATAGGCAATCTGAGTCGAGTGCTTTGATGACATATGTGATATACGTAGGTTTTCTTTGGCAGGTACTAGAGTGTAGACCTAGTATATTATTGGTAGCTACATACAGTGCTAAGTTCCCGCCGTAGGCCTACGATTTAACCGCTTATTCTTCTTGCAAATCCGGGGCAACTAACCAGGCCCTTTTTTTGCAATGCACATTCCGGCTTAAAGTCTCGTCACATTCTCGGCATAGCGGGAACAACTAAATCGCACATCCGTGGCAAAAATGTTGCAATAGCCCCGCTATCAGGGGCGGCGCCAGGGTATTTTGAAAGGGGTGGCAAACGTGGGGTGAGTAATCGCGAGAGGGGTCGAAGGGGAGAAAGATACCCCTCTTTTTTTAAAATTTGATACCCCTCTTTTTTTAAAAAATTTTAGGTTGTCTAGATGCCAAATGATGCTTTCTTTTGTTATATTTTTTGTACTGTCACCCCACCCCCACAAAATTATGTCTTAAAATGTTATTTAGACGATTTTATTTTTTTGAGCTAAAAGCCATAGGGGTGGCAAATGCCTACCCTGCCACCCCTGTGGCGCCGCCTCTGCCCGCTATGGCCCAGGTATGTGGGGGCCTCTGTGGTTACAATTGACAACTACATTAATAAAACAATAACAGTCAACCTTACAAAATGCAACATCTAAATGTAATAAATTTTAGTAATAGCTCCTCTGATAAAAAACTTTGATGAGCATTGAGCCAGGAGACTCCTAGTACTAGCTATTGAAAGCACATATGTTGCTAAAACCTCGTCCTATCAGACCATTGTTCTCATTTCAACAAAATGTAATCACGGTTAAAATTATGATTACATTGCAATGTAATCGTAATCGTAATCCATTAACTTCATTTTTAGCTGTAATCGTAATCGTAATCATAATCGTAATCGTTAAATCTGAAGTGGTCGTAATCGTAATCGACTACACTCAAATGCAATCGCCCCAAGCCTGTAGGTCGTAGTGGGAACTTATCTTACCCAATCAGTACCGAATTAAAGTTGACCTTCAGAAAATTTGAAAGTGTCTGGATATGCTTTTCAACTTGGAGGCTGACATGATTAGAGACACTGATGACTTTCTTGTCTATATCTAGTGCTAGGGCCGGATTTAGCTTGTGGGGGCCCGGGGCCTCGGAATAGTTTGGGGGCCCTTTTACGATTAGGCCTACTATCTAAACGGAGAGCAAATACAGGTTGGCGCGTAGCGTGCAAGAAAATTTTGGCACGAAATGCTCCCCAGATTGTTGAAAATGGCACTTTTCAGGCCTTGCGAGTTCTATCTAACATTTTCAATTGTGAAATCTTACGTTCTGGAAGTTGGCTTTTGTAACAATTAATATGTAAATTTTGGTTTTTTTGCTGACACACTGGATGGAATGAACTAGTGTAAATGCTCTTTTAGAACTCGATTTATACAATGTGCATAGGTCGTGTCATTTTAATTCTTCGGACTGCATGGTGACTTTGAATTTCAACTACATGAAAATTCAAATAGGCTATTCATGTTTACGGACTGTTCGATGATTATGGCAGTGTGAAAACAGGGTTCACGAGGTGGAGACTTCCTCGGTTGGTCACAGTGACTGAAGTGGACATGAATCGCATGATCGGTGGTTGATAGCTAAACCTTGATCCAAATATCTACAGGGATGCCAATTTTTTTTGTGTAAAACACACAGAATTTACATTTGTAAACACTGATTTCATGGGGTGTGTGGTGTCACGTGTGTGACAAGTTACGCAAATGCCATAGAATAAAAACCATGCATCCTTACAGGCCCCATGTAGCCCCATGGAAAAACTTTTTTCAGTGTGGAGTTCCGAAAAAGGTCCGTACTTTACATGTTGAACATCGACACCGGCAAGGTATAGTATGCCTCCACTTTTTTGGATACTCAAATGTGGGGGCCCCTAAATGTGGGGCCCGGGGCTTGGGCCCCGGTGAGCCCCGCCGTAAATCCGGCACTGTCTAGTGCAGAACACAACAATTCGACTAATTTTCCAGTGAGAGACTTAGCTGCATCAGTTATAAGCGTAGAAGGATGACCAAAATGTGTTACAATTTTTTGTAAGCTCGCCTCACAAATGGTTTGAGCATCAAGCGTTTGTAAAGGAACACAAATAACAAATCTGGTGATTTCGTCACATGCAACCATTAAATGTTTATACCCTGCACTGGACGAAGGCATACCTTTAAAATCCAAACTGATCTTATCAAATGGTCGATATGAATCTTGCACTCTAGCATGAATTTGCCTAATTTTATCTTGCTTGAATTTGAATTGCTGGCATTAAAGGTACGCCTTGACATATTTACTTACAACTTGAAACATGTTTCTCATAAAGAAGTGTTGCCTAATATTGAGGTATGTCCTCATGACACCTTGATGACAACTGAGAAGATCATCATGATATTTTGAAATAATTTTCTCCGCCATTGTGTCAGGAATAGGTAATTGCAGTACCACCCAAGACTTGTGCTTCGTATGCAAAGTCAATCTAAACAAATGACCATCACACATAATATATTGTTCAGCTCTGTTACGAATAGTACGAGCAGACTTGCCGATTTGAGGTAAATTTATCATACTCCAGAAAATCGTAGATTGGCTTAGAGAAGGGTCATGTCGCCTGTTGTTGCATTTTCAATTCTTTTGCATCAAATGGTAGAACAGAATTTCGGATGATCTTACTCTGAATTTTGTGCATGACACGTTGTTTGTGTCTTTGATTTGGTATGCGTGCCGTCCGAAAATTCTTTACATCCGAAATAAGGGGTTCACTTGGCGTGATCAACTAATCAGGAGGGTCCTGTGGCGCTCTTCGTGTAAAGGCAAGTAAACCAGACATGGTTCTCGTGGAGCTTACGGCGCAAAGACCTTTTGGCATCATGGGACGGTGTTGCAAGATGGGGGTTGGTAGCACAGGTACTGGCTGCACTGGGAGGGGTGTTGCCTGTAGGGGGGTGGAATATTCCGAGAGGAGCCGGTGGTGGAATGCTTTGCCGTGGAATAGCATCACTTCTCTCTGCAGGTGTCTGCTTATCCTGACCCTTATCTGCCATGGGTAGGAAAGCTTTCCTCCCAGGGAACAAGTCTGGTACCTTAACACCAGAAGCTTTAGCTCAAGCTCTGCTTAAAACTGCAAGAGTGAAAAAAGTCCTCCTCCGGTCAAAAGATTACGACGGTCGCCATCTAAACTATTTGAACCGATTAAGCATAGTTTTCAGGCTATAGCTTTGCTGGTTTGGCCAGCTTTCTTAAACAGTTTTGTTAGCTTTCGGACGGGTTTAAATGAGGTTTTGCCACCGTCCCGGCAAAAATAGGTTCTGGATGGTCCAAAACCGAACCCTATCATTGAGTGGATTGAGTAATGTGTTTGCAAACAAGTTTTAATTGCCCTGTTTACATTTAATAAAACACATTACGATGGTAAAAACACAGGCCCAACCTATTCGTTTCTCCATTTTCAAATAGGACGGGAGAGGTGTCTACTCCGGCGTACGTTGGAAATTTATGCCTACACTCTGGATAGAGATGTAAAAATCCATTATAGAATTCCTTATATGTGAACGGCGATAGAATCCCATATATGTGAACGGCGGTCCCTACACTTAACCCACTCACACCCTTTCGTAGTTGACGAAAGCGGGAAGGGGGCTGGCCCTCAATAATTGCCACGATTTTTCATTGACCTTCTACAACAAATGAAAAGGTACAACTTGCCCCAGACATTATTCCCCCTCCCACCCTACCCCTATATAAACTTTCTTTCCTCATCATTGCCCTTCAACCTCACGCCAAAATTAGGTTAAGGCATGTCGATATCAAGTACATATGAAGTGCCACTTTCGCGAACCTGGTCACTGTGCACACTCAATGTTTTGTTCATTTGGCAGCACGGGTTCCCAGGCGATATGTGTACAATATTATACGTTTTCTTGATCACACGTGGACAGAATGTTTCAGGAACTATCATAGGGCAGTTAAATAACAGTCCCGTGCGGCTGAGTTTGTATAATGAACAATATTTGCTAGACAAGAATAAACCTTAACAAAGTTTAAAACCTACAGCTAACTTGTCAAAACACGATCTGCTGACTAGCATGTGATTGCGTAGCTGCTCCGGACTGTGTTTGGGAGAGTCTGAAAATGTTCACGAAAATTTCTAAATATTTACAAGTTGAACAGTTAAACCGTACTAATTAAAACTGTACTGATAAAATATACTCGCCATGAATACGTAGTTTGTAGTCTCGGTCTCTTCATGATCATGCGTTGGGTAATTCCGGACGGTAATTTCAATAGAGTGGTAAATTTACCATTAAAGCGTCTATTTGATATTTAACCGCTCTGGGTAGTAAGGCCGCTCTGAGATTATTGTTTTGGAATATTAAATTTCGATTGCAAAGCGTGTGTGGACACTGGGAAATGGGAATTCAACCATAGATATGTGTAATCTTCTACGAAACAGTACATCATCAATGCATTGTCATGACTACATGTGAACGTAATAGCTAATGTGGTTTCACGGTATTCATAACATTTATGGATAATAGTAAGCCTATTAAGCGGATACCATGGCAACAGGGAACTTGGATTTCTCAAAAAGTTGGTCCCATTTGATGAATTATGGTTACATTCGGTGAAAAGTGTATTCATAGACATTTCCGTCAATCATCTTAATGTTAATCTCCTCTTTTTGACCAAATGTCATATTTCTAGTTACCATGGCAACGGTACATCAGGCAATTCCCAAAACCACTCTTAAGAAATCATAGGATCTCAAAACAAATATCCTTTCCGAAAGTTATCGATCTCTGTTGGCAAATACCAACATGGAGTCATTTTCCCAGGAGCAGGCTTTCACGGCGGCCGTCTTGGACTCCATGTTGGATATTTCAAATTGCCCAATGGTGATAGCTCCACATCACCCTGGATATGATTGTCCACACCCCATAGATGAATAATCAGTAGAAAAATCTTTATCAAAGATTGCAAGGTTAGGCTTAAATTGATGAATGATGGTAGGTTTCAAATACAAATTCTTTCTCATGTCACTATGAACATTTTCACCGTTTTTCGGAATGAAAACCGGCGAATTTTTGTGATGAAAGAAAATCACCCTTATCCAAGAAACTCAAGAAAAGTACCACAATTAAATGCTTTTAACCACTTTGAAATCTGAAAGCACCTTACAAGACAACTTGCAATTTAAACACTGTGAAAATACTATTAACAAATCCCTCGTGAATTGTGCCCTTGATTTGGTGACAGCCTCAACAAACAAAATGACCACATTTGCCCTCCAAGGTCACTTGGGTGTCATGTGTGCTTGAACACTGAAATTGATAAATAACAGTGCAAACTTTGGTCTCCTCAGGGCTGATCTTGTTACAAGGGCTGGTGTAATAAGGAAAGCAGGGAGATCCCCCTGTTGGAAGTATGCATTACTCAAACTAAGATAGTTTATATGCTGTAATGTGGCAGAGATGTGGTTTTGTTTGATAGAGGCACCTCCTATTGAGCAAGGAAGTACGTCAGACTTAATTGATTTTAGGGGGATACAGAAGTACTACATGTTAGAATACAGTACATACATTCAACTACTGTATTTGTCAATCAATCTAAAAGAATGGATTAGTGACAAACCTGAATATAGATTGAAAATTTTAAAACAAGAATAAGATTTATTCTCAGTTTATTAGATTGAATATTTCAGTCAAAATTACTGATTGGTCACTTTTTTCAATCTTTTGAACTAAGAGAGTACAGATACTTGTCACCTGGGCAGACTGTGACCCTTCTTATATCACCCTTGCATGGATGCTGTCATAGGTGAGGATACTAAGGATGATCCTGGGAGAAACACTTATGTAAGGTAGCAAAGGTGTAAATTAGTATTATTTTTGGTAAAGATTTGAACTTATTATAAACCTGTTTAATAATTGTCTACAGAATGTAAGGTCATGTTTATCCAAAACTACCTGATAGTCTAATATTTCCGTGTGATTACAGTGTCACAAGCCTACTTGAAACAATAAACACATCATATCTGGAGAAGGGTTGATGTCCTATGATATTGTAGCAAGCAAGCAAGCATGTCTCATTGTATATCACTCTCTGTTGAAGGTGTCAATGTCTGCTGACCTTTCAGTTCGGCTCACCCTTCAGAGTGTTCAGTTAAAGTTGTCTGTTATGGTCGCAATGACCAGTGTGTTTTCTTTGTGTTTTCTTTGTTTTTTCTATGGTATCCTGCTAATATTTGTTAAACCAAGTACTCTTTTTTATTTCAGACACAGAACAAAGTTAAAGAGTTTTATTTGGCAGTTAGTTTTTACTCTGTCTGTGAACTGCAGTGATGTATGATAGTGATCTGCATTAGTTTTTTCAGTCATTAGATTCACACCTTGTGAGAGAACTGACATGCAGTAATTACAGTGCATATTTAGTAAACTGCAGTATTTAATGAACATTTAATTTATGCACAAAATTGGCCCCTGATAGTACTGTCAAATACATATGAGCATTTTTGCACCAAATGACTGGACTAAGTTAAAAATAATGCTATATTTTTGTTGAAATAATCATATTTTTAGATTAGGCAGATACTGTACAATGTGCATAAAATTTTATATCAACTAAAATTGGCAATTTTTATTATTATTTTTAATTTCTAAGAACAAACAATGTGGAAACACTTGCGATGAGTAAAATTTACTACAAATCGGATAGCAATGAAATACCGTCTGTTTAAAATTGCTTCAGTATTATTTTACATTTTCAGTGGTGATAGACGATGCTTCATGCCTTTACAGTGTAGCTGTTCTAGGAAGAAAAAAGTGATTTTTGTCAATGAACTTGAGGTTAAAAGTATCAATGCTTTACTTTTCCACATGCAACCTAAATTTTCTTCCTGCAATCATAACTACAGAAGACTTAATCAATCAATGCCAGTGCCATACTGGAGCATTAATAATGACTTGGTACGTTGCCTAAAGATTGCAACATGTTTAATTGAAAAGATATGGGCCCTTGAATATGGTGTCCCATGACAGACTGAAAGACTTTCAGCCAACAAAAGGGTCTTGCTACCCAATTTCAAGGGTTAAGAACTCAAAAAGTACAAGGCATAGAAAACTCAAATTTGTTCTGATTTTTCACACGACCTCTTGCTATGAGTGCAAACAAAAACATCATGATTTTGTAATGTCGTGCCATAGGATCCACAGTACCTCGTTGGAATGGGCCAAAAGGGCCATATTTATCATCTTACAAGACCATGAAGGAGGTCAAAAAGTATTTGTGAGCATTAAGATCAGATTTGTCTCCTTTCTTGATGAAAATTTCAAATCTGTGGATAATTTTCCACGGGGTCAACGACCTCTTCAAAAGAAGGACCATTCTCTTGAAAATTTTCCTTGGGACGAAGTTTAGACCTTTGTCGAATCTTTATATATATATATATATATATATATATATATATATATATATATATATATATATATATATATATATATATATATATATATATATATATCAATGTGGTAATGCTTACCCAGCTTATAGTCAAGTGATCAAATAATACTGACGTATAACATTTAAGCCTTAAAGACCACTGGTCGTGGGACCAGATGGCCCCAGAAATGGAAAAGAATTGCTTCTGAAAGTGAAAAATTGCATTTTGGAGGGCCCACATATCCAAAACTAAGCCAGCTACTGCTGATCTAAAGCCAGCTTATGATTATGTGGCCACTAGACATCACATACATCAAATTTGGGCATTATAACTTTTTCCTGTGAAAATTTATCAGCATCCAAACTCACGAAAAATCACAAAAGCAACATTTGACATGGAAATGTGGTATTGCACAATACTTTGTAGGTGGTCATAACTTCGAAACCGCTTGAGCTAATAGATTCAAATTTTCAGTGTTTGTTCTGTCTATGCAGCAACATTATGGGGGAAAATCATCAAAATCAGAGATGGCCACCCGGGAACTTTCCTGAAAATTTGTTGATTTGGCATGGAATGACCCAAAGGTATTTCCAGGCCGAGTTGTGACCTTTGACCTGGATATTTTTCAGCGCCATGCAAGTCTCATACTGATTTTACAAGAAATGTGTTGATAAGTGCCCATATATACATGAAATACTTAGAGTTCATTGGGGCAATGTTGATGCCTCCTTTTTACATCTTGGGAAAAGTAAATTTGCCCAAAATAGTAGAAATTGTTTGCCGTTATGACCTTTCACCTTTTCTTAAATTTCATGCGCCAACGTGTTACCAATAATTTTGAAACTGATTTCTGCTAATAAACACTTCTTGGGATCTTGATGGCGCAGATGCATATTAGTGCAAAAAAATGGCACAGTGTGCCATTCTGCTTACAATATGCTTGAAATATTGATACATTGAGAATTTTCAGAAATTTTTGTCTCTACCATTTTCAGAGGTCCCATGCTTCTTTCTTCATTTATTATTAGGGGTGGACCGTCTCTGCAACTTGCTGTCATTCTAATCCAATTGTGCCGTTGGCGCGTGTACTTACTGAGGTGCGAAAACGCGACAAAAAGGAAAATTTCCACTTTTGACCTTTCTTATCTCCATGCGCCATCAAGATCCCATAAACTTTTTACTTGAAATTGATTAAGGGCTTTGAGTTCTCTCATGTAAAGTTGATTCCTCCATGGGATCTTGTTGGCGCATCAAGTTATGTGGGCTTGAAAATAGCAAGAGGGCGCTGTTCGTCAAGGTTTCAGATCAATTTAACGCAACGCGCAAACGGGATCCCAACAATATTTTTTCACTTATACTATGTACCCCCATAAGAGGTTTCAAAATATGTTTTCCTTTTGTTGGGATGTGCTTGGCACACATATTTACACTTATTTGGATCATGCACACTATTTATCTGAATTTTTGAGCATTAAATTTCAATAATTTTTTACAACCACCCCTAAAATGCTGGTGACATAAAAATTTGGATTTGTCATATTGGTATGATGATGCATCTTTTTATTTCTCGGGGAAGTGATCTGAGGACCCATGTATCACAACCCCCCCCCCCCCCAAATGGTACATTTTTACAGGCACAGACTCTGAACTGTAATTTATGGTTTTGATGTTGCTAACTAAAACAGTACTTCTATGTTAAAACTTGGTACAGGATACAAGCATCAAGTCAAGAATAATATCTGCCAGTTTTTGACTAGGTGCAACGTAAGAGGAGGGGATGACACCTACCCATTGAAAAATTATATTTCTATGCGAGGTGGCTAAGATTTTAAATGATACCATCTTTGATTAGAGCAACGAATTGATTTTACATTGAGAAATCTTCGGTTGTTCTTATCTAATTGGATGTAATAGAGGGATCCAAGACATTGCCCAAGGGAAGTTGTGACTTCTCTACACTTTGGGAAATATTTTGTTGTTCTAATCTGGTTTCTATGCTCTAAAATGGTCTTAACTATGGTAAACCTTTGAACTGAGTCTGTGTTTGGATTTTTCTGCTGTCGGATGACACCCCCAGCAAGGATGGTTACTATGTACTTCCCCCATTTAGTACGCTGCTACCTATAGGGGATTTAACGGCAGGTGGCATAACTGTCTGTATCGGAGGTCTTCACAAGAAAAGTTTTGGTCAAATTGACCATCCAGAGGGGGGTGGCATATTCTAGACCTTCCACATATGTAAGTTGCACCTAAACCTCTATTTTCAGATTTTCTGCTTTAGAAAGAAATTTTGATTGAAGTTAATGATTTCATAGAGGTATGCTCCTGCAGGGTGATGGGAATAATACTAAATATCTTTAGCCTGCAAATATGCATCAGGGGTAGAATGTGTGTATCATGCAGGAGGAATAAGGTTCAGTCATTGGTCAGGGAGAGTAACCCACGTCAGAAAACATCCACTGTGGGGGTTCATTCACAGTTAAGCTCTGAGGGACTGGATTTGAAGTTGAACTCCCACCGCCGCATGCTACAGTCCTAGTTAAGGATTCTTCAGATTGGAGGGCAATAATTTGGCCCTAATCTCTTAACCTTTTTGGAAGAGTTTTGCCTATATTCCTAAAGATTTTGTCCACATTTCTAAAGATTCTGCCCGCATTTTGGTTTTATCCACAAATTTGGGGGCACTTTGCCCTCTGGCCCTCCCCTAATGTTCTCTGCCTCATATATTGCTTATGATTGGCGTAATAAAGAAACCTGTTATGTTGAGGTCATCACTAGTAAAGTCTCATAACTCTGAAAAGTGGCAAATGAGACTCCTTATGTCAGGACATCAATCACTCAAATAAATGGAACAGAAGTTTCAACCTTTACACACAAAAGAGATTTGTTAATCCAGACATATGGGTCATGTCATTCAATATGAAAACTTTGAAAATGAAAGTCTCAATTGGAAGGATTACTAACCTGAAAGAATGTGTTTGTACCCAACTCAGAAATCCATTTCAGTATCACTGACGGCAAAATCATAGAAATAGACTTCATAGGATGGATAAAGTTATTGTGTGTAAGCTAAAGGCCATTTTTTCACTGTGTCTGGTATCCCGTGCCAAGCCCTTATTTTTAATTAACCTGTGTCCTAAAACTAGAGCTCCAAAGCAGCTTTCTGGTCCAACTTTAAGTATGCCCATGGTATATTTCCTGTGTAATGTAAATTCTGCCCCCCCCCCCCATACAGATTGCTCAGCCAATTATCAATTTGTAAAATACTCTGGCATCAGACCTGCAGTTTTTGTTAAAAAGGTTTTGTTCCCCTGTGAAACCACAATTACACACTGTGAACATGTGATGGTTTCAAGTACTGTTTTAGCCTTGGGGCTAAACTACAACTGACAACCTCTAATTAAGGCAGCAGCAAAAAGTGGTTTGTGGTCAAAATTTTCACCGGGGTGCTTTTCTTGTCATGGAAGCAGCCAAAATAGTATTCAGAATTTTCAACTGGGTGGATTTTTGTTGAAATTTGATAAATTCTGATGTACATTTTAACAGTGGTGAAACCATTTCATTGTGGTGAACGTTTCTATAGTGTATAAATACACATAAATCTTATTCGCTGCCAACACCAGAGCAAGACACTCTCTTTCTACAACAGAATATGCTTTCTCTCGTGGTTTTTTTTTCTTTTGCATGCATAACAAATAGGAAACTTAATACCATCGTGCTGTTGCATGGGCACTGCACCTAGACCTACTTCAGAGGCGTCGGTTCTTAAGATGAACGTTTCCTGCAGATCGGGAAGATGCGAAATTTGCGCAGCTATAACACGTGACTTAAAGGTACTGAAAGCAAGTTCTTGTGACTCTCCCCCACTTTACCTTATCGGGGTTTCCCTTCTTGGTGAGGTCACTCAATGGGGCTGCTATGCGCACATAGTTTGGGATGAATTTCTGATAGTATCCCACCATCCCAAGAAAGGTCCTAACCTGTCTCTTAATGGTTGGCCTACTAACTTCCGAAATCTTGTTCATATCTTCTTTGTTTGGCTGTAGACATGGGCGGCTCTAAGAATTTTTTTTGGGGGGGGACAAACTCAAGTCTGTATTCAGGGAGGTTCGGAAGACCCCCCCCCCCGAATATTAACGGTCTACTCCGGATAGTACAATAGGAGTATGGTTATTATTATGTATTACAGCGATGCTCAAGAAGTTTTCAAGAGCTCTTCAAAAACCATCCAGCCAGTCATAAGCTGACTACTTTAAAAATAAAAATACAACTATATCAGCCGATTGCTACTCCATAGGGGGAGTAAGAGGCAGGTGAAATGAGCAAAGCGACTTGATCCATTTGTATAAATGAGTCCCACCTTTAAATATTTTGTTGTTTCTTTTGTTGCCGGTTTTCTGGATTGTTTTCTTAAACTAACGAAAATTTTGAGCACTGAAGACACTTGAAAACGATGAAATGATAGCACTATTTTGGATCTCAGTACCTTTCCAAAACTAAATAATTTAAAGAGTGGGGGGGGGGATTCTTCTAACTCAGAACAGCGTCTCATCCTATATACTAATAGCTGTAGGCCAAAACGTCTCACTACACTGAGCTTAGACTGACTGTTTGGTGTGTTAATTTTAAATCAACTGAAATGGTATATTTTAACATAGAGGTGGAAAACCTTTTGCTTATTACATGCCATTTGACAGTCACAAGACCGCTCGTGGGCCAACGGCGCTGTCAATTTGAACAAGGGGAGGGAATCTCTGATTCTATGGGAAACACAATGCGTCTAGGCTACATGCCCATTACAACTTTTTGTAGACAGATACCTATGCTAATCTGTCCAGGTGACACCCGGGCAAAATTGCTTTTAGTCTTGGATGATAATCATAGGCGTACGAGTCCAAGTTGATTGGGCTGTAACGACTTGCCCGAAAATTATAACCAAAAATTTCCGGACGCTCCACGCGCTTTCGACATGTTAATGTACATATCATAATAGGCATACAGCAGTTATCACACCGCATGCTAATTACATCCAATAATTTGCCGTGTTAAACCTTCCATATTGTTTTTAATTTTTGCGGAAGTCGTTACAAAAATAATGATAATAATCAGTGACGTAGCCAGGATATCTCTAATGGGGGTGCGAGGCAGGCATTCTGTTGTGTGATAGGCGGCCTGGGGGAGGGGTTTAGGAGGAGGGGTGTCCCCTCCCAATTGAAACATTTTTGAAAAATTAGGTGACCTTACATGCAATCTGGTGTCAAATATGCCCCCTTTGAAGTAAAATTTGTGTTGAAACATTTACGTATTTTAGGTACTAAAAAAATAGGTATCACCTCCTATTCTTTGATTTTTTTTTTTGAAATTAGTTGTCATTACGTGCAATCTGGTGCCACATATGTTACCTTTGAAGTAAAATTTACGTAATTAGGTAGAAAAAGATCGGCATCAGTGAGGGTGGGGCATGGCCCAATGGACCCTCAAATCTGATAATCATAATATCGAACCATTAAAAACACACTGGTGAAATAATACCGAATATACAGGTGCTAGAGCAATTCAAATCAGAACTTTATTTTAATTGCCAAAGAAGTGTTTTTTAAACTATTGATTACCTATAGCTACATCATTGCATTATTTTTCTTCAGTAGGTGCCCGAAAAATTCTCACCATAGTGCCCGAATTTTCACAAAAAAAAATTGGTTGGGGACTGCACCCCCCCCCCGCATCCTACGCCTATGATGATAACCAACATGGCTAATGGGTTGTGTATCTAATGACCCCGAAAGCTCTGAAGTGTCTGCAAAATTATGGGCATTTAACTCCAGCATTACCGTTACCCTCTGTAAATGACATTATGATGCCTAAGCTAATCAGATTTCACATATCACAGCGTTATCATTTGTTTTGATTACCTTAGCTTGAACTAATGGTAGGTCCATTTGTGATGTCTGAAGTACATATATAGTAGCAAACAAGCAACTAAGAAAACGCGCGCGGAGCGCGCCGCAAAAAGTCGTTTTGAAAGCACTTTATTAATGTTAAACCTTCGCATTGCATTGGAAAGTTATTCACTTCTTTAATTTTAAACCGAGTCAAGGAAAAGGGAGGGCCTAACCCATCTCGAATTACATGTTTTATTTATTTATTTATTTTTTTTTTTGGAAAATTGAAGAACATACTTTGCAAACTTTGGGGGGGCAAGTCCCCCCCGTGCCCCTATGGCGAGCCGCTAATGGCTGTAGGATTCCTTGGCCCACCATGTGTCCTAAGAATTCTAACGTCTTAAAACCGACAGAGCACTTAGGGGGTCTCGCAGTGAGTACAACCTCTCTCAGCCTTCTAAGAACTCTCTCTATAACTTCAAAATGTTCCTCAAAAGTCTCTGTGAATATTAGTATGTCATCTATGTAATTAACGTTGGGTTGGATTCCTCCTAACACTTTGCTCATCATACGGGAGAATACTGCCGGTGGGTTTACGAGGCCGAAAGGCAATATCGTGAACTGAAACAGCCCGTCAGAAGTTATGAAAGTTGTCTTCTCTTTGTCTTCATTAGCAATTGGAAACTGCTAGTATGCCTTGCTAAGATCGAATTTTGAAAAAACCTTTCCCTTAGCTATCCTAACCATCAGACTATCAATGTTTGGTATCGGTTCGGGATCAAAGACAGTGATTCTATTCAATGTTCGATAGTCTAAGCAAAACCGAATGCTAATGTCTTTTTTACGGACGAGGACGACTGGAGATGCACACGGGGACGTCGAGGGCTCAATAACCCCCATTTCTAGAATACTCTTAATTTCACATTTAACACTGTCAACCATTGCATGTGGTACTTGATATGGTTTACTTCAAATAGGTACCTGAGATGTGAGGTGAGTGGTATGCTGAATTAGATTTGTTCTACCAGGTACATCTGTTAGGACATCTTGAAACACATTCAGTAATCTCTTAATCTGATTGACTTGATGTGAATTCAGGTCATCGCTAATTATAACATCATCAGCATTCCCATTAGGAGTAACAGAAAAAAAGTTTAGTGCTATCTTTTCGGTTGGTTCGCCGCATTCCTTTTCACAGAAATCATTGAACATTTCATTATCACATTGACTTTCAACATCATATTCAAATGAAATTACACATGAGCAAATTCGTTGCCTTCCTAACATAGAAACTTTTGCTTCATCTTCATTTCTACTCACATACTTTTTGAACAAGTTTGCATAAACGGTTTTGACCTTTGCACCCTTTTTGACTTTGTAATCAAGCTTAGCCACCTTCTCAACTAAAACATATGGCCCTTTCCATTGCATCAATAACATATTAGACTCAGTAGGTAGATAAGTACCTTATCCTTTAGCGAAAACTGACGATCTCTGGTACGAGCATCATAATATTGATTGCAGCGCTTTGATGCTTTACTTAACTCCTCCTGGACCACTAGACATGTTCTGTCCAAACGTTCTCTTAAATCAACTACATATTGATACGTGGTTCTTCACCTCTCATGATCAATTTCCCCCGACCAAAGTTCCTTAAGAATAGTTGAGGTCCCCTTACTGTTCTTTCATGCATCAGTTCAAACGGGGAAAACTCCAGGCTTTCTTGTGGTGCCCAATAGGGCAGGGAGGAAACGGTCCCAGAGAGGGACGTTCTGCACACATGCGGCGTAGCATTTTCTTTAGGATCCCATTGAACCGGTTCACAAGCCCGTTACAAATCGAATGGTGCGGGTTTGTTGTTAATTGCTTCAGAGTAAGCAACCTACCAGTAGCGTAGCCAGAGGGGGACAGGGTCAGAGTGCCCCAAGAGAAATTTTGGGGACGCAATGTTGAAAAATGAAGGAAAGCAAAAAAAAGAAAAAGAGGAAACCAACAAAAATGATGAGAGGAGGGAGGGATGGGAAGTTGGTGGGGCGGAGTGAGAGGGGGTAGGGATCTAGGTTCGGGGATGAGTAATGACGGTGGAATCCGCAGCAGAAAGGAAGGCATATTTATTTTATGAAGGACGCATTGGCAATAGGCCCCCGAAAAGTCAGTGAAAACCTTGGATATTAATGATGTCATCTCGTCTGGAAACAGTGTTCCGGAGTTTTTTCTCCATTTTTTCCACAGACTATGCTTTGGGGACGGACTGAAACCTAGCCCTTTTTTCGAACCCTAATCCTGATTTTGAAACAAAGTAAATAAATCCCGAAAAAGTATTGATTGCCAATGTCATATTCACTCGGAGGGCGGGCCGCCCCTCCAAGGGTGGCGCCAGGTGAAGGCACGGGGCAGGGACCATGGCCCCCGTCAGGGAATTTTTACAGTTTCGTCGGGGAGTCTTAGTCGATACGATAAAGCATGTATGTTATCCCCGCTACGATCTTCAACACCTACAGTTTTCTTGCTTTCTTTTTGTTCTTTATGATTACGTGTTTTTTGTGGAATCTACAAAAAAATTTCGCGCACTTCCCGCGCTTTGCAGTTTCACGATTCAGATTCAGCAAAAGAACGATATCAGTGCGCAACTTGGCTCTTGAAGTATTAAGTGATATTATGCAAAAGATGCCCTGCAATGGCATGGGATAGTTAGGCTCCCCTTCTCACCATACACCCCCTTACGTAGTGGGTTGTCGGAACTTGGGGTCGCTGGCATGGCCAAGCCCCCGTTTGGGAAACTTCTGTCGCCATCTGTGGTCGGTTTACTTATTTCGGCTTTCAAAAGGATTATTTCTGAGATAAAACCTACAATTGTCGGTACGCTTTGCCCACTCTTCCTCAGTTCCGTTACTTATAGCTAAATATAGTCCAATGTTATCTCATTTCTGTCAACCTAGACAATGTTCTCTTATGTCTGTCGTGAGGTACGGCTAGAGACACAAGGAGGGAAGTAAAATGTGAGTTATGTCTGATAGGGCCCACCTGCCCGAACAATTGACCTATATAAGTTTTAAATAAGTACACTCAGATTCTCGTTAGTGTAGGCTTACCAAAAAAAATTTCGAAGTTCACGCTTCGTGCGCTTTGCAATTTCACAGTTTAGATTCCGAATGAAAACGGTAAATCCTTTAGTATATACAAATTTTATGTAATATGTACCCCGCAATGACATGGTTCAGTACACAGGTTTTCTTCAAATCCTCCCTCACCAACCCCTCCATGGCATCGGGTGATTCGGGTAGCTGGCCTCCCCGTCGGGGAGTCTGGCCCCTTCGGGCAAATCCTGGCACCACCCCTGCGCCCCTCCAAAACCCCTGTAAAGAACAATGGGATCTAGTATAAAATAAAAAGAAGCACCATTTTGCATGTAAGCCCTTCGAGAAAGCAAAACAATTCCCCTCCCCCACGACTGCGGTCAAGAATGGGGACGATGAGTTGACTTTCCCCCTTACACCAAAAACCTGGCTACGTCCCTGCAACCTACCAACTTCCTTCATAACTGGTGGTGGTACCTTCGAAGTATTCGGGACTTTGGGGTCTGAAATAACATATGAAATTATACATGTTGTTTTCTTGCTCATCTTCAATGATAGAGTGATACGGGTTTGCCATAGTATTGTTATGGTTCTGCTTCTTTCTGAGTTTTCAGGAATTTTGTGTCAAATTGGGTCAATTTCGGGGCTTGTTTGGGTCATTTTATGTACAAAAAAATTCGGTCTCCTTTGTAGATGTCCCCTGAAGACATCCATGCATTACCATCCAATTTCAATCCCGGATGCACTGTCAAGTTACTTTAAACACTTGATGGCCAACAGTGATGCCACTCTTTGCAACATGAGAGAAACTTTGCATCCACAGTAATGTATTGATATTTTACAGTCCTCTGTGGATTTTCTAGTAATGGAACTGAAGGCAACATTTTTGAAGAGATATGATGTAGATCTCTTGATTGTCCAAAAATAGTGCCCTCATCTGCTGTACTGTAATTACAAAAGTGGTTGACTGGCGATTACAAAAGTGGTTGAAGATTTCTTTATTACAGAAGTGGTAGGCGCCGATCCAGGCATTTATAAAGGGGGGGGGGGGCTGAATGCCCCCTTGAATATTCTCCTAGATTAACATTATGCTAATTTTCGCGTACTTGTTATTGCCAATGTGGCTCAAAAGGGGGGGCTGAGGCCGGGACCCCCCCCCTTGGATCCTCGCCTGAGTGGTCAGTGAGTGACTTCAGAAATTACAAAATGGGTGAATTTATTACAAAAGTGGTGATCTTTATTACAAAAGTGATCTAACCAATTGCAAAAGTGGTCACCTATTACAAAAGTGGTTGTTACACAACAATAACATGTATCATACACAAAAGGGTCCTAGAGTGCTGCCAGGCTATGAGTATAAAGTCTTAAAACAACGCTAATCTTCATGAAAGTTATCTTCACAGAAATACATAAATCTGAATACTTTCCGTCTTTTCCCGTCTAAGCCCCCACATTGTCACAAGGTTCGATTAAAAGGAGATAGACTAAACATTTGTACAAGACAAAGACCTGGGCTGAGCAGCAAATAGAACTCACAACACAAAACTTCAATTGAAACTACTCAACCTAACTTATCTTGTTTCGGCCTTGTCTCTCTTGAGGACGTCTGGGATTGATCGCGATTCGCGAAACCGGAAGTCGCTTGCGACTGTGTAGTTTTTTCCCCGAGCTTCTAGCTAACGATGGCTCACGACACTCCCACGTACAAGATAGAACCTAAAAAATTCAGCTCTCCAACTTTCGTGGTTTTGACCTCCAGAGGATGAATGCGTTCCAATCGCAATTGTTTCCCAACTATTCTCTCTGGGTTTATCAGTCGAAAGAATAACAGCATTTTTCCTCCAGGCGTATAGGTGACGGATTCCGAATATTTAGTCCAACTATACGTCAAAATAGCAGCACAGGAACATAAAGTCCACTACACAGATGTAGGAGGCGGGCGGCTGGGGGCTGCAGCCCCCCCCCCCCCACCAAATATTTTTTTGTAAAAATTCGGGCACTGTGCTGAGAATTTTTCCGTCACCTACTGGAAGAAAAATAATGCAATGATGTAAATAAAGGTAATCAATAGCCTAAAAAACTGCCTTGGTAATTAAAATTAAGTTCTGATTTGAATTGCACCAGTACCTATATATTCCGTATTAATTTAACAGTGTGTTTTCTAATGAGTAAACTCATATTATGATTATCAGTGGTGTATTCAGGGGACATTGGGCCATGCCTCTCTCATTGCAAGCTTGGTAACGACTTAGCTCAGTGTCACTTTGAGCGACTACAGAGGGTACCAGAATGGCTCACATACATACGGTTAAAAAGTCCACCATAGTTCCAAAATGCGACAAAATAACCACACCTTTCAAAACATTTCGTACGAGAGATTTAGTTTGTAATATTCTATGATCATAAAAATTTCCTCTTTGTGAAATACATTTACATCAAAAACGTTCTGAAATTTTGGTGAAGAATGGTTGAATAATTCAAAGTCAAATACAGAGCAAATCCACATTGACAAAGTTAGAGTCTCCCATGTTCATTTTTAGTGGCAAAAACATCACAAATGTCAGCCAATTTGGCCAGAAATCTATCCAGCCAATCAAACTAATTATCATAGAGCACGGTTGGTGACACATTAAAATACTGTTTCCACTTTTTATTGGTCCAATTCTTAAGGGACTACACAACTCGATAAGCATGAAAACTTTTGACTGTGTAAGAACTAGATACGCTTATATTGAGTTTACACAGAAAGTAACTGAATGATCTCAGTTTTGCGTTATTGTGATATTTTTAATACAGAATGACAGAAAATCTTCCCATTAAGGAACTAAATGGCTGTTTGAAGATGAAAACACAATGTGATTTCTCTAATAAAATTATTTTATTTGACAAGGGACAAGTCATGAAACTAGTTACAGCAAAATAAATTAAGCCTCTTTTATCGACATCACACCGTGTTATATGATGTGCACTGTTAGTTCACACGGCGAAAAGCCAAGCGTTCAGCAAGATGCAACAAACTTTTCGACATGCATTTAGTTTACTTACAACGTTCCCCAAATCCGTCTCGGTCCTCTGAACCCACAGGTTTATAGACAATGAAGTCTTAAGGTTTCTAAGACCAAGCCTTTGCATCAACGCGATACTAAATGCTCATTTTGAGGCCGCCGGTCTAGAACAAAAAACACGATATTGTTTAATAAAAATAATTTATAATGATTTCAATTACTGTTAGTTCTTTATCAATTGTGGGGGGTTTTGGTATCGACGTATAACGGTAATGTTGCTGTCACCGAGGGTGGGACAATTTGGCGTGGTCGCCTAGGGCGGAGAACTCTGACTACCACAAATAAACCACACAAGAGTCAGGTTGAAAGAAAAGCTTATTCGATAACAAAATAAGAAAATATACATATATACAGTAAATCAATAGATGAGGGGTCGGACTGTTACATAATAATTACAAACTACCAAACTTAACTTCCTATGCTCTTGTGCACAAGATAATCTAGTTCTTACGCATTGGAGAAAACCTGAACAAATCTGCTACATCTCTATAATGTGGTAATAAGGTATACTCTGATCTAATGTATGTGAATTACTCTATAGTGAGGAGATCTAAACAAACTCGTTATTCTTTGAAATCCTCGTAAACTTCGGGGTTAATGGTTAAGATAACATAAAAATGATGATGACAATCTGATTACATAAATACGCAATTAATTTCCTCCTTTCACCATGATGTTCGCCAGATGAGTTTGGAATAACAAACTACTAATATTGTATCACACTGTCACATGCTTGCTATTTCAAATTTACAGTTCAGTTCAATGTACTAGAAGTAACACTTCTCATGGGTATACAGGTCAATATAATAATTCAATCACTCCATATAAATATACAGGTCGATACAGTGTACCCGACAACACTTCTCGGAGTCGTCAAAGTTGAGTGCGTCCGGTAGATAAGGATTTAGCACTCCCGTCCCATCACATGACCAAGGCAAGCGTCAGTAGCGGTGATACGTATAGAATGTCAAATGGGAGAATAATGAGTTTCCCTTGGTGTCTCGCAAGGTCTCTCCAGGCGACCATACAGGCGGCGGTCCGTCGCACCTGCTCCCCTCAGTACATCTAGGTATATCAACAGGGGCGCCACACGGAATCACACATAAAAGTACTCGGGAATTCCTTTACCCGGTACACCATAAATATAGTAACAAGACTGGATAGCTAGTCCAATTAATAGGTCGGTCCTTCGCCTATGTAAATAGCGGCTTCTATCAGTCCCTCGACAGAATTTTGCCTACTATTTCAGCTTGTACTACACATTTTAGCTGGTAAATATGCCTGGTTTATGAGCCTTTTACATGTTGTACCTTGCAATAGCGATGGTAAAGCTATGTAGAGATCTTGATGGAATTTTAAAGTGGTCTCTACCCACGCTACAATAACTATTACTTATATACGAGAAAAACAGCTGTGTCTTACTTGACGGGTTTCCTATGACGACACATTGTATGCTACATGTCTCTACTTTGTTTAACAATGAGCTTGGAATTTGACCAGCTTCAGCAGAACGAAAACAACAACATCACGCGACACCGCGCCCTCAACAGAATCTACACAGTTTACTATATCCAAGTATTGCCTGCCTTTGGGCGGTGGTTGTACGGAAGCTTTTATGTACCTGCTGCCTTTACGTGATGCTAAACAGTACCGAGGTTGCTAATAACCAGAAAGATTCCTATCGCTGGGTAAACGCTTCGCAATACTGAAACAACACACTGCAGCTACGCAGATACTACCTACACTAATGCCGCGAATCTATCTCAGATGTGGCAGTTGCCAACGATCTGAAATGTATATTCATGTAAATAAAGATAACCTTAGAATTGACTTGTACTGCAAGATGCACATCTGGTAGACGTGTACTGTGAGAGCATAATAATGACGATACAAAGAACAATATATGACACTAAACACTAGCAGCTACTGACTTATTTGTCTTATACTGAAGTCACATGAGGAAGCTGAAAGGAAACAAACGTTTGTTGTCTTCACTCGATAACTTTACTTGTGTACTATGTCATCGAAGAAGAAACTCTTGTGTTGTGTGTTAGAAATGATAAAGCTTTATAACACTTCCTCTTTTCAGCTTAGCTGAAAGCTTTCAGCTGAGCTATAGAGATTGTGCGCCCCTGCCCAACTTTCTGTCATGTTTTGCCTCCGTGCTTATTTCACTACTCTTTTGTGATTCGTACGACGATGAAGCTGAAACTTAGTGACATATTTTTTTGGAGTCAAAGCCCCTCTGATGCAGTCGTATTTGATGAAATTAAACTTCATTGAAGGTCATTTCAAGTCGTTTTTTTCAAACGTAAAAAGGCTAACTTTTCGCTCAGTTTTTGGTTTTGTTTTGTTTTGTTTTGTTTTATTTTTTTTTTTTTTTTTGTGATAGGCCGGGAATGTGAAGTCAGACCTGCCATGGACCAATGTTGTACAAGTGGAATAAAATAATCGTTATTTGGGGGCCCAAATTAGGATAGTTGTCTGTTTTGTTACATGCAAGTCTTAGATTTATACCAATGAAGTTCACCTTGCTTGCATGGTTCCAATATAGTTTGGTTATTCTCTGTGACACAAGAACGTTCTGACCTAACCGCCTTTAGGATTTGAATTGTTCCGAAGTTGTGTGTACACCCGATCCTCATAGGTTGTAAAGTAATTATTGGTCTGTTCTTTACTAGCTTTCACAGTAATTACGAGTCTGTGCTATTTCTCAATGGAATGATAAAGTTGAGTGATTCACAATTAAATATTTAATTTAGGCTGTAAGAAGTCCGTTTCTCCACGTGGCACAGTTGGTAAAGAATGTGTACTTGAACCCGTGTCCTCAAGTGTTCTTGCTTTTTTTTAGCGTTATTCTTAGTGATACGGTTAGGGTAAGTAGGAAAGATTCGCGATTTGTTTTGGTTTATTCATGTTTAATTCTGAATAACGAGTGTTATGTTGAATTCCTTTTATTTGACTTGCTAAGCCTAATTATCCTTTGTAAAAAGTGTACATGTGTTTATTATTCAAAATAATTTTTTTTCCTTTAAGAAAAAAAAGGAAAGATTAGCGATTTTTATATGTTTTCCGTGCTACCGTGCTAAAGTATATCACAGTAAAAACTTTCTTTCACCATGCCTCCAGTAACTATTGTACATACTATGAGAATCGCCTAGTATGAAGTATCAGAGGTAAGAACAGTTCACTTGTCGTGGGTCCTTACAATTTCTATTCTTTTTATCTTTTTTTTTCTTTCTTTTTTTTATTCCATTTTATCTGTGGTACGTTGGGGTTTATCCCGTAGCAGGTCTTTGCATTATTGGATGGCTGAGGTGTTAGTAAGCAGATTTAGGCCAACCCAATATTTGCCTTTGTAAAATACATTGCAGTGGAATGGAAGGACTTGTGTTCAGATTATAGTTTTAACATGTTTCAGAAAGGTGCAAATCAAGATATGCATTTTTATGTCGTTTTTAGTTTGGCTTGAAAAATATTTGTTTCTCGAGTTGAGGCTGCAGGAGAAAAATAGGTCAACTCTGTGTCGAACGAGCTTGAGAAACGTACTAGGCTATAATAATATACGTTCAATATGTTTCAGTGAATCCCTTCAGGGTAGTTCAACAGTAACAATAGATAAAATGTTATTTCGAAGTATTTTATACATACTTTCAGGTGAAAATTGCGAAATGTGTTGTTTTGAAAATTTTGTTTAGGACGCAGGACCTACTTGCACCCCTAGCAACAAATACATGCATCATAGCCGAGGGACAGAAATTATGCTTACCTTTTCACTTTAGAATTATGTGTTACCAGTACAATACCCTAAAAATTTATTTTTACTAGTAAAGAGTTGTAAAATTTTATACATTAAGAAAAACATATGGAAAAAGGTACAAAGATTACTGATACAACTAAACCTTGGACTGTTCTTAGCCATACTCTCTGCATCTGATATAACTGAACCTTGCACTGTTCTTAGTCATACTGTCTGCATCTTTTACAAAGAATAATACGTCAGGACCTTGTTTACGTTTTCATGATGCCCTTCTTCCCATTACACACTTTCTCCTAGGCCACCTTTTTATCTAATGTGTCTTGTGATACACAGCTCTGTAAAGACCATCAACTGAGCTATAGCAACGTTGTTGCGCCTGTTTTCAATTGTGGGGAACTCGTGAGGTAAGACGGGGTGATGTAGATCTGAGGGTGTATACACATCTTATGGACAGTTTATGGTCTGAGTCTTATTTAAATTAATTCCCGTCTGTCAGCAACTTTCTCGGGGTCTGATTCACTGCGGGTGAAAGTGTAAAAGTGAAACCCTTGATCCCCAGCACAGGATCTGATCCGGATCTGATCTTCCGCCCTTGCTAATCGCTCTAGTGTAAAATCGTTCTTAAAAACATTGTGTAGCAATGGATTTACGTCGTCCTTCCAAACTCTCTTTATAATTTCTTGTGGTAACTGATCTCCCTTCTCATTTCCCTTGCATCATTTTACAACACAAAGATAACTTAAGCCTCAAACTCATAAAATCATGTAGCCAAACAGAAATGGAGGGGCCAAAATATTAAGTTAAACAAGAACAAATACATGCCCTGCAGTGGTTGGAGACTAAAAGGGAACTGAAAATCAAGTAATTAAGCTAAAGCTCCTGGTTTAAGGTCAACCACTGTATAGTCAAAATGCTAATTGACTTGGTTAACTAATGCTAAATGCTAACTGACTTGGTTAAAGAGTTCAACTTGGAGTGGGAAATGCTAAAGGTTGGAAGAAAAAAATTAAAAGGCATATTTTGGTTAAACAGATGACAAAGGACTTGATATTTTCATGTTTCTTTCTTTGTCCTGAGATTTAAGCAACAATGTAAAAGCAACAACAAAAGCAACAATGTAACTCCATACATTGACAGGCACGGGTGGCTCCAGGCGGGAGGAGGGAGTGGCCTAAGGCCCCCTGTCGGGGAGGGCTACCCCCGTCGGGGAAATTTCCCATGTTCGTCATGGAGCCTTGATCCGTACGATAATATATGTAATCCCGATGACAGTCAGTCGCCCGGACAGGCTAATTGTTTTTTTTTTCTCTCTCTCTCTTAGGAAGCCTTGGGCAGATTCATTCATAAAAACCCAAAATTTACCAATTTTCCTCAATAAAACCATATTTTGAACATTTTCTTCAGTAAAAAGACAAATGTATCAAATTATCCTAAATAAAACCCTAAATTTACAATCCTTTGTAACCACAAGGCAAAAAGTTCGTTTGACATCTTTTCAGCAACCCCTTGCCTTTTTTTCGGTCGTGCAGCTCGGTCCCCCTGTCGGGCAAATCTTGGTGCCACCTTTGATGACACGTGCAATAGATTAAAGCTGCTTAAAGTTTCTCTCCCCCAACACAGCTCCATTTTAAACCTGCCAATCTCTGGAAGTTGTTACTTCCCAGCTCCAAGTTCAGGTAATGACAATAAATTGATAGCTTGAAAAAAGCCTTACCAAAGGCTTTTTGATGGGGGCCCAAACGATGATTGAAACTTCGGCCTATGAACAAAACTTTACTATCTGAAAAACCTCAAGTCAATCGGAACACCAAAAAGTGGGGTAGTGGATTTAATTGATTTCCTTTCAAACCCCTATTAACCCCAAAACTTGTTCCTATAGTATGGCCACCGAATACACTTCAACTTGAAAGTGTTTGAAATTTTGAAAGACCTACTATTAAAATATAAACGTAATATGAAGCTGGATTCCCCACTTAATTGTAGCCACCATCCAGGTTCCTTAAATAATTAAAGTTTACACTTCTCCTTAGGAGAGAGATGGTGTGGTTGAATGTAGTCAGCACATGTTAGCGTGTTTCAATTAAACCGTCAACTTATAAATTTGCAGAAATTCAAAATGCAGTACTTCAAAAAGCATTTCACTGATATTCATGTTACACTGAGGTAAACCGTTATATACATTGTATAAGTCTAATCCAGCAACTTATTATTTTAACCTTTAGATCTGGTCGAGCAGCACGGAAACTGCTTACCTAACTGAGATAGAATTGTTAGCCACACATGGACTACCTCATAAACGTTCAGGTGAGGACACGGCAGTATCTTATAGTTGAAAAGTCTGACAATTACTTGTGCGTCAGTCAAGCTTCTTAATGTTCAGTACAAAATGTTGAGTTTCAGAACCTATTAATCGTCATGTGCAGGATGTTCAGTTCAGTGATCCTACAGTATGATACTGGTGATGTAGTCTCTCCATGTGTGTCTGCATCTTTACATGATGTCTGCTGTACCCATATCAGTGATCTTTCTCCATCTCGGAGCTTGAGCTGTAAGCCTGTAGGCCTAAACATGGTACAGATCAGGCAGGCTTAGCCACAATATGATTAACTCCCTGTAATGAAGAAAATGATAAATCCTCAAAATAACTGTGCAGTAAATTAAATTGCTTCAACGTCATGTCACTGACATTGGTAGCATATTTAATAGTAAGAGAACTGGGGTCTAAAATCTAAACATCAAAATATACATAAAATGCATTGCATGTGACAGTACGGTATTTCATAGAGCATACAGCAATTCAATTTGGGTTACAATTTGCTAGAAAAATAAAAAAGGAGGAAGGGGACTAAATAATTTACAACATATTGAGCACTAGCATCAATTGCAAATACCTTAAACACACTTTGTTTTCTTTTCTTGTGTTTAAATGTAATTCATATCAATAATTACAGTAACCTACACTTTAACCAGTACGGCACAAGCAAGGTTAGAATTACATGCCAAAATTACATGAAGGGGAGCCAAAATTCCTGTCATGAGATTCATGACACCAGAAATCTTTGTTATCAAATTACTGGTGAACTGACGTTGGACTAGTCCACTTTAGAACTAGGTAACCAAGCATTTACAGTACAGGGTTCCTACATGCTGGTTCTGTTGTTAAATTGCAAATGGATTATTTCGTGTCAAATCATCAGAGACTGTTGCCCGACTGACTCAAAAAATTCCGAAAACATTTGTGTGAACAGTGTCATGAAAAGAGCATATATTCTAAAAATTATAGATATTATAGATATTTCTTTCTGACAAATTAACACAATTATCACTTTTTTGAACTTGACCAAAAATTGACCCTTTTGATCCAGAAGATGAGTAATTTTGTGCAGAAGGGTGAATTTACAAGCTGATAGATAACAAATGGAAATACTCAGAACTCTGAAATTTTGTTAGTTACATGATGTTTTACCGCCCAGTTTCTAACCTATTATGTGAGTACTTTGCATCTGAAGTGCAGTACACAGGTACGGTAAAACCTTTCAGAGACTTCATGACGCCATCAAAGATAATGTACAGTATCTCTGAAAATGCTTCTTGTGGCACAGTTCTGTGCAGATTGAGTGGCATTTTAAGGCAGTATTTTTTAAAAATGCACCATGCAGTATTTTTTAAAAATGCACCATAGGAAATACCTATAAACAACATTCTGTATTCTTTGTATACCAGATAATTACCTTAAAAAATTACCCATCAATGCAGGTACAATACTTACAGAGATATCGATAGCTAAAGACCAAATGTGTGTCGATTATATTCAAAATGCAAATTTTGGCCATTTTAGGAAGCCAAGTAACTCTACAAAACCACATTCGAAAAACTACAAATTACAGACATCTCTTTTAAAGGATTATCTGCTAAGGTTAATAGGCTATGTACTGAGAAATAAGACCTCAAACTTGACAAAAATGGCAAAATGTCATTTTGAGCACTGTCGAATTGCGGGATTTCAAGGAGCTTTAAATCAGTCGGGTATTTCGCTAAGATTTCCAGACTTGGCTATAATTTTCATGACAATTTACACAGGGGACCAGTCAAGTCACCCTCTAGCAAAGGTGCTCCTAACAAAGTCGCCCCCTGAAAAATTCGCCCTCTCAGTTCATTTAAGTCGCCACCGGTAAAATTCCATCAAAACTGATGCAAGTAAATTAATAATAAACAAAAAGATAATCGATCAGTCTATGTTTATGAACCATTTATGTGCAATAGGCCTACTTACGTATGCCTCGGTCATACTACAGTACGTACTTACATAGTTTGTAGAGTACGTGCGTATAGGGATGTAGAATCGCGTACTATGCCCCCATACCTACTCAGTGTACCTACTCCTGCATTTTGTATGAAACTGATCGACAACGTTCGAGCGATATATACTTTTCACAAATGCGTGTCGCCAAATTTACACCTCTAATTGAACTTTAAGTAATATTTGGTTTCAAAAAGTTAAGGTTTTAAGTAATTAAAATTAAATTACAGCTAGGACTAATTTTTTGAACTTCAAAGAAGAAAAAATATTGCAATTAACGTTAGATGTTGGTTTCAAAATCACTGTAGGCTACATAGTACATGCGTAATTATGAGGTTAAAGCCTGACGTCAAATCAGCAACAATTTTGCGTATAGCTAGGCACTTGATAACAGCTAATTTAAACGATTACTGTATCTTTGTATCTATTATTATTGCTTTTAAGAAATTTTGCCCTGACCACTTGTTGAACTGAGGGGAGATTTTGTTGGGGGGGACGAGTTTTTCAGGGGGTGAGTCTGTTAAGGGACGACTTTGTCAGCCGAGGGACGACTTTGTCAGGGGCGACTATGTATGGGGCGACTTGGCTAGCAACCTTTTCACAAATATTTCTGAGTCAGTTGAGCAACAACAGGTTCTGCCAAATTGGGTAATTTGATGTGGAATGACCTAGAAGGGTACTTGACTGACCATGGGCCATCGTATATGCCTTGATCAATGCATGCTGTGCATATCTCTTCAATATGTATAGCCAGCTATACATAGAAATTTCCAGAAACATCAAAACATGCTATGTCTTTGTTCAATTTGGCTAAGCTTATCCCGCCTAGGCTAGGCCTAAACTAAAGCCAATCAAAGGCCTGACTAAAATCAGACTTTAATAGCTCCTCATTAAGGAAATTGAACAGTAGACCTACGCATAGTTTTCGATTACCACTTAAGTCACTCAAAGACACAATTCAATGATGTACCGGGCTACTTCCACTACCACTTCTACTCTCAATTAACTGGCCCTAGACTAACTGCTTAAGCCTCCAGTACTACAAGTATAGTAAGTAATCATGAGTCGATCAGTATCATGAGTCGATCACTGCATTCCAAACGCCAGTACAGCGTGAAGGCGCTATGTGATTGTAATGTAAGCATGACCTGCATTGCATTTTCTTCAAACAACATAATAACCATTATTTGCCTTATTATTTTTGATGCCCAAAGCAAAAATGTTACTCATGGCCAAATTTTCAAGTTTTGGCATAAGTATGAACTAGAAATTTGGAAAAATTACAAAAATGATGACCTAAATGTTTTTGATGAAGCTCTGGTTAAAAAATTACATAGAAAAGACATCATTCTCTATGACTATTTGTATAACTGTTCTTAAATGTGGTAATTTATAGCATTTTATTTGCTTGCTTGTTTTTTGTGGTGATTGACTGAAGGTTCCTTCAGAAGCATTGTTGCATGTACTGCCACCCAAATTTCAAAATTCATTTTCTACGGATTACGCAATCCGAACAACACCAAAATATAGCACAATGAGAAAGACATATAATAAAATGTTACAGCAAAGTTTTATTGATTTTTGTACATGTTTTTAGTATTTTTATGGTCAAGATGTGCCTTAAGTGATCGACTTGTGGTACACCTAGTATATTTTTTGTTTCAAAAGGAAGGGGGCATCCCTTTGGGTCATGGCTTCACTGATGCATATATTTTTCATTTTTTAGTTCCTCAAAATACGTGATTTTTTTTAACATAAACTTTACTTCAAAATGTGACATATGTGGTACCAGATTGCACATAAGGACTCCTAATTTTTCAAACATTTTCAAAAGGGAGGGCCCCCATCGGGCCATGGTCCCCCATCACTAATGCCGATTTTTTTTTGTTCAAGTTCCTAAAAATAAGTTAAGTTTTTAGCACAAATTTTACTTCAAAATGTGGCATACGTGGCACCAGATTGCATGTAAGGACACATAATTTTTCAAAAATTTTCAGAGTGAAGGGGGACACCCCGTTGGGTCATGGCCTCACTAATGCCGATTTTTTTTTTTTTTTTTTTGTTTTGTTTTAGTTCCTAAAATACGTAAAGGTTTTAACATAAATTTTACTTCAAAAGGTAGCATATGTGGCACCAGATTGCATGTAAGGACACCTAATTTTTCATAAATTTTCAAAGGGGACGGGAACACCCCTCCCCTTAGACCCCTCCCCAGGCAGGCGAACACACAACAGACAGCATGTTCCTCTCCCATGAGAGAAATCCTGGCTACGCCTCTACCCCTGACCGGAGGCCCAAAGTGTTCACCCAAGCAAGTGTCCTCCCAATAATTTTAATAGATCACCGCCCCTGCTCGAACCATATTTGAAACCGTATTTAAACTTTACTTTTTATCTAGTTGACACTATATAACACATTCGTGTTGGTGTTTCATTAAATCTCATCTAACCCATAAACCCCTTTCTTTGGATTCTTTCTCCTTGAAGTTGTCTCCAGCCAGCCTTCATTAGTGAAAACTGCCCAAACCAGGACCTTTTTGAAAAAATATTTGAACTGAAGGCATGTAAAGACATTCTTAGTATATTTCCTAGTCATGGGCCCTGCAAGGGACAGGAGCTAGGGGGACACCCCATGACCTGTTTTATCCGAGATTGGTGCAACTATTGTATGACACTGCAGTAATTGTGTGTCATTAAACCTTGTCTAACACCTGAAATCACATAACAGACAATGGGCCTCTCACTTCCTACTGGATTCAGCAAGACCTGTAGTGTTCACCCCATTGGAATCAATTAATAGTGGCCTTTTCATTACCAACCCCATCCCAATAAATGACACACATCTCCTCAGAGTGCTGACTAAGCTCCACAGGCTGCATGTATTTTCAGCTTTTTATTAAATTTAACATCTAATGGGGTTCATTTAATTCCTATTAGATTCAATGGGGCTGCATTATTTATCCCCCATTGGATTCAACTGGGACTAACCAGGAACCTGTTGATCTCAATAGGAGCCCATTGATTTCAATGGGACCCACCACATGTCCAACTGAATCTAATGGGTCCCATTTAAGCCCATTGCTTCCAATTTTTACCCATTGTGCCCAGTTGGGACCACCCAATGGGATCTTAGGGGTTACCCATTAAATTTATGTGGTCCCATTGAATCCAGTTATGCCCCATTCAAACCAATTGGGTCCCATTTGAAGTTCCTATGGGAATCAATGGGTTTCAATGGAAATTTCTCCTGGGTGCCCTTCCAGCTCACACACTGCCTTATCCTGAAGAGTGAGGTTCTCACGAAACAAGCTTGTAGATATTACATTTTAACCTTTAATTTGACTTTTAGCATTTTATAGTATATATATATATATATATATATATGTATTGATAGGGTAAGAATCATCCAACAGCTATGTTTTCTGGAAAGAACCTCTTAAAATTGAAAAAATGCAGCTTTTCCATTTTTCAAATCCTGATGACGTAACATGACGTCAAATTAACACCAAAAAGTACAAAGAACGGCATTGTGCTACTTAATATGCTATCATCTTTAGCATCATGTTCCTGTTATCTACTCACTATAAATTTATTACATCAAACTTATTTCCTTCAATTATTACACAATTTTCAACCTATTGACGTAATGGCAAAGGCATGTAAGCCCTGTGACGTCATAAGTACGTCATAGAGTATTTTTAAACAGGTCATTTGCTTCTTTGATACCATATTCCTATACACTATGCACCTTGAGGGTATTAAAGCAATCGTTTTGATGTATGTGGCCTTAAGTTGTCAACGGCGGCCATTTTAAATTTATGCAAATTAACCCATTTCCGATTTCAGATTTTGTCTGATTTGGATATAATATTCAGTGGGGTCATAATAATCATCCAAACCCCCAAAATCTTCTGCTGCAAGTAGTTCTGGGTTCATCCATATTTTTACTGGACTATGTTATGGAAGTTGTCAGGTCGGTTAAGGCAACTTTCCTCAGCGCAATGATGTGCATGCTAACGCATGATAGAGCACCAGTCACCGCTTAAGAGGCCAAAGAGGCGCTAAGGTGGCTAGTTTAGGCGTTAGCATGCACATTAGGCTCAGCGTTTACATTATATCCACTTCTGGATACGCATTTTTCGGGCAGTGGATCGGGGCTTGAGTAAGCTTTCCTACATCACGAGACTCCCAAATCAGCTTCAGTTTTGACGGAGGCACATTCCACATTGACGTGAGTTCTCCATAGCTTAGTGATACAGTCTTCAGAGGTTCTTCGAGTGACTACAATAGGAATTTTTTCGATTCATTCGATTCAGGACGCGTCGGTAGACAAAGAGGACGGAACACGCAGAAAAAACTGGACTGCGCATGAGCAGAGGCAAACATCACTCTGTCGTGTTAATTTTTAGAATGGTTGTCGACTGATATAACGTTTGGTCTAGAAACAGGACAGTACAGGGTTGTCATAGTAATTTCCCTTGTCCATACGTACGTGTTTCTGTGACGTTAAATTTGCAAGCAAGCTGCATGCAAACGTACATCACTTTGTTCATGTGGCATGCAAGCTGCTGACAAAATGGTCGTACAACAAACAACAACAGGGCATATCTGGAAAGCATTTAACGAACGATTCCGTGCTAAGCTAAGGGAAGTAGCTGTCTTGAGATAGAAACTCACAATTTTGTAAATCCTGTTCATTTTGTGTGTGTGTGTGTGTGTGTGCGCCATTATATCTGAATTTGACATTTGAAGTAATCCTAGAAATTTCTGATGTCAGAACTTACCCAGTTAAGATGGCGTCGCTAATCCTGTGTAGGTTCGTCATTGTTACAACTTAGCGATGAGTGTGGATGCTAACAAAGCATTGCAACTTAGTTAATAAATGAGCGCGTTATTGTTTTGATGTCATTCTACCGCACCATCGTCTGAAATCGAAACTCCTGCGTTGAACTCTCCGTCCTGTTGCTTTATCGCTAGTGTTTCTTCAATATACCTTATGCATATAACGTCCAGTTGTAGGCAAGCGCGTATTATTGCAACTTACGCCAACAAATGCAGACAACTGATTTGTGGACGGGCTTCATACGCCCGTAAGTCTAAAGGGAAGTTCCACCAAAAGCCTTTTGAGGGCAGGACGCGAAATTTGTTACCTCAGAACTAATGGGACGATTTTCTAAAAATTCATTGATATTAAAATTGCCCCTATTTGTCCTAGGAAAAAAATTGTCATCCCTCTCGCAAAACACAGCAGGTTTCGGTTTTGGTGTGAACGCACCCTAATACGCGCGCTTACGATGTCTACGTCATGCCTGCAGGGTGCAGAGAAATCCTACGCTTTAGCTGAAAGGCGCGTCCCACAGTAACGGAACAAGAAACGCAGAAGGGTCACGTTCCGCGGGAATGTATTAAGCGCAGGTCACACTAGAGTGATTCTGAAGAGGATTTATGCATCGCAAAAGAAGGGGGAGTTACCGCCAGGAAAGGGGGAATTTCGCGCACTTATGGCACACGTTCATACGTAGGCCCGATTTCTTTAAGTGATAATCCGAGTAGGGCTTGAGATATCATCCCCTGTGCTTTCCGCAAACTGCCATCATCTGTTACACCACTAGCGACAAACATAATCTTCTTTAGTGCCCACCTCTATGTCAGAATCTCTGGCCGAGGGCCTTCTCTTTATCCGGTTTCACCAGGGTCAATGGCAAAATAGCCCCCCCCCCCCTAAAAAATGTCTCTACAGCGCGCCTGCACAGCAGCAAAAGTTGAAAGCTGTTTACGAATTACCAGGTAAAAGACGGGCTTTTTGACTGACATGTAGGTCTGTTTGGAAATCTGAATGCAGGTTTTGTCATGAAAATCTTATTTAATGAAAAGATTTTGGCGGGCTTCGAGCGCATGCGTCACGGTTTGCACTCCATCTCATGACCATTATTAAGGTAATTATACATGGAACTATTCTGACCAAACACTTTCCGAAAAACAGAGGTACATCGCTAAACATCAGTAGGAGTCTCGCATCAATATGGGATCTTTCAATCTAATCTGTAGCATTATGTAAAAGATAAAGTACGTATTTGCCGTTATACATTTTTCAATTTTTTAACGGAGTGCTTCGCGCGTAGCCTTTATCTGTATAGATGGTGTTTTTAATACACTTACCACGAAAAAAGCATTCTGAAACGCCCTCGTTAGTCCTTCACCCCTTTTGCTATACCTATCAGGTAGGTGTATTATTACCTCTCTGCACCTATACTCTCCCTGCTGCCCATTCCCCATTGCTGGAAGTTGTTTGCCTGGATTTTCGTTTAAATTAGTGAAAAATACGATAAATGTAGTAAAGTGCTTGGCGTCATACTCTGTATCAGGAGTTCTTATTTATTTTCGTTGAAGGGCCACAGTTTTTATCATGAAAATCTCGCAGGCCACAAACAGGCCCGTAAGTTTGAGGGAAGTACCATTTTGACATGTCTAAACGATGCCACGGGAACGCGAAGCCTCACACTTAACAGTGTGGTGTCTAGAAGTCCTTCGAAGAGCCCCCAGAGAGGTCCAGGACAACAATTCTGTGGAACAAAGGGGCGAAGTCCCAGAAGCTCTCATGTATTAGTGGAACATTGTATGGCTGAAACCTGCAGTTATCCCCTAATTCCATTTGAGTCGCACTGAACAGATGAGTATCACAATTTGACCATTACTTTGGAGAATAACGAAAATCTTGGGCCATGCAGAGCGGATAATAAACTCATTGTAGATTCAGCGGTGAATAACTACCGTGACATGAATGTGTTTGGGTGGGGACGGGGAACTTTACCATGACACTTGCTGACCGGAGGGTCACCATCGGTTGGTACGTGTAGCGTGCCAAAAATGCAGTTGTTAAAAATATCTTCCAGATTTTTGGAAGCGACTTCCACCAAGCCTTTTAAGATGAATCTAAGCAATGGTTCAATTCGAGATCTCATAATTTAGAAAGAAAAACTTTAAATACGAAAAGAAAGAGGTAACTTTTAGGCCTAGTTTCCATCCACCAAGAAGCATATGTCCCTCATAATTTGTAAACTCATGAAACTTGGTCTGACAGATTTTCCCCAACCCAACCCTCGCTGATCTGGCCACCCTGTGTCGGACAAACTGCCCATCGTTTTGATTACACAGTTGGCTAGTGCATAAGTAAGTTGGTAATTGTAACTTTCTAATTCTAAATTGAACTTAAGCATGGAAAGGCCGCCAAGCACGCAAAAATGTTGGTAGTTTGTGACGGTTTTTGGTACAAGAAATTAAAAGATCAACCATTCGCAAAGATATCCTGGTCACCTTACCTCTAGTGCTCCCATGATAAATTGCAGGCCTCCGTCACTTATGGCCTGACCACTTGTACCTTCCGATGGGGTTCGTGTTAGGCAAAAATGACCCAACATGACTAAAATGGGAAACATGGTCACGCTGTATGGGCGCTTTTTATGATTCGGTGGTAGGAATTTTCATTTCACTGACCTGTACATCGGATTGTTGTCTTACAGGATTCTGCAAATTGGCCTATACCAGAAAATTTAGAGTTCGGCAGTCAAAATTCCCGAATCTCACACCCCAATTTTTCAATTTTTGTTTATTTTACAATGGGTGGAGATGGGTGGGGAACCGCTAGTCACTTTCCTGATTGCATATAGCTTTTGAGCAGTAATTGCACCGAAGCTGTCCTTTATGATTAAGTATACAGTGAAATAAATGATAATCACAGGTGCGTCCGAGGCGTGCTGAAAACGGTGTTTCAGCACATTTTACTTATGCTTTACTCTGTTTTTAGTAACAAAAGCGAGTCTTCCACAAAAAGATATATCTCAAAAAGATACGTTATTATTGCAGACGCATTTGCTTTTCCAACTTTTTTTTTTGTTTTAAACCTCAGTATTTCGCGAGCCGGATTGGATCGCCTCGCGGGCCGGAGTGTGGCTCGTGGGCCGCCATTTAAGAACCCAGGCTCTATATTATCATTTGGATGATTCAATTGCTTCATTATATATATATATATATATATATATATATATATATATATATATATATATATATATATATATATATATATATATATATATATATATATATATATATATATATATATATATATATAGATATATATAGATATATATATATATATATATATGAGAAAAATCCACGTATGCTCCATGTAATATAACAAATAAAAAAACACAATCCAAAGATGACATAATAAGAGCACAGATATGATAAAAACAGCGTATATTTCACACACTCCTGTGTCCTTCCTCAGCGCAAAATGGCAAGTGAAAAATTACAGCATTTTTCAAACTTAACGGTAAAACAAGTACAGACCAAAACAAATGATAGACAAGCAGGTTTTGTTGACCTTGGCAGCTTGGGAAGGGTTATTAATTACAAAGGGGAAGTCACTTAAGATGCCAAGGTCCTTGTTCAGGCCCCTGATATGAGTTGACAGTTTAACGACCCACTTGCTCTCAGATTTGAGGCGTTCGTTGACAGATTGGTAATTTGAACCGAGCAAAATACACTTTAGATTTGAAATGGAATGATTCGGTTCACCACAGAAATGTTTAGCAACGGGGAAATTAACAGATTTATCCTGAATAGTCTTCTTATGGTTATTGAATCTAAATCTGAATTTATTGCTTGTCTGCCCGACATAGTTGCCTTTGTAGCATATATTACAAAAGAGTAAGTAAACCACATTGGGTGTATCGCAGTCAAGGGGAGGAGGACGAACAATGCACTTTGTGCCGGGAGGGGTAAATTCTTTGTCTGTAATAATAAAATGACAGACCTGACACCTCGGTTTGCTACATTTTGCGTTGCCTATGTTACGGGCACCAAGCAGTCGGGAAGATGTGAGTAATGTTTTGAGACTGGGGGGTTGACGTCTGGCAGTTAAAGGGGGGGTCATTGAATAATTCAGATATAGAAGAATCAGACTTAAGAATACTGTAATCTGAACGTATGGTTTTATGTAGCCGTTCAGTTTTGGGAGAATAATCAAAGACAAGGGGGATTCGAGAATTTTCAACCTTCGGTTTATAAGTCAGAAGTTTGTCACGTGGGCAAACAGAGGCCTTGTCTTTTTAACTCAATGTAAGCGCTTGGATATTGTTCCCAAAGGACTCGAGCTCAAGAACCCACTACGTGATACCCCGAGTCTTTCCTTTGAGTCAGAGAGAATTTGCCATATTGCGTCTTCGAAACTCCGTAATCTTGCCCTCAAATCGTCTTACGTAAAACAGAGTAGCATTACCAACCAACTTTCCAGCAGTTCCAAGAAACTTTACAATTCTTTGCCTTCAGAGGAGATCATAGATGGAGTTAAAGGTGCTTTGGATAACATCTGGAGACGTCAAAAACATAAACATTTTGCACAAAAATTGACTAAAATAAGGTCACTGACCAAAAAGGATCCTTTACTTTCCTCTCTCGAATCCTCCAACCACCCTTCAATTACTAGCTGTTTCCCTAGACATCTTCTTTCTAGGTCGATAGACAACGAGATAATAAATTTATTAACTTGTCTGACCACGAACTAACAACCCATGAACAAGCCATCCTCAACAAAGGCCTCTCCTTTTGTCCCACTCGAGACCCGGATCCTATTGATTTGGTGTACGATCTTCATAGCTTCACCCGGAAGGTTAAACTCAGAGAATATTTCAAGGACACTGATGCCCCTCCACAACCGAGACACCCACCCATCACATCTTGCAAACCGGAATGGACCCCACTCCCTGGAAGAAATCCACACATTGATGCGTTTGTCAACTCGGCGAAGGCCCATTTAAACCGCTTCATTGAATCCAGTTGTAGAGACGGCAGTTCAGCTCAAAACGTTTCACGTGAAGAACGAGTGGCCATAAGAGATCTCAAATCCAACAGTAACATCGTTATAAGACAAGCTGAAAAAGGGGGTGCGGTCACCATATTAAACACTGTGGACTACATCAAGGAGGCAGAATCTCAACTTAACAATTCTAGTTTTTATAAGAAGCTCACTTATAATCCATGTGCACAGTTCAAGAAAGAGCTTAAATCCATGATCAATACCTTTTCTTCTGAATTAGCTGACGAGGTAAATATGTACATTCCTTCTTCACCCAGTCCTGGTATCTTTTACACTATTCCTAAGTTACATAAGGTTTCAAAACTAGTTAAAACTAAATTAGCTTCTGTTAGTAGAAACGATCTGCTAGATACGGACAACCTTAGCCCTCGTAAGATTTTTGACTTGGCAAAAACATTGGATATTCTCCACCCGGTAGACCTATTGTATCTTGTATAGGCACACTCACTGAACATTTAAGCGGCTTCGTAGACAGCATTCTTAACCCTCTGTTGCCTTCCCTTCCTAGTTATATCCAAGATACCACTCATTTCCTAAGGATTCTCAATGACATTAGGTCTCCCCTACCCAATTCGCTCCTGGTTACTATGGATGTAAGCGCCCTGTATACCAACATACCGCATGACGATGGTATTGCAGCATGCAAAAAAATTCTTGCTGCTAACGACTTCTCACGACCGTTCATTAGCGACTTTACTTCTATCGTTGAATTTATTTTAACTCACAACAATTTTGAGTTTAATGGTCAACACTTTTTACAAACATCTGGGACGGCCATGGGTAGTAGAATGGCTCCCAGTTATGCTATTATTTTCATGGCTGACCTCGAACAAAGGATGCTAGCCGGTTACCCCTTAAAACCGTTACATTATTTCAGATATATTGACGACATTTTCTTCTTATGGCCACATGGCTTACCTTCGTTAAATGACTTTTTTTCGTTTTGTAATAACTTTCACTCTTCCATTAAGTTCACCTTTGATTACGGAAATCTCCTTTCTTGATGTGCTGGTCAAATTATTCAACAGTTCCATAGCGACCACGCTTTTTTGTAAACCTACACTCACGGTTACCTTAATTTTTTCAGCTTCCATCATATTAGCGTTAAACGCCCTATTGTTTTTTCACAATGTCTAAGAATAAGACGTATCTGCTCTTCTCAGTCTGAATACGACAAGCACATATGCAATCTTGTTGGATATTTTGTTAACAACAATTATCCCCTTTTCATTATCAAGGAAGGAATACGTAAGGCCTCTGTTTACCCACGTGACAAACTTCTGACTTATAAACCGAAGGTTGAAAATTCTCGAATCCCCCTTGTCTTTGATTATTCTCCCAAAACTGAACGGCTACATAAAACCATACGTTCAGATTACAGTATTCTTAAGTCTGATTCTTCTATATCTGAGTAATTCAATGACCCCCCCCCCTTTAACTGCCAGACGTCAACCCCCCAGTCTCAAAACATTACTCACATCTTCCCGACTGCTTGGTGCCCGTAACATAGGCAACGCAAAATGTAGCAAACCGAGGTGTCAGGTCTGTCATTTTATTATTACAGACAAAGAATTTACCCCTCCCGGCACAAAGTGCATTGTTCGTCCTCCTCCCCTTGACTGCGATACACCCAATGTGGTTTACTTACTCTTTTGTAATATATGCTACAAAGGCAACTATGTCGGGCAGACAAGCAATAAATTCAGATTTAGATTCAATAACCATAAGAAGACTATTCAGGATAAATCTGTTAATTTCCCCGTTGCTAAACATTTCTGTGGTGAACCGAATCATTCCATTTCAAATCTAAAGTGTATTTTGCTCGGTTCAAATTACCAATCTGTCAACGAACGCCTCAAATCTGAGAGCAAGTGGGTCGTTAAACTGTCAACTCATATCAGGGGCCTGAACAAGGACCTTGGCATCTTAAGTGACTTCCCCTTTGTAATTAATAACCCTTCCCAAGCTGCCAAGGTCAACAAAACCTGCTTGTCTATCATTTGTTTTGGTCTGTACTTGTTTTACCGTTAAGTTTGAAAAATGCTGTAATTTTTCACTTGCCATTTTGCGCTGAGGAAGGACACAGGAGTGTGTGAAATATACGCTGTTTTTATCATATCTGTGCTCTTATTATGTCATCTTTGGAATGTGTTTTATTATTTGTTATATATATATATATATATATATATAATTGATCAAGAGCTTCCAGGAGGCCTTAAGGTATCTACCAGCCTTAGATGACCTTTTATTATGAACAATGGAGGAACTGCAGAAAATGTTCGTAATAGTCCAAGAATATTTCTGTTGACTCCATGTACGTATTTTTGCGTGAAAACTTTCCCCGAAGTATTAGGCAGTAAAGTAGCCAAAAGAGGGATATCAGGGGTTTGTTGACAACGTTATTTTCTCTTCTTTCACCTAACCAAAAGTAAAATTTACTAAATTATGACATTTTCCAGCCATATATAATCAGCCCTCAAAATATCCCAAAGATATCACCATTTTGCATCTAAGGGACGTTATATTAACAAAATTTCTCGAAGGGGAGTGGACATCCCTCTCCCAGGACGGCACCTTCATGTAGTGGCAAAGGAAGGATCCCCACTGGTGTATACAAAACGCAGGGCAGGGCATGGCGCAGGGGAGTTTGTTGCCAAAGTGTTCTTCTTTAAACGACAAACTGTCTTCTTTCACCTAACTAAAATTAGAATTCACTAAATTATGGACATTTTCCAGCCATATATGATCAGCTCCAAAATTATCCCGGAGAAAGCACCATGTTGCCTCAAAGCAACCTTAACTTAGCAAACTTTTCCCCCTTTTCTTAAACCTCTCCCTAGGACGGCACCTTTATGTAGTGACAAGGAAAGATTATTTTTGCTTTCTTTTATATCTTAGCAGTTCTTTTATGCACGCCTTTTGTGCTCCTTTACTGCTACACTGGTTGCAGCCCATTTTGAATGATGAATTTTCTCCTTGTAGAGTTGCCCCTGGGCCCCAGAAAGGGGCCAAAGGCGGGGCTATGGACACTGCATGTTTTTCCTTCCTCGAAATCGCCTCGTTTTTCAGTCGTCGTTTTGTTTTCCTTTTGATCGGCAAGGGATGACAATACCCCCTACATAGAGCCCTGATAAGGTGTTTGGAAACGTACCGCTTTTGTGGTTAATATACGACATAATCATGTGATGCCTACGATCACCAACACTTAATAACGGTGCCACTTTGTAGGGCACTTTAAAATATTTTAAACATAATCTTTCATTGCAGAACCCCGGTGTACAGCTTTGCTTGTTAAGCATAGTGTTCCATTGTTATAGGTATATTATTGAACATTGGATTTAGATAAAGAAATGACTTTGTTGGCAGATTGAGTGTAAAGGTTATGAAAGCAATGCAATGAAAGCTTCAGTCAAGTGTCTCTACACCTATGGTACAATGGAAACGCAGTATATGCTTGAAATCGCAACTTGGAAACTTAGCCACTCTCTAAATTGGTTGTTTTCTTCTTAACAGCACAAATACAATGTCCACACGAACGTGACGAAGTGGCTGCAGGTAGAAACTGTGAGAAGGCGTGTCAACCAGATGGCTCATGTAGAAAACAGAACAGAGAGTGTATTTGTGACGGACGTTGTGGACTTGTGTGCTTGAGGAAAAGTAAGTCACTTAAAAGCCATATACTATCGTAAACAGGGTAAACACAAACATCACTTGCCTAATATAAATATGTTACAGGAAAAATGGCCTAAGGTCTCTGTGCGACTATTCAATATAGCGTGGATTGGCTCATTCATATAAATTCGCTACGTCGCTCTCCCTATATATATATATATATATATATATATATATATATATATATATATATATATATATATATATTTATATATTTCATTTCATTTATTTTTGTTTCTTCACAATGTGTCAATGATATTACAGGTTAATACTATACAGATTTAAATCTTTAATAACAATGTGAAAGGAAGTGCTCTAAGAAACCTTTGTAGGCTTGACTAGTAGTAACACTCCCTGGGTACATAGAAAGAAAGAAAGAAAGAAAAGAAAATACAAAGAACAAGAAAACATAGCAGCATTCAAGAAGTTCATTAATGTAAGAAGTTAATAAGTATTTAAATAGTCATTAGTTAAGTTACGTTTGAAGGACTTCATAGGAGGTAAATATCTGATTTCCAGGGGCAATTTGTTCCAGGTCATGCTTGCTCGGTACACTAAGCTGTTCTTAGCAAAAGATATATTGCAACGTGGGATATGGATATTACTAGCTTCTCTCGTATTATGTGTGTGGATATCTAAATTATAATTGAATACATTATCAAGACTAACAGGAACAATATGGTGAATGGAACTGTACGTAAATAACGCAACTTTCAAGTTAATTATATCATGGAGCTTTAACAGATGCAGTGATGAGAAGAGCTCACTAGTATGGTCATTATAACTAGCAGAAGAAATGTGACGAATAGCTCGTTTTTGAAGAACCGTTAACTTACTTAAATATTTTTTACTTGTACCAGACCATATGGCGAGACAATATGTAAGAAGAGGGTAGATTAACGTAAGGTACAATGTGCGAAGTATATTCCTAGGAAGAATGCGTTTTAACTTAGAAAGAATTCCTATCCCTTTAGCAATTGTAGTAGCAACAAAGTGAATGTGATCATTCCAACTTAAGTTCGAGTTAATGTAAACACCTAAAAACTTAACATGGTCAGCTTTCTGTAAATATCTCCTGTTCATTAAAATATGGCAATTATCATGTTTTACATTTCGTCTATAATTAAAAACTACGTAATTGGTCTTTTCTATATTGAGCGACAACTTGTTGGAGGAAAACCAGTTATGAAAATTATCAAGTTCATTTGAGATTAACATTCGTAATTCATACATATCGTGGCCAGTATAAAATATATTCGTATAATCAGCAAACGGAATAACAGAGCAATTTTTTGTAACATTACCTATATCATTTACATAAAGAATGAAAAGTAGAGGGCCTAGAATGGAACCTTGGGGTACGCCACATTGAATTTGCGAAAAGTCGGAGTTAACATCATTAAACGAAATAAATTGATTCCTATTAGACAGATAACTGCTGATCCAATCCAGAGCATTCATATATATATATATATATATATATATATATATATATATATATATATATATATATATATATATTCGCCTCCGACACCATTTTGGCATCACAGATCAGCCAAACAATACGAGTCCAGAAGATTTCTTGAACACTTTAAGCTCCACCCGCTCTTCCTGAACACCTAAATCTGGAGAAAACAACATCCTGGACTCCGTTATTGAATCCATCAATAAGGATGTTGATCGCCTTCTACCCCTCAAGAGAACTACCCTTAGCAATCTTTCCCCAGAGGAACGAGAGGCTTTCTTGTCACTCAAAAGAAACAAGAACCTCATCATCAAACCAGCTGATAAGGGTGGAGCCGTGGTGGTTTGGCAAAAGGATTTGTACGTATCAGAGGCCGATAAGCAGTTATCGGACCAAACTGCATACACTGAACTTTCCTCTGACCCCACTTCCGACAGCCAAGCCTTGGTTAAGAAGACTTTAACCAACCTTATTAAAAACAATCAACTTCCTAAATCAGCAACGTCACTACTCCACCCTTGCCCACAAATCTCCAATTTCTATCTGCTTCCTAAAACCCACAAGGCAAACAACCCTGGTAGACCCATCGTTTCTTCCCACAGCTGCCCCACCGTTCTTATTTCTGAGTTTTTGGACTCTGTTCTCTTCCCGTTGGTATCAGCGTTACCGTCTTTTGTTCAAGACACTCCTCATTTCTTGAGACTTATTCAAGACTTTGAGTTTCCCGAAAATTGCGGTGAACGTTTGCTATCCACCATGGATGTATCTAGTCTCTACACATCCATCCCCCACCATGCTGCCTTGTCAGCTATCCGTCATTACCTGGACCAAAGACAAGACCCCCAAATTCCTACAACTACTTTCCTTCGCTTGACGGAACTTGTTCTCACCCAAAACTGTTTCCAGTTCAATGGGCGCTTTTTCCGTCAGGTTAAAGGAGTAGCCATGGGAACCAAAATGGGTCCTTCTGTTGCTTGCCTAACCATGGGCCACTTTGAAGAACAACTTTTTTTCACAGTACACCGGTGCTCACCCTTTCCTTTACAAAAGGTATATTGACGATATTGTGGGAGTGGCAACGGGACCCGTCAAGATTTAGAATCTTTCTTTCAATTTGTAGGATCTTTCAGTCCATTTTTGAAATTCACACATTGTATTTCTGACACTAGTGGTTTTCCTCGACCTTCAACTATCAATTTGCGACCGTAAAATCAAGTCAAACCTACATTTTAAACCCACCAATTCTCATAACTACCTTTTGTATCCATCCAACCATCCCAAATCCTGTACCAAATCTATCCCGTACTCACAACTTTTAAGGGCCAGAAGGATTTGCTCAGAAGATTCTGATTTTTCAGCCGCTTCCAAAAATATACTATCATTCTTTGAGAAGCGTCATTATCCCACCAAAATCCTTACCGGTGCTCTACATAGAATCCAAGGAATCAACAGAGCGGAGGCTTTAAGTAAGAAGTCTAACCCGTCTACCAATCTACGCATTTCTTTGGTAATTTCCCATCACCCATCGGTACGCCCCATCATTCGTGCCATTTACAGGAATATAGAGACCCTTCGAAAAGACTCTTCACCCGGTGACCTTTTCCCCGAACCCCCCATTACGGCCTTCAGAGTTGAAAAGAACATTTCCAAGCACTTAGTTCGGGCTTCCCATCCACAACAACCAACTGACAACACCCCAGGTACATTTCCCTGTGGTCGTAGTAGGTGCAACACATACCCAGTGGTTGGCAAGAACACACTCATTAATATTTTGGGTTCTAACGGCAACAGATTCAGTGTGAACCAACACTTTACCTGCACTTCCACTAATTTGGTTTACATTTTAGTTTGTGGACGTTGCAATTGCCTGTATGTGAGAGAGACCAAACGTCACCTGGCTGACCGAATCACTGACACTGAACATCTCAGATCCATCAAACAAAACCTTCAAGGTTATCCGGTCGCCCCACATTTCAACCCCCCATCACCTTGCTCAATTAAAGATTTGGCCGTTACCGCAGCCTTATTGTGCAGCGGTTCTGACCGTGATCGTCAGACCGCCGAAAACCGGCTTATCATGAAACTCGGGAACCTCTCCCCACACGGTCTTAACATTAGAATGGACCTTTTTTAACCTGTTCCCCTTTTCCTTACTTTTTACCAGTTTTTCAGCCTTCTGTCGCTTTTCTAAACCGTGTTCGTTCTGTACGAACGACCGGTTTGCCGTGCCTTTCTTCAATGTGTTTCTTCTCTATTTCTACTTCTTTGTTGTTCAGTTGCATTTCTTTGCCACCTGATGAAGAGTCTATACTCGAAACGTCGTGGAATTTTCCGCAAACTTTTAGCACTTTTTACAACCTTTATATATATATATATATATATATATATATATATATATATATATATATATATATATATATATACAAGTATTTACATATATACGTATATATATATGTATATATATATATGTATATATATAGTTTAAATCCGTCCACTTACTGCTTGATATAATAGTTCAAAAAAGGTAATAAGCGATAATGTCTTTTCAACCAACAAACTATTTTTCCTCAAATATTTCAGAGATTAAAATCCATCTCCTTCCTCAGTGAGTATTATACGCTTAATGAAGGCGTTCACATGTAGTTCATACATACACTGAAATTCAAAAGGCAACAGTTAAGTAACAAAGCTATTACGTATGGGCACGCGCGTTGAGTAATTACGCTGTATATAAATGCGCGTGAAACGTTGTGGGATTATGACTTAAAGAATGAAATACCGCTTACGAGGTCAAGATCTTTATTAAGGCCAGAGATGTGCGTTTTAAGGTGGAGGATATTTTCGACTTCTTTCCATTTTCTATCCGAATCGCTTTTGAAATTGCCATTGATTATAAAGTATTTACATTGTCACTCGAATTATTAGCGCTGTTAAAATGATTGGCGACAGGCAAGCCAGTGAAGTTATCACGGATGCTGCATAGACGTTCTTGTGAGTGTCATAGATGGACATCTTAAAACTAGGGTGTATTTTAAACCCACTTATATGCATGCTTACCTATCCTTCAGTAGCTTCCATCCGTTTCACATCAAAAAATCTATTGCACGTAGTCAGTTCATTCGAATCAAGCGTATTTGCTCGTCTAACGATCTTTTCCTTGAGGATTCAATTAATCTCCGAAATATTTGAGGAAAAATAAAGTTTGCTGGTTGAAATAGACATTATCGTTTATTACCCTTATTTCTGTTGATATATATATATAAATATGTATGTGTGTGTGCGTGTGTAAAATACATAAACGTACTTATTTATATATATAATATATAATATATATATATATATATATATATATATATATATAAATATATATATATATAAATATAAAGTGTTTGTGTGATGCATACCTTTACAAATTCTATTACCTTGTTAACTTCTTTTCTATAGTTTTGCCATATGTATATTAAGCACGACCTCTAAAGTTAAGAAAATTTCGGTGGCATGTGGGAGCATATTCACATGTGTGTTGTTATGAGTGAAAAATTTAAACAAAAAAAAAACCTCGTTTTTTCTAATGAGTCTCATTGTCAAGTTTCCACGCATCGCGTACAAACTAACAAAGTTTTGATGTCTTAGAAATGTTTAAAAAAAAATGCTCCTTTTGGACAAATGTTTATGAAGGAAGTACAACCTGCCTATTCTAAGATCTTCTCGCCCTTACGTAAAACTTTTAAGATGCTAAAGAAGATCTCACTCCTTATGAATCACCGCCAACCTTAAAACAGAGAGAGAAGTTTAGTTGGTAATGAATACAGAATGTTTGTCATCTTTGCCGGTGAAGACGCGAAAGAAATAGTCTAAATGGAAAGTGAATGTAAAATACCAAATCTGCTTCTTTGAATATGAATGCAGAGACACGAGTAAAGTTATGACAGTTGCGCACATTTGGTATATTTTTTTTAATATAAATCAATATAAGCACACTGCTACTTGGCCAGATATCAGTTACGCGGAGTTTCCGCACAACTCTGTATATCACAGACGACAAGGAACCCACAACTTCTACAAAATTAACTACTTTATCTTCTTTCCCTCCTTCTGGAGGATTTACTTACTTTAGCTGTTGCTGAATGTATAAACAAGATTGCTCTCAACAATGCAAAATAACATTTTTATATTTGTAAATCAAACAGCAATACTTGTTTTCTTCGTAACAGCACAACTGCAATGTCAACACGAGCGTGACGAAGTGGCTGCAGGAAGAAACTGTGAGAGGGCTTGTCAGCCAGATGGCTCATGTAAAAAACAGAACAGAGAGTGTATTTGTGATGGACGCTGTGGACCTGTCTGCTTGAGGAAAAGTAAGTCACTTAAAAATCATATACTATCCTAAACAGGGTAATAAAATACCTTAAAGACTGCCAGTATTGTTAGAGAAATACAGTTTAAAGAGATTGGTTATAATATTACATTTGACATAATTCTTCCATTGAGTTATTTCTCTGAACCAAGAGGCAACTACCTATTGTTATATGCTTACATGAGAAAACACGAGACTTGACAAGATGGCTGCCAGTTTTCAACAGTATATTCTTGGATATTGTCAATAGATGCCTCTATACAATAGCACAATACCATGACATCTCCCCCTTTTAAGATGCATTCGTGTGAGAGATAGAAGTTACTGCATTACTTTAATTCAGTTAATCTTCACCAACTTGATTATTTGTAATAAAACTCTATACGATAAAAATGAATGTTGTTGATTAGTTTTTTCGTTTTCAATTCCTACATAAAACATAGCATGAATGTAAATAACATAATTCTAGAAGGATATAACAATCTCAATCATAAAAGCTTTTACTGATCTGAACAACTTGCACAGGTAGTGCATACGGTTTCACTTTTCTAAGTCTACCACTTCTGGTTGTTCTAACTGGTTCCACTTCTGGTTGGTAATCTCTATTTTCCTGAGGGGTGAAATCACAATCATCAAAATCATAAATCTCAGTGACTACTTCCTTTGAAGGTCTAATTACACGCCTGTTCCTCCTGAGATCATCCTTTTACCTGAACAAAATATGATTTTGGATTCTTTGTTTGTCTAACAACACACACCTTGGTCGCATTGACATTGGTATTTTTTACTTTGACAATTTCTCCTGGGGTAAGGGGACGCAATGGTTTTCCATGACGGTCATACTGTTCCTTCTGAATGGATTTTTGTTGTTCTAGGTAGTGTTTGCCACTGTTTGGCAATTTAGATTTCAGCAGTGATGGTTTTGTTGGGAGTGAATTATTTTTTATCCGCCTCCCCATCTGCCGCTGCGCAGGAGATCTTGCCTCTCCCTGGGGAGTATTTCGAAGATCCAATAAAGCCAGTTATGGGTCTTTGTGGTCATGTTTAGCCTTTTGAGAAGATTCTTAATGGTCTCAACTGCAGTTCCGCTATAGCATTACTTTGTGGTTAATGGGGTGAGCTGGTTGTGTGAGAGAGCCTGTACTCAGATGCAAACTCTCTGAACTCTGAAGATGCTAAGTGGGGACTATTATCGCTAGTAACTTCAACAGGGATATCATGCCTTGCAAATTGACTCTTTTATCAAATTAATGACATATTTTGAGGCTGTACTTCCCGTTAGTCTAGATATATCTACAAACTTTCAGGAATAATCTATCAAAAGCACATAATTCTCATTATACAAATGAAACAAATCAATACCAATTTCCTGCCAAGGTCGATCTGGTACTTCATGACTTTGCAAAGGGTCCTTTTGCTGTGACCTCTGAAACTTATTACATGTAGTACATTTTGATACACAATCTGCTAGTTGAGAGTTCGTGTGAAGCCAAAAGAGTAATTCTCTGGCTCTTTTTCTACAATTTTCAATACCTTGGTTACTGCTATGAATTTTAACTAGCATGTCTTTCCTCAATAAACATGGTGCAATAATTCTAACAGCTTTTAATAAATAAACATTCTCAATGGTTTTCTCATCTCTGTACTGCCAATACTCATTTAGCTGCTGATCAATTTGATCTTTACTTCTTGGCCATCCCTCTTTGACTGTCTGACTGAGGAAGTGTAGAATTGCATCTTTCTCTGTTTTTACCTTATAAAACAGAGAAAGAATTGCACTACTGATTGATTTGTGCTCAAAAGTGTGTACCTCAAAACTACCACTTTACTTTTCTGAACATAATGCAGGAGCTCTGCTCAGTGCATCTGCAATAAACAACTCTTTGCCAGGTTTATACTTGACAATTATGTCATACTTTTGCACATTCATCATCATACTCTGAATACGAGGTGGGCTGAAGTAAGTGGCTTCTTATATAAACATTCTATAGGTTTGTGGTCTGTTTCCACAATAACATTTGGCTTACCATAGATATACTCGTGACATTTGTTGGTACCATACACAATAGCTAGCATCTCCCTCCCTATCTATCTGTAGTTAGGCGAACATAACGACTGGGAGAGTACGGTTGACCTGACCTTTGTCAGGTCATTCATTCCTGTTCAGTGTTACTTTCGCTGGCTGGCATGGACGCGGAGGTTGTCGAAAAAATCAGTGAAATATTCAAGTATTTGACCGACATCAAGACTTCGATCGCAAATTTAGAAAGAAATAAGGAGGAAACTGCAAAGAGATTGGGTGAACTCGAGGAACAGATGAAAGAAGGTAAAAATACAAAGACAGAAACTACTCACCCTACAGACAGGCCTAACGTTAAGCCTTCCCTGGGCCTAAGTGCTCTTTACAATAACAACAGCGGTGTTGATCCCATACAAACGAGAGTGAGCCAGGACAGTCCTCCGATCCACCCTTAGTCGGACTTTGGTCCACTACAAACGAATATCGTGAACAAGGACAAATGTCCAATAATGATGACCATCATGATATGTCTTCATGGCTAGTGGTCGATGCCCAGGCGGTAATTGCTACGATCAAAGACCCTTTAAGCAAAGGGAAACTGCCGGCAGATCTTAAACTGAATGAGCAAAAGCAAGGTATCAAAAGGGATGACCAACAAGCATTGCAAATACTTTCCAGATCGAGGCGGTATGTTAAAACATCCCTCAAGTTGCTAGGGACTCTTTCACCAACTAAGGAAGTAACAGTTGAAGATTATCGTCACTTTTATCTTATGCAGTTAGCCAATATTCGCTATTTACGAGATGAATATGCTACATTAGTTGTACAGAACAAATTCAACAAAAATACGGCACAGCTGTTGCTCTATTCAACGTAATACCTCAGGTTTATCAGAGAGTGCACTTAAGGATTTCAAGTTGGCCTCTTCATTAACATCACTGGGAGCATCGTCATCTGAAAACACATGAAGAGATCAGCGGCGTGGTGGTAGTCAGAACTTCAACTACAGAGTACGTGGTTATAACACAGGACGCGATTACAACTCAGCACGCGGATATCGTAACCAGTCTGATATTTATCAGCATTTTGCTAGCAGAGGCATCCCTGCTGGTACGGATCAGTCTTATGACCAAGATCAGCGTTAACATTTCCATCACACCTAGAAGAAACTTTTATATTACAACAAACCTTCAGTTCCTTTTGGATTTACAAACCTTGGTACAGTCCCTTTTTAGATCACTGCAAGATTCAGCTGGTCCTTCATGCATTGGAAATCCTTTTACTTTGTTTTCGAGTTTTCTATGTTCATGTTTTTATTTAAATTTTAGTTATGTGCTTTGGCAAGAAACTTTCAGGTTGTAAATTTCAGGCAGCTAATCTCTGAGAGTACATTGAACAGTGGGAAGCTACCCAGGCCCCACATGAGGTAATACATTGGTTGAGGTAAGACATTCAGATTCCCTTTGTTAGAGACCCTGGGAGTTTCTATCTACCTAATAAGACTTTTGGCCCTGCCCAAAGAAAGTTTATCAGACAAGGATTATAGAGTTAGTCAGCTCAGGGGCTATCAGAGAAACCTTTTTGCCCCTAAATGTGTATATCCCATTGGTTGTGTTCCCAAAAAAGTGGGAAATTTCGTCTGCTTGTAGATCTGCGAAGAATTAATCATGCTTTTGAGACACCAAAGTTTCAAAATGAAGATATTAATACTGTGATTGATTACATTCAACCTCACGATGAAATGATAACAATTGATATTAAAAGTGGATATCATGATATTCCTGTAATCAGACCTGATCAGGATTATTTAGGCATAAGTTTTGAGAATCGTTTCTATGTTTGGCAAGTACTACCTTTTGGTAAATGCGCAAGGCCGTTTTCTTCTGTAAAACTATCCGTGCTATTATCCAATATTTTCGGAAAGTAGGCTTAAGGATTACATCTAACGTTGATGATTTTATTTTGTTGGCCAAACAGAAATTAATGTCTTAGCACAGACAGCCGGTGTTATCAACTTTTCATTACCTTGGATGGGTGATCAATGTGAAAAAACTATCACTCACCCCATCAACCACAAAAACTTTTATTGGGTTCAAGATAACTACTGGCAAGGAGCCAAGTTTAAAGATACCAGACGAAAGGGTTTGCAAGTTACTTAAATATTTGCGCAGGGTTCTAGCTCAAGATCAAATCAAAGCAAGAGTGTTAGCTCGTATTTTAGGACAATGTGTGTCAATGGCAAAGGCTGTGTTACCTGCCAAGCTCCTATTGCGCAACTTATACAGATTGTTAACATCCAAAAACGATTGGTGCAATTTGCCAGTCATCAATCCAGAGACACGAAAGGGTTTGGAGTGGTGGCTGGCGGCACTTCGCAGTTGGAATGGCGCCCCCATTCGCACCGGGCCGATAGATTTCCAAATCGAGACGGATGCATTTATGTTCGTTTGGGAAGCAGTGTGCAACGGTCATATGGCTGCTGGAAATTGGAATGGCAGAATGAGCATGATGCCATTAAATTATCGAGAAATGATGGCGGTCCTGATGGCATTAAAGTCGTTCACTTTCCCCAAAGGAAAAAGGGTGAATGTGCTAACCGACAATATAACAACGGCAGCTTATATGAACCATTTGGGGGGACCATCCGTAGAACTGTCGCAACTGGCAAGTGCCATATGGTTAGAGGCCTACCAACAGCGGCTCAGGGTGACAGCTTGTTATTTACAAGGGCCCCTGAATACAGCAGCAGACAGTCTGTCACGATTATCAGGCCACTACGAGTGGAAACTGACCGAAAATCTTTTTACCTTTTTAGACCAGTGTGTGGTCCTCACACTATCGACCGCTTTGCAACAATCGAAAATTCACAACTTCTAGTGTACAACAGTCGTTTTGCAGACCCGCAGTCCAGCGGAGTCGATGCCCTTGAGCAGCAAGATTGGAGAATGCACAACAACTATGTGAACGCACCATTCAAGTTGATTTCCAGTGTCCTGCAGATAATAGAAACGCAGGAAGCAGAAGCAACTCTCCTTGCCCCTTGGTGGCCAGCACAGCCTTGGTTTTAAAAACTCAGGCAAATGACGATGACCCCTCCATTACGATTACCAAAAACTGGTCTAACAAGAGGAAACAAAGCGATGCCAGAAGCATGCAAGAATAGAAAATGGCAAATTTGTGCCTGGAAATTAGAATGTGTTGGTTGTTCTCCACGGGCGATTTAGCAATTTCCATTTTGCCTGACCCCGTCCACGCATCTTGCGTATAACGTCATTTTACGGAAATTACAAGAAATTACAAGCTTTTCCACCAGTAGACACTCAGATTGTAGCTCAATTCTTGTGTGATATCGCTGATTGCTCCTCTTCTCCCCGCTTGCAACTAAAGGTCGCGCTGGCTGCCATGGCTTACATGTTTGACAGTTTTGGGTTTATTAATGTTTGTGAATGTTATCATATTAAGATGTCAGTTGAAGCTTTAGTCAAGTTAGGTTCTAAGAAGCCTATGCGTGAATTACAGGCTAAGCCTATTGCACCCTTAAAAGAGCTTTTTACCAGATGGCCAAAAAGACCAACTGAGCATCAAAGATCTACATCTTAAGACGATCACACTGATAGCACTTGTATTGATGTTGAGACCGTCTGATATTGCTCCAAATTCTGTACAGTTTGATGTAGATGGGTCTCATTCAGAATTCGTTTTTCGTTAATTCATATGTTTTTATGGAAAATGAGGCACATGTAACTTTTCATGGAATTAAGAATGATACAATCGCACTAGTTTTTCAGGAGTTTGGCAGGCAACAAATGATGACAAGCTAAATCCAGTGAAGGCTCTGAAGGCTTACATTGATAGAACTGAAAATGTCAGGCCTATTAATGATCCTGTTTTCTTAACCCTGTCTTCTCCTTACAGAGAAATTACCGCAAATACTGTGGCAGCGATTATGAATGAGGCTATAAAACGTGCCGGACTGGAGGGTATGTGCTTCAGTGTTAAATCCTTCCGCCCCACAGGTACTACCACCGCAGTTGATAGACACTGCGATCCTGACATTGCCAAGAAACAAGGCAGGTGGAAAACGCGCTCAGTTTTCTTTGAGCACTATGTTCATTCTAAACCACCTGCAACTTTAGCAACGAGTATCCTAGAAGAGCACCACTAGGGGTTTGCACACAAGATTCCCTTTTCGTTAGGTTTTATCTTTAAGTGGGCAAACTCTCCATTTAGGCATGTAATAAAGTTTCATTTTGTTTCAACTTTATCTCCTTGTACTGTGTTTTGTGTAGCATAACGTAGGTTTCTCTAAAGTGTAGTTAGGCGGACATAACGACTGGAAGAGGAAGGTTTACCTGATCTTTGTCAGGTCATTCATTCCTGCTCAGTGCTACTTGAATTTTTTGACTTTGGTTTGAACTTTTTTGCCTTGTTTTTTTCCTCCGTTTGTCCTGCCTGTCTGAAGTTGTATTGAGTGGGATAAGGCTTGTAATAAAGTTTCATTTTGTTTCAACTGTATCTTCTTCTACTCTGTTTTGTGTAGCATAACGTAGTTTCACGGGCGTAGTTACGGGGGCCTGGGGGGCCTGCCCCCATGTTTGGTAGCCCCCCCCCCCAAAGATTGTTCGTGTCCTAATAAAATGTGTAAGAATTTAGAAAAAATAAAAGTATAAAAAACACATTTTGCGCACTAGGCCTATAATCTGCACTGTCGTTCATTGCGCATGAAATAACGTAGTTAGCACTTTGACGAACTGCTCAGTTACAAATTCGGATGTGCAATTGTCAAGTTTCGACCCTTTTTGCCAATCGGCCTGCTGGTTGCTTTACTGAATACATGGCAACCATGCACGCGATCACCATACTTACGCGACCATGCCGACGGTATCATGCACAAAATATGCCGCACGGCCAGTACGGTACAGTAATGTCTTCGGACAATTCATCACACCTTGGCAAGTAACTTGTGTGTTCTCACTCTTCTTTGTTACACTTTCTCAATATTTCAACTATTTTATCGCATTCGGCATATCATAATCAGTGATAAAATTGAAACTACGGACCAGGACCTGGTAGTATCTTCAAGAAGATTTACCTTACCTTAAATCGAAATGTCTGGGTAAGAATGAAGTATAGATTATTTACAAGTTCTAAAGGAGTCAGAGTTTCTTAGGTGCAAATATGCAGTGTAGGCCTGGCTGTTTAACTAGAAGTTTACGCGTACCGGATGTGTATTCTACAAGTGTATAGCTAGCATATGGTGGCCCATCATTGGCATGATAGCTGAGCTCGTGGTAGAGCTATCCCGCCATCAAGAAGATAGGACTAGAGATTGTTCCACGGTTCTAGAGATGAATTATGTATTTATACCGCCCACCCCTGCCCCCGATACGCTACTCCCCCGCTACCGATACGCTGCCCGCATGTGGTTCATTCACAGCAAAATGTTCAGTGATATGCAGGAGCGTAGCTTTCTGTGTAGGCTGGTACTGTGTGCTATTTGCCTATTACAGCCATTGACCCCACGATGTACAATGTATGACACGTTCTGACATGTAGCTAGGACCTATGCATTATGAATGCATTAGGCCATGGCTGGGCTCTCGGCCTATTCAAGTCATCACGGCGTATTGGTGGGAAAGAATAAAAAACTGAATCCGGCATAAAAAAAAATCTGCAAATTAAAAATCAGTAACATAATCAGGCCCGTAACCAGGTGTTTTCGTGGGGACGGAACTCACGGGGTTACCAGATTTTGAAGAAATAAATACGTGACAATCCATGACTGCAAACCCCTACTTAAGCAGAGCGCCACCATTTACTTGTAGTGACTAGATTTTCACAGAAACTGCTTTAAAGAGGGCAGGAAATGACACTTCCCAGGCCTTGCAAGTTGCATCTAAAAATTTTGAATTTTGGAATCTCATGTTCTGAAAATTGACTAATTGTCACTATATAATTGTAAAAAGAACATGTAAATTTTTTTTTTGTTCATATTGTACGTTCAACTCGTAAACTTATAAAACTCAGTAAGTAGGCCTATGTAATGATGATTGTTATCTGTTTGCTTGCATTGAGAAAGGTCGTAGCAGCCTGTTCATTTGTGCTGATAGAGGTGGCAGTAAGCTGTTTGTTTGTACTGGGAGAGGTGGTAGTAACCTGTCCATTTGTAGAAAATCCTGTTGAATATTCCTGCTTGGTTGACGTTAGTAAGATGACCAGTAGATGGATGGTTGGGTTGTTGAAATTAGTTCAATGTTGGTCCAGCATTTGGATTTTCCTTCAACGGAACTGGTTCACAACCACCAAAACCCAAGAAGGCGAAGTTTAGCCAGCCGTCATTATTTTCTTATGTCAGCCATCAAACAGGAGATCGGGATCAGGAGGAGCATCCGTGTGCCCGGATGAAGGCATTGAAATAGAAACACTGGCTCACCCTCTGGCATCTATTAGAGCTACTGATATTGATACCAATGCACCCAATCCTGATGATATGGCAATCAAAGGAACTTTACATGATATCTACAATCCCCTGACGAAACGGCACATCAACCAAAACTGCAGAGATTTACATGTTCGAATTTCAGTGGCAAATCGAGAAGTTTTAGCGGGATTTAGTATAAATATGACTGATTAGAGTATAGCCAGGAACTTGATGCCGTATTCTGTCAACCATGCCGATTTTTTGCGATAAGCCCAGAACCAGCATTCGTAAAACTGGTTTCCGAAACTGGAAAAAAATGGTGACAGATGTCAAAAGCCTAACCATTCTGATACTTATAAAACATCTGCTGTGCGACTGGCAGAGAGAATGTTCTGGGCACGGCACAATCTTGGACCAAATTAACCCAGAAACTTTACACTCGTACTTTGTTGAGAGAAATAGAGGTGTATTGAAGACTGTGTTGGACCTCGTCTTGTTCTGCGCGAAACAGGACATTCCATTACGGGGTCATCGTGAGAACAGTGAAAGCTTGAACCAGGGTAGCTTTTTGGAACTGCTCAAAGTTATCTTCAATTATTCTCCAGAACAGAAAAAAAGTTCGAAGAATTACCTAAGAATTCTAAAATGACATGTCCTGACACACAAAACGATCTTCTTGAATCAGCTGCCAGTGTTCTGATGACATACATCAGAAAAGAAGTGAATGTAGCTACATATTTCGCGATATTAGCAAATGAGTGTAAAGATACCTCAAAGCGGGAAATTGTTGGGCTTTCCTTGCGGTACATTTTCCAGGGAAAAGTTAAAGAAAGTGCAACTGGTTTCGTTTAAACAGAAGAACTGAACATTACTGCTATATCCTCAAAAATTATGGAGGCTCTATCCATCTTGAAACTTGACAGGGATAAATGCATAGAGTTTTTCTTTGATGGGGCTAGTGTGATGTTCGGAATAAAAGGAGGGGTGCAGACAATTCTGAGAAGGAAATTTCCAAACGCAAGCTACACACATTGTCACAGTCATCGATTAAACTTAGTTATGAGCGCCACATGACAGAGTGACATCGAGTTTAAAAATGTATTTGATGTACTGGATCAACTTGCTACTTTCTTTACTGCCACGAAACGTCATGCAAAGGTCATCGAGTTACAAAGGTCCCTACATCCAAACGCACAGTCACTCGAATTATCACATTCCTGTGACACGAGATGGTCGTCGAAATCTGCATTAGCAGACAGAGTGCTCAAATTTTTCCCTGTCATAATGGAAGCATTGGAGTTTTTCGAACATGATAGAGATTCTAAGACCAGATCAAAGGCGGTGGGGTTATTATCACAAATAGCCAATAAGCAGTTCGTATTTTTGCTAATGTCATTCAACAGAATTTTTCAATACACGGACAAAGCAACAGTTAGTTTACAGAAGACGGATCTTGCTGTTGATGTTACCATCGATCTTCTAGATATTACACAGGAGACGCTCCAGGAGTTCTGGGTTCGATAGAGTCCTTAAAGTGACTGAAGAGCTATGTGAAAAGTACTCCATCACAGAGACATACAAGACCTAGAAGAGTACACGGATCCCATGGAAGCCTCGCTGAAAGTGCCGCCATGGAAACGATCGGCCGAAGAACAAACAACGATGTAACAGATATTGCACATTTTAGAAGGCTATGATACAGCGCTTTAGATAGTTTGCTTGTAGAAATGAAGGAACGTTTCGGGAAAGTGCAAACTGATTACATGACCTGCGCTGATGCATGCAGACCACAATCGGCCAATTTTATGTCTTTGGATAGAATGAGAAAAGAGGGTGATATGGCAGGTATAGAATAAAGAGAAGATGAGATTTCCATCTTTGCAAAGTTTATAAAAAAGAGACAGGAGAGGGGTGGGGAGGATACCTTTCCGAAGTTTCCGGGCTTGTTAACAGTTTTATCAGTTATAGATGCTGATGTGTTTCCTAATATCTAATTATTTTTATTTAATAACCTTGCCCATGACAAGTTGCACTGTAGAACGAATGTTCTCGACGATGAACAGCCTTAAAACGTACGGTAGGAAAAATATGTTGACCTGTCTTATCTATTTTTGCTCTCATTTGAAGAAGAGCTACTCACTACGATACCTTATGATGAAGTCATTGATGATTTTAAGTTAAAATCAAGGCGTTTATCTTTTAACTGCAACGTATATCTTGCATCCTCGGAATAATAGCCTATTCATAAGGACATGTCACCAGTTATACTACTGGTGATCACTATCATCCATTGGCCTCCATGACTAAATCCCTGTGAGGTGGAGATGAAATGAGCTTGGACATTTTGGAATTTTAATCTTCAATGGATTAGGACCTTGTAAAATCATCTTATATTCACTTTTGCAAAAGTAAGCCCTGATTATTATTTGTTGGCGGTCCATTCCGCAGTTGTGAATTAAAACTATGGATTAAATGTTCATCTTTCATATTGTACTGCCTGATTGATGTATGCCACTTTCAACTACGTAGGTCGTATTCAACGTGTCTGTATTTATGTAACAGTCACGGAACGAAAGTTTGAAGCAAGCCCTGATCGTTCCTTCGAGTAAACAATCAATTTCCATTTGCTCATATTTGCCGGAAATATCACAAATAATTCTTCTCCTTTCTCAGCTAACCTTCCCATGTTCTCCAATAAGAATCAATATTTTTTTCAGTATAGTAACGAGTGTGATTTCGAATTGTTACTGTATATATTATATAATTTCGAGAGAGCAAATATAACCTAAATTGCCATGACAGTCTTATAGTGTCTGGAATTGAGTGTGTGCCGTTCAGTTGGAGAAAGTTACCAGTCCTCTTTCTACCTCCACTGACTAGAATATAAGCTCAACTGATATTGTATTTACCTATTTCACGCACCGTACGAGCTCTTTCGTCAAGATTTCAAAAATTTCCCTATCCGTTTGTGGAAATATGTCTACTCATTTCATTCATCAAGGAAAATATCTGGGACATAAGTTTTGAACATAAATTCAGTTAAAATGAAAAATATGCATCAGATTGCATCCAAGGACGTTTAACTATTCAAAATTTTCCCAAAGAGGAGGGGGCACCCCTTAGATCTCTTCCAAAGTACAACTATCAATGCCGTGGCCCCCATTTGATACTTAGCCCCCCCCCCCCAAAAAAAAAATTCATCCTAGCTACGCCCCTGCGTAGGTTTCCCTAAAGCATAGTTCCTCTCAGTTGTATTGAGGGAACGGGATGCACAGGCTACTAGGTGGCCTTCTTGTACCAAACATGCACCTAAGCCATGTTTTGATGCATCAACTGATACTACAGCTGGTTTCTTTGGGTCATAAAATTTTAAAACAGGGGACTCTGTCAATGCTTGCTTGACTTTTCTTAAGCAATCCTCATGCTGTTCATCCCATTCCCATGCAACATTATTTTCTAGCAGTTGCCGAATAGGGATATTAAGGGTAGATAAGTTGGGAATAAATTTACCTACATAATTCACCATTCCCATCAGTCTCTGAAGTGCCTGTTTGTGTTCAGGTGATGACATTTTCAATACAGCTTAAATTTTTTCAGGACCTGAGGATAATCCTTTAGAACTGATGATATGACCCATGTATTTCACATGCGATTGCGCAAGTTTTAACTTTGCCTTATTCAATGTAAGATGACTTTCTTTAGTCCTCTGCAATACTTTGAGCAGTCTTTCATTGTGCTGTTTAATGTCTTTTCCCCCACATGTGAATATCATCCATTATTACCTTAACACCTGGGATACCCTCAAAAATTTGATTGACCTACTTTTGAAACACTTCAGGTGCTGAACATAAGCCAAAAGGTAATCTGCAAACCTGATATCGGCCATATGACGTATTAAACGTAACATAGTGTCTACTGCTCGTAGTAAACTTAACCTGCCAAAATGATTGACGAGTACAGTAAATAAATTTGCAATTTTAAAGCTACATCATCTACAGATTTCAAAAGGTGGTGCTTCCTTTTTATAGCCTTATTCAGCTCTTTCTGATAAATACATATTCGAACATCATCATTTGTTTTCTCCACAATTACTATTCCATTGACTCAGTCGGTTGGTTCCAAGAGCTTTCTAATGACCTCAAGTTTCTTTATGCGATCAAGCTCGTTTTTACTTTTTCTTGAGTGCATGCGCAATACTTGTTAGTGGTTGTACAATTGGTTGAGAATTCAAGTCAATTCGAATGGTGTACTCATCTTCTAAGGTTCCTAGCTCATTAAATACTTCGAGATAGCTTGCTATTATCTGCTCTGGTGTGACTGCGGTAGCGCTGTTACCCTCCATATCAACTGAACATAATCTGCTGATCAGTTGCAAGGTGAGACACGTTGAAAGCTCTGATACCAGCACTAGGTCTGTCTCTACTATTTGAAACTCTTGTATTTGTCTCCATGGAACATCAAGTGTTGCTGCTTACCTAACGTGGTGACTCGATATTCTGTGTACGAGACCAATTTTGTTTTTGAGTGTTTCAGCCTCTCGTCTGACAGTGTGTCGTAGATGCTTTTGGGTAAATTTTGCAGTCTGCTCCAGTGTCGACCTTCAGCTTGACCATTGTATCATTAATGGGTAGGTCTATGTGCCAGTCATCACCGAGTGGTTTTTGCTCTTTCACCATTGAAATGAACAAGGCTTGGTCGGAATCGCTACTCATGCTACTCCTCTCCTCAACACTATTTACTGATTTGTGGTTTCGCTACGTCACTCTACCTACTCAATGTTACATGGGACGCGTTCCTATGACGTAACAAAGGAAAGCTTGACTCGACAGTATTTAAGCTCAGTTGACCGCCTCAATGGCTCAGTGGTCAGAGCATCCGCCTTGTATGCGGGAGGTCGCTGGTTCGAATCCTGCTTGAGGCTAAGTTTTCCATTCACATATAAATATCCTCTTTCAGCATAAGGCAAGTGCCTATGTTAGAGGAACAATGGCCTAAGGTCTTCATGCGACTATTCAATACAGCGTTGATTCACTCATTCCTATAAAGTCGCTATATATATATATATATATATATATATATATATATACATATATAGATATATATAAACATATATATATATACATATATATAAATATATATATATATATATATATATATATATATATATATATATATAATTCGGCACTTAGGGGGAAAGTTGTTGTTGAAAAGTCGACCTTAAGGGGAAAAAAATTTTCGGGTGAAATATAAGTTTCGCCTTAACGTTTCCACACACTTTTTCTATAGGAATACGTAAACTTACAAGGGCGCCCTCTTAGATTTACAAACAAGATGCCATTACTTCAAAGTTGTCAAATTTACGGACACCTAGCTGTTAACACGAACGGATGGCTGGCCATTGAAATAACGTTAATTTATATGTTTAGACGTTAGGGCGAATTTATTTCTTATGTATTTTATTATCTTTTTTTCGCCCTATGTACAAGCAGATATAACAATTTCCCCTTAAGGTGGGAATTAGCGTTATATATATATATATATAGATATATATATATATATATATATATATATATATATATTATATATATATATATATATATATATATATATATAGAATAAAAGTAGTTGTAGGTATTTGCAGGTCTTGCTGTTGGTTCAGGTAATGGCGGATAGCTGACAAGGCAGCATGATAAGGAATGGATTTGAACAGACTAAATACATCCATGGTGAATAACAGGCGTTCAACACTTTACCTTTACCTCCACGAATGTGGTTTACATTTTACTTCGTGGACGTTGCAACTGTCTATACGTGGAAGAGACCAAACGTCGCCTCGCTGACAGAGTCACGGAACACCTTAGGTCAATCAAATAAAACCTTCAAGGTTATCCGGTAGCCAAACATTTAAACCCTCCTCCATCACTGTGTTCGATAAAGGACTTGGTCGTTACCGCAGCTGTAATCTGCAGAGGTTCCGACCGTGATCGTCTAACTACCGAAAACCGGCTTATCATGAATATCGAAATCCTCTCCACACGGTCTTAACGTTGTGATGGATCTTTTTACCACCCCCCCCCCCTTCTTGACTTCACCTTTTACCAGTTTTATTCAGCCTCCATTTCGCATTTTTCCACCTTGGTCTTTTTTAAACCGGTTTTTACGTGCCTTCTTTTAGCGTGTATTTTCCCTACTTTTGTTCAGCTGCATCTTGGCCACCTGAAGGGAGGTCCATACCCGAAACGTCGTGGAATTTTCGGCAAATTTTCTAGCACTTATTACCACTTTTATCAACCTATGTATGTATGTATGTGTGTGTATGTATGCATGTATATATGTATGTATGTATGTATGTATGTATGTATGTATGTATGTTTGTATGTATGTATGTATGTTAGATAGTTAGTTAGATGAGGTTTAACATCCCAGTTTCCAACCAATTGGTTCAAGTCGAGATGGCCACGGCATTTTTGTCCAGTTGTGGCTCACTGTCTTGTTTGCCCTACTATATTGCTTATGCTGAGCACCAAGCACAAAAGCAGTAGGTTCCATTTTTAAGTCTTTGGTATGACCCGGCCAGGAACTGAACCCCAGACATTCCGGCTTCAAGTCGGATGCTCTATCCACTTGGCCACTGCAGTCGGGTATGTATGTATGTATGTATGTATGTATGTATGCACGCATGCAGTTAGTTAGTTAGATGAGGTTTAACGTCCCAGTTTCCAACCAATTGGTTCAAGTCGAGACGACCACGGCCTTTTTTCCAGTTGTGGCTCACTAGCTTGTTTTCCCTACTCCATTGCTTATGCTGAGCACCAAGCACAAAGGCAGTAGGTTCCATTTTTAAAGTCTTTGGTATGACCCGGCCAGGATTTGTGTATGTGTGTATGTATGTATGTATATACGTATGTATCTATGTATGTATGTATGTATGTATGTATGTATGGATGGATGGATGGATGGATGGATGTGTATAAAATATATACAAGTAATTATATATATGTAGATATATATATATATATATATATATATAGTAGGTCGAAGTTAGGTAGATCGAACGTGGAATAAGTAGGTCGAAAGTTGTGTTTGGTGCTCGATCATGAAGTTGAAATCAATCCCACGTGCTGGCATAGCCTTTTCACACAAGGGAAAGTACAGAAGAAATTTTATTTCTTCTGTACTTTCCCTTGGGTGAAAAGGCTATGCCAGCACGTGGGATTGATTTCAACTTCATGATCGAGCACCAAACACAACTTTCGACCTATATATATATATATATATATATATATATAGTGTTTGTGTGATGCACACATTTCCAAACTCTATTACCTTGTTAACTTCTTTTCTATAGCTTTGTCATACGTATATTTACCACGGCCACCAAAGTAAAGAAAATCTCGGTGGTATGTGGATGCATATTTCCATGTGTGTTGTTATGAGTGAAACATTTTAACAAAAAAAACCTCGTTTTGTCTAATGAGTCTCATGGAGTACACAACAAAATCAAGTCCTTATATCAGCACTTAAGGTGCTAATTTGTTAGCACTTGCAAGTACTCGGAGGGGGACAGCACCTCATGTGCTAAAATTATCACCTATTTACGTGCTGTTTTTCAGCACCTCGAAAGGGCTGACACAGGTTTGATCATGTTTTGATGAATTTGGATTGAAAATATTGTTTTTCTTTGTTAAGCTGATGCATGATTCATTATAAATACGATGAAATGATGCCATATCCGTTTTGGAAACTTTTTTCCAAAAGTCCCCTGACTCTCTGGCAAAGAGCCAGGGGCGAAAACCAAACAATACTGCCGAAGGAGTTCTGCTCCCTGAAGGAGTAACAACGTCCCCAAGGGACAAACTTTGACTGAACTGACCCACCCGACAGTGGTCCCGTTCTAGACTGACTGTATAGAACAGGTCCCACCTGGGAGCTCCGCCGTTGTGATCACGGATACTCCTGCGCCAGGTAACTACACCTCAAGTGCTATTCACGTCCACATCGGGTACTTGAAAATGGTTTTAAAAGAACAATTCCCAAACTGGGGCATTACTTTGCCATGAGATCATTAGAAACTATTTAAAGTCATGTTTACAATTCTCACATATTACTTAATAATTGTTTTCAAAATAAATTCTATAAACTATACCATTTAACCGTCCTTAAACTTTCCAATCAAGGAAACTTAGTAGTTAATTAATTCCTAACAAAATGAAATACGCAAATACATTTGTTTCCGAAGTTGGAATCGTTGAAGGGAAAATTGTCTAGATAAATTAGCCTCGCCCACCAAACCAGAATATTCCATTATTTCAAAAAGCTATCAGCGCCCATAAGGTGCTGTGCATTAGCACCATCCAGGTGCTAAAAACAGCACTCCAGGTGCTGATTCAACATCGACACCCGTTAGGTGCTACCTTTTTAGCACCTCAGTTTTTTGAGTGTATACTCATAATGAAGCAGAGATTCATTTAAGTTTTATGAATATTTTCTGGTTCACAGCATGTCGTCCCTTAGCGCCGCCAGGGAATGGAAGCATTATTATTCACCCAAGTGGAAGATTTATTGGGTCTGAAGCTACTTTTTTATGTGACGACGGGTTCGAGCTGATTGGAAATGCTGTTCGTATCTGCCAAGCAAACAAGACGTGGAATGGGATTGATCCAACTTGCCAGAAGTCCACAGCTCCACTTGGAACAATACCAATTCCAGCTACTTGTGAGCGTTTACCAGCCCCTCTTAATGGTAGACAGATTTTCGTGCAGGAAGATGGTGGTGTTGTTGAGGACACTGTAGTAATATTTCAATGCAATGATGGTTACGAAAGGACGTCAGGTAACCTGCGACGAATTTGTCGAGAGGACGGGAGCTGGTCCGGTTTTGACGTGGTTTGTTCCCCAGGTAATACCATTCTCATACATTTCCACAACTATATAGAAATCGCAAGCTCACCAGCCTCACTGTTTTTTCAACCAAATCGCGATTATTGCCTCATTGAAACCTTTTTGAAAGCGTTAGAATGTATGCTTTCATGTGCATTTACGTTTGTGTTTTTGTGATTCTTTGCTAGTAGATATATTGCAAGATAAGAGTGATTGACACTTTTCACAGATGTCATATAAGAGAAAAGCTCTACATATTTTGGTGGAGATCAAAGGTAAAATAAAATCCTCAGGGGTTAAAATTTGTAGACACGGTACCTCATAACATGAATGATGACAACTTATCATACTTGGTTTCATACTCAGAAAGATTCAGAAAGTACCCTATTCTTTTATGTGGTGGCCAAAGTTCATCTGAAGTGTCAGAAGTGAAACTACACAGATTACACATTCAAATACCTAGACACAATCGTACACAGGCACTTTTCACATTCAGTGCAACAACCGTATTGTTTTGCTAGAATTTAGGAGTGACATGTGTTTACCAGCAGTCAAACGACGAAACAATACAAACATAGCAAAGTGAAACGGTGATGAATCTCATAGTTGGAAAATAGACGTTACCAATTTCTGCTGAAATAATACCACTTAAAACCAATTTAAAGAACCAGATTACACTAAGTTTACGGCGTTTGCTGTATTAGATACTTTTATGTTCCTTATGATATCATTTTCAGGATACAAAGAAGATTTTCCTGTGCTCTTAATGGCAGCATCAAACTCAGTAGAACAAAAAAAGTTGTCGTATATGAAGTGGAAGTTTTTACAAGTTTTCATGCCATTCTTAAAATGACCTCACTGCGTCTGTGCATCTCAAGTTTTCCTTTGTTAAAATCAATTGTTTTCTGTGGGGAATATACTTGGATTAACTGTAGTAATAAAGAAGGTTGATGGGGAAGAGGTAAGCCTGGACTGTGCATGCCACCAACAATGGTACCGGTACACGACAAAGTCTACCGATCATCTGTTCCCTCTCCACACGCTCCTTTCGGCAAAAGTCAGAATAAAAGTCATAGAACGGAAGTTCTGGTTAATACCTTTTGCCATTGTAAGGTAACCGAAAGTAATAGGCCAACAACATTAAAATGTTATAACCCAATAAACAGGTAAAACTTCTTTCCAAATGGCATAACGATGCATAATGGCGCGCAGATCTCTCTAGTCAACAGAGGTTAAACTATGTAAGTCCCGATAGACTTCTCAGTTCTTACGAAAGGAAATATTGCACTGACAGGAAACTTGAAATCTATAACAGGGACATCAGGTTCTTCAATAATATATTGTAACCATGGTAACCGAGTTAAAAGGTCACATTTTTAGGTCAAAGAGTGCTACCTATGACTGGGCCGATTTTCTTCAAACTTGGTGAAGAGGTGTCCCACAGTGGGAAATTATTTCTACTAGAACTACCCAGTTGTAAAAGTCAATAGTGCAGAAATGTTTTTTCATATGTATGATGTTCATTAGTGATGTGGGTTGAAGAATTGAAACCATCTAGTACAATTACTAGATGACGTATAGAATATTGTCATTTTTATGTAAAGCACAACACTGTAATTTGGGAGAAAATGACACGTACAGGAACATCCACGCAGGGAGATGAAAAACACCTGCTCTAGGTAAGATAAGTAAGTGAGACCACAAACTGGCCTAACACATTTAAAATATTGGGGATCGGTAAACCCATTCTAACATTCCATACACGGGTTTCATGGTTTTCCATTAGAAAATAAACCGTAATGTCTAGTCGAGAAATACCTCGGTTGATACTTTTAAAAGTTGTTGGAATCAACGGGTAAATTCTCTAAATAGTACATTCCATTGCGGCTTTGCACTGATGTCATCTTTTGAATGTCATTTAAGAGATACGAAAGTGAGGATTACGGAATTATCCAGAAATAACAGACTAACTTCCATAGAGCAGGATATAGAAATTAGAGGGCGGACTCCCAATACCGCGTACGTAAATTCGCTGTGATTGCATGGGGACGCGTCCGCTATTTGTAAATGGGGCAAGAAGTCCCGCCGTGCGCGAGTACGTGTGTACAAAGTGTATGACGGAAATTGATTCGGCTAAATCCCAAGGCGGTTTTTCCCTAGTAAAATGTAATACATAAGTAAGAGAAAATGTCCCGATCCTTAAAAATTATTAAAGAAGATTATTTCTACCTTCATATGTCAACACGAATGGTCCAAAAGGGTTAAATCCTGTTTTCATCTGTAAGAAAGTGCGAAAGTTCAAGTAACGCACACGTATGTAATGGTCAACTCGCCCCCGCCCCCCCCCCCCGTAAGACATACTCGGCATTTGGGGATCTCTCGGGTCCAATTTAGGCTCGGACATCTCGGCACATCTGATATGCTGAACCTGAGACAACTCGGCATCTAAATGGGAGATGTCGACCACTGCGACAACTCGGCACCCATGTCAACTCGGCGCGGAAGTCAACTCGTCCCCTGATTAATTTTTGTATGGATTGTAAAAATTTTCTGTTTTGCTTGCAGCTGGTCAGTAAAGATTGCAGTTGGATGCAAAGAAGAAAGGTATATCCATACATCATTCTATGTAACAAAAAACTGGGGGATTTGTAGAGGTTTTCTCTAATTTTTTATTAGGATTCAGGAATATTGGGGCAATTAGGGACTTCTGACCAGTGACCAGCACAGCTCTGGAAAATGATTTGCTGTAGGCCTAGGCCTGGAAACAGTTAGGGATCTGATGATGAAATATTGATTAAATGAACAGGGAATCTCTTACAGCTGGATATTGACTGAGGTGTGGAAAAAGTGAGAATGATAGCTTTTATACTTCAGCCTATACTTTGCTTATGAACAGCATCAGACTGGTAGAACGGCCACCGTGACTCTGGAAATATTAACAAGACAGTATCTACTGTAACTGTCATTGCTTTATTTTTGCGTCTGCTAATACTAACAAAGGATATGGTAAAGGGTTAAGGATTTCAGTGCTTAGCCTCAACAACTGCAAATCAGCATATTTAGATATTACCTACAGGCTACAGTGAAAGGAAACTTAGGAAAGGAGGCCCAGTGCAGATACCATTTCTTTAATTCTTTTGGAAAGAATGTCAGAATTTATTATAGCAGTTCATATCCCAAATGCAATATAATCACTGTGCCATCATGTTGCAACTTAGTTTTTGTAAGTTCTTGCATGTGAAAGTTCTCCATGGAGAAAATATGGCCAAATTAATGCTTGACATAATTACTAGTACAGTAATTGTAAAGTACAAAACAAGCAACAAACAAAACATCCCCCATTTCCCCATGCATCCCCGTCCCAGGGTAATTTTCCAATTTTGGCAGGAAGGCGTCGCTATTACTCGTAGTCATAATTATGCAGTCCTTAAAAGCGACTGGCAGTTATTGCTCCCAACAGCAATGTAGGTTCAACGGCGTAAGAGCGACTTTTGCCCCTTTTACAAATGGCGGCTGAGTCCCCATGCAATCACAGCTTTTGGGGGAGTCCGCCCTCTAGTTCCTATATCCTGCTCTATGCCAACTTCGTTGTTGTTGCTGCCGTCTGCTGTTGTTTTATCCATAACTTCACTTGATTGTATAATATTTCTATACATTTTATGGAACTAGGACATGCACTTGTCTTTACTTATCCCACTTTATTAAGCACTACGCATTATAATATATGACCGTATTGATTCCTAAGCTGATACGTAAACAGCAACGTGTTCAGATGGTTACGTTTTTAGTGGAATATAGTGGTAACTCTCTTGTTGACCTCTTATCCAGCAAACGATATGTAAACCACAGTTGATGCACAGAATTACGTAAATTATTTTAAACAACGATGGACAAGTTTTTTATTTCACTGTACATGGTTTGTGAGACTTCCTGTATGTCGTTAACGGAATGTTGCTATTCGTTTTACAACACGAAATAGTTCCTTGCCCGATTCTGGATCTGGAGGATGGAGCTTTGGCGTATCTTGACAAAAACAACCAAAGGGTGTTTGAACCCCATCATGGTGATATCAGGGTTGCAGTTTGCAAAGATGGTCATTCATTACGAGGGACGTCGCAAACATGGTGTATATCTGGTTCTTGGCAGCATGCGCTTCCTTCATGTGAAGTCGGTAAGTTCTGATCAATTACTGTTGTTTAACTAATAGGTTGTCCGTGTGCGGGAGATCATTTACCGTTAAGGCAGATTCACGGTAATTTGACCAATTTTTAGAACACTTAAAGCCAATTTAGTAAAACGAAATGTGTTTAGTGATATTGAAAGGTTCATGGTATGAAAGCCTGACGTCACAAAAAATGAAAACTGTTTTTGTAATATGGAACTTACATATAATGCTAACAGTGTCTTGCTTGGCTCCCTTTGTTACAGGATCTTCAATCTCATACAAATTACAATTCTAGATACCCCATAATAACAAAACAATTAATTTAAAATACTCACCAGATTTTTGTTTTTATAAATTGATTTAACAGTTTGATTTGTTTCACCTGTTAGAAATCAAGCAGCGTGGCTCTTTGTCGATGATTCAAAAATTTTAAAAATAATTTCAAAACTGATATAATATTATTACCATGCCTTACTGTAGTGGTAGTCGTAGCGAGACATTTTAGCCATCATGTATCATAAGCTTTACCTATAGACAAGTGTATAATTAGCAAAGGGTGCAATTAAAAGGGAACAAGGGGTTAGGGGGGCCACATCCACCAGAAGTGTTGCCTGTGTAGATAAGTTTGCGTTTCGCGGGGAAAGAATTCCACTCATTTACTTTGTCGGGAGAATAACATTGGGAAAGGAAATAACATTGTGTCTCTGATGCTCCCTGAAGATAGTGACCTATGTGGCACGTTCCACTCCTGAAATCACCATGATTGGGATCAGATATTACAATATCATCATTTTCCTTTTACACGAATCTTCCACTATCCAACTGAATAGATCGACAATGTACCTGACAAACGCAAGTTGACGACAAGAAAGCATGATAATTATTAGAGTAAACTAGGACTAAACTAAAAACAAGCCTCCGTATGACCCGATTTTGGTTTCGTAGCAAAAATTTTGCAGTTTATAATAATCTAGAGCTCTGTTAAAATAGCTATGGGGAATGAGACAAAAGGAAGTAACAGGTCGTACAATTTGCATATTTCCATCACTTTAACTACAATGTATTTTTGTTTAAGGAACTAAACGTTTGCCCATTTTGGCGTAAATTATTCAGTAATTACGACATGAAGTTTAATTATGTAGTTGAGCGTAACTGGTATACCTATCGAAAGGGGCAGTGACGTCCTTAGATGTTAGATTAGAACCTTACTGTCCTGAACCTTAAAAAAACGAACAAGATTACAGCATAATTTTTTTATATGCTATAGATACAAAAAGTCTAGCCAGTGCACTGTTTTTGGGCAACTTTGGCAGAAGGAATCACATATGCTGATTGTCTGAACGTTTCTATGCTCTTTGAGTCTAGAGATGATGTGTTGAGTTTTACAGCTTAAAAGCAACGTTGCAATGTGATATAAAAGTGTATAGTCAAAGAGGTAGTGAAGTTACCGAAATGACAGAAGTCGAGACAATAAAGTTATAAACAAGCATGTACGGCTGTAACGTTTGGAGATTAAATCACAAATGTTGCGACAGCTACTACATAGATATGCTAGTTTCTTTACCAGTCGCACATCAACACGTAAGTAACATGCCTATTAGAAAATGCACATTAACACGTGGGTAACAAGCCTGTTAGAAAATGCACCCAGCTACAGTAGTGATCATCACCAAATTTTTTAGTAATTTATTAAGTATCGTTTCCATTTCTGAGGCCGCTTTATCACACAGGGCATTGGCTTTTTCCGGAATAAACTTGCATTGAATCTTTCCTTTGTTAACGTTTTGTTTTGTCGTACTCTCATTTAAATTATTTCTTAATAAAAAGAAATTTCGTTTTCAAAGTAGGTCACAAAGCTAAAAATGTATGAAGGGTCAAGTCAAAATATTATCACTTCTCACGTTTTAGACCTCGCCGAAATGAACTTGGAACTAACAAATTGATAGAGGTATTGCTTGTTTAATATCCCTTTAGGTGGAAAATTTTATGACCTCTTACGTCATAAATCTCTGTTTGGATACTTCGATAATTAGACTTTTGTAATACTGCTAAATTCAAATATAATGTATGCCGATTTCCCGAGTTGGTTTGAGCACGTGGTAAATATCTTATATCACTTCCAAGTTACTTCATTTTCTCCTCTTTGATATTGATCAGATTTTTTACATTAGGTAATTTGATCTAAACTTACGTCTTTCACACGACGGGTTTTGTTGGGTCCATTTTCCCTTTCTACAAGTTCTTCTATTTCTCCCAACAGTTTCATAGCCAGTGGTATTGCTTCTTAATTTAGCCACGGTTCCTGGTAACATCATGGGCCATTCTGGTTCATTCATGCCTTCTGACGTGATATTGTATCTCCCAATCCCAGACTCCAACTAATAGGTCATTCAAGTTGTTACATGGTTCTGAAAACCAAATAGTAATAACAATGATTGTTCTATAAAACTGAGTAGATCAAAGGCTGAACACATGTAATGCAGAATCTACATCAAATTTGTGTGTCACGCCTAGTTACAATTTAATACATTTCATTTTAGATCACTCCAATGAAGTTTCAATTTAATTTATTATTTTTTGGACAGTCAAACTTTCATTGCGTCTCAAGATTATTCAATAACTTTAATAAATACCCAATTGTCATTGGTTCAATATGAAAAAAAAAATAATACATTTGTTCAATAATTCCTAGTAGAGAGACTTAACTGTGATCAAAGGTAAGATCATTTAAGTTCTTTCTCTTGATATGATAAATTTCTAAAACCAGTGTCACAAATGTTGCACCATTCCTGTCTTGGAAAATTTTGTTTACAACGTAAGCGTCTCAACAAACAGCCATAGACATCTACATCATACATACTCAATTGCGATTTTTGTTTTTGTTTAGGTAAGGAATAAAATGACAAAAGTACATCAAATTATCACCTCTACGTCACATAATAATGAGGATTTACAAGAAAAATACTGATTCTTTTCATTTAAAAACATTTAAAAATCAGAAAAGTTACCACCTTAGAATGAATTAAAAATTCATGTGTAAAGCTAAATATTGGATAGAAGTGGTTGACCTGTACACGAGGAATATTTACGCTGAGAAGGTTAATACGTCTTCTTAATGATCAATACTCATACATTTAATCTTAAACGCTGTTCGTGAATTTGAAGAAAAAAATCAAGGCCAAAAAGCCAACAATGGTTTAATGAGCATACTATGACTGCTCACCGGAATTCAACATATTGGAGACTATACATTAACATCATATTGATATTTCATCAATATCAGAAACAAAATAACAATGAGACTTTATTCTAATTTGGAATTATTCAGCTGCATTATTAAAAAACAAGCACAGCAAATAGTGCAGTGTATGCTTTCAAATACAAATTAATTACTTCGCACCACTATTATAATTATAATAAAGTAAAATGCTACTATTTCTCTCGAGTTTCTGAAATTTGGAAATTATTATTGAAAGTTGCTTTGAATAAAGTATTGGTACGCAAATGTACCGTTAGTACTAGGGTATTATCCTGGCACGGCAAGTAATACGATATTGTAACAGAAATGGAAATTTCCATTGGCTTGAAGTGCCCTCAATTTGTTTGACAGAGCTCTAAATTGGTTCTCTAGAGAACAGTAAAAAAGATAACATAGTCCGGCTGGAGGCCTCCTTTCCGTCTGGAAGACTTCCTTCCGGGCTTCCGGGCCAAGTAACTAGAATCCCCAATATCAATATTCATGAAGAATCAACCAATCTCGATTAATTACAATTCTTTTTGATACAACCAATTGAAAATGATTTTCAAGAGACTTGATTATGACATTGGAAATACTCTACACAACAGCAGTTACTCACTTCCAGTATTCAAATTGAAGAAAAGATTGAATCTTATGTAAGTGACCTTTGGCTTTAAAACAACACCTTACGAGTACTGTATGTGTAAGTTAGGAGTTGTATTTAATGTAGTGTGTATGCTACTTTGTCGCCAAGTTTTACAGGGTCATACCGATGACCTTAAAAATGGAACCTACTGCCATTGTGCTTGGTGCTCAGCATGAGCAATGGAGTAGGGAAAATAAGCCAGAAAGCCACAACTAGAAAAACGCCTTGACTGGCCCGACTTAAACCAATCGGCTAGAAACTTAGCCGTATAACCTCATCTAATTTATCTAACTTTACCACTTAGGAGACAATTTTAGTAATGTTGGGAAGCCTGCCTCTCAACCGTATCAATTAACTTATGTACCGCATATACCAAATTGAGTAACAAAATTAGTGACAAGGTGAGTCGCAAACTTCTCACCTTGCATTCAGATTGAAATATGAGTCAATTTCGACTCAGGTTCTAGTGAATAGTGGGTCAAATATTGCCAGTATTTCTATAAGTAACATCCGACTCGTGTCATTTTTATGTTAAATATAACTTTACGTACTGTGTAAGCAAATCACGAGGATGGTGTTATAGGCTTCACGGAATTAGTTAATCTTTTAGCTGCCATCCAGATTATTGGTCACAAACTGAAACAATGTTGTATATATTCATGATTAAGGAACCGAGAATAAACGAAGGTGAATATTAATGCTGATGTCGTGTCTGTATTCTGCTGTCTAGACAACCATGTGTCATCGTAAATGAGGGTGACAAACAGACTGAACTCGAAAAGTGGCTAACGTTACATGTGGTGGCAAGTGGTGGGATTTCGCCAGGTAGAAGTTTTCGAGAACACCAGTTCTGCCGTTCGAGAGATTACACATTGCTCTTCAAGTCAAGAGACGTAGTTCCAGTTACACAGTGGTAGCAGACGATGCAGCTGGCGGCGGAAAGTCGCGTAAAGCGACATAGTGCAGGCACTGACTTACAGAGGTTGGCGAGAGTAGCAGAGTAGCAGAACAGTCAGCAGAGTACGAGGTTTGGAGCTTTGTCGGCCCGAGCACCCCGAGCAGTCGAGGAACACCGTTTCCAACGAACTTGGGTAGAGAACGAGGAGCCTGGTTAGGAGATGATCTTGGGTACCGAGATTCTGCGAAACGTGACGTTGCTTGGAGGGGAGATCAGTACAGAGCACAATACGGTGCCCATTTAAAAAAATTTTCCTCAAGAGTACGGTCCAAGGAATAGGCTGCAGAATGAATTGCTGCTCGAAATCCGTTCGAGGAAAACTTGAGCCCCAGGCGAGCGTTAATGGGCCTGAACTCAAGTTCCCCCAGCATACGGTAGGCCCTATGTCCTTCCCGCACAGCTTGACAGCACAAGTAACTGGGACAATTATCTAGTTCAGTTTGAAATGATTGCTGAACTAAACCGGTGGACCCAGGAAAACAGGGCGCTGTATTTAGCAACAAGTTTAAAGGGACAGGCGAGGGCATTATTGAGCGATGTCGATGGCGTTCGCCGCAGAAATTTTACAGGACTTGTTACTGCCCTGAAAAACAGATTCGGACCTGCAAACCAAACTCAATTATATTGGGCGTGGTTTAAAAACAAGGTCAGACAGCCAAATGAAAATTTAGCTCAGGATGTACAAAGGCTGGCTATGCAGGTACCCTGATGCACCTTACACCATGACTGAAACATTCGCTAAAGATTATTTCATAGACACACTTGTCGATACTCACACCAAGTTGAGGGTCTATCAATCCAGACCCAAAACAATGTCAGAAGTAGTCGTGGTCGCGGTAGAGCTAGAGGATTTTTATGCAGCTGAAAAAAAAGGGCAATTGGAGGACCCCAGTTGAGCGTGCAGTTCTACCAGAAAAGGAAGAAAACCTTGCTGCTCGTCCCTCAATCTCTACCTTGGCCGTAGAGATTTAAGGTATTATGAGAGACGTTAGCACAGTCCCTCTCAGACGGTTTAGACAAAATTGAGAAGAACGTCAAAGGTGCAGAGGCACGTACCGATAAATCGAGAGCTAGGCAAACAGGACAAAGCAAGCAGATCCAACAGTGGCGTGAACAAACTATACATAGGAAACCGCTAATGTGTTGGCAATGCGGAGAATTTGGGCATTTCAAGAGAGATTAGCCCAATGGGGAGACAGCCGCTGCAGGTAACTTAAAGAATCAAGCAAATGAGGCGAAGCAGGAAAACTCTTAAGAACAGAGCTTGGAAGCCGAAGTTCGGTTGTAAATGAAGGGCGTGTCGAGTACAATACAGTTAGAATGGGTGGGACAGCTGGTGAAATTTCTGGAATCTTCGTAGATGGTTACGTGAATGGTGCAGCGGTGAACTTTCTTGTTGACACCGGAGCATATGTAACGATATTAAGACCCAGTATCTATTATGCAATTTCCGAGTCTATCCGTCCATGCTTAGAGACAGTGCCGGTAGGAATGAAACTGAGAGTGCGCTGCCTTCACGGGGGGGGGGGGGGGGCGGGTGGAATTATTCGTTTTAAGACGAATGTGAAGTGAATCACAAAGTATGGGTGGCAGAAATTGAAGTAGATGCGGTCATGGGACTTGATGTCCTAAAAAGTCATTGTTGCAGCCTTGATGCTCGTAGTGGGAAGTTGTCCTGGGATGAAGGGTCGGGTGAACCAACAGGGAGCAGTGAGAGAGACACTGACTCGGATATTTTATGTAGTCGTGTTGCGGTAGCGGATGGTTATTGCTCCAGGGGCGGAAATGCTGGTAGCAGGGAAGTGATGACACAGCTCCTTTAAGGATCATTGCCTAAGACTGTAAGGGTTTATTGCGGCACGATATAATTACAGGCTCTGAGGTAGATGAGGTTGAGGTTTTGGAGGCGGAGATTGCACAAGGAGGCGTAAATGTAAAGTCGGTGGAAACCAAAGTCCAGACACGTGGTAAAATACCCGAATATTGGCATAGTCTTTGGGAGGAAGGTTGTTCTCATCTGAATCCAGATGAACGGAAGCAGCTTGAAACGTTTTGTCCAATTATGCAGGGATATTTGCAAATTCATGTCCTGACTTGGGGCGAGCTTCGATAGTGGAAGACTGAATAGAGACGGGCGATGCAAAACCGATCCGCCAAGCTGCAAGGAGGGTACCAGTTCACATGAAGGAACAAGAAAAAGGAATTTTAGCAGACATGTTAAAACACGGAGTAAAGGAGCAGTCCTCTTGCCCTTGGGCATCGCCTGTAGTAGTGTTGGTTAAAAAGAAAAATGGTGCACTGCGCTTTTGCGTAGACTACCGGAAGCTGAATGCTGTCAAATTGAAAGACTCGAATACCCAGAATAAATGATTTACTTGATGCGCTGTCCGGTTCTAGATAGTGGGTATTGGCAGGTCCTTATGGCGGAGTAAGACAAAGAGAAGACTGCGTTCATAATCGGAAGTGGTTTATTCTAGTTCCGGGTACTTCCGTTCGGCTTGTGCAACGCACCTTTCAGCTTCAAGAGGCTGATGGACCGTGTTCTCGCGGGTCTACATTGGGAGGCATTTCTCGTGTATTTGGACGACGTTATCGTCTTTGGCAATACGTTCAGTAAAGCACTGAGTAGACAAATATTTGACAGATTTAAGGGAGCTGGTCTTAAGTTGAGTCCTGGTAGATGTAAGCTGTTTCAAGAGCGTGTGACCTATCTAGGCTATGTAGTATCCAGGGAAGGCATAAGCACTGACCCAGAAAAGATAAGGGATGTTGCAGAGTGGCCGCAACCTCACGGGTTAACAGATGTTCGTAGCTTTGTAGGACTCTGTGGGTATTATAGGAGATTTATTAATAATTTTCGAACATTGCTGCCCTACTCTTTAAGTTGACCGAAAAACGTCAAAGTTTGATTGGGACAAGGATTGCCAAACGGCGTTTGTCAAGTTAACAAAGGCAATGACTTCAGCAGCGATACTGGCCGATCCAGACTTTTCAAAAGAACTAATTCTAGATATAGATACTAGAGATTTGGAGGTAGGTGCTTATCTACGAGTTATCACGAGTGCAGGAAGGCCAGGAAAAAGTTATTTTATATTTTAATGTCAAAACAGGAGAGACGGTATTGAGTCACGAGAAAGGAATTGCTGGACGTAGTATTATCTATTCGTCTTTGTCATCACTATTTGTATCGCCGTAAATTTGTACTAAGAACAGACTATGCCGCTCTCAGGTGGTTAATGAGATTCAAAAATCCCGAGGGGCAAATTGCAAGGTGGATTGAAGTTTTAGTCACGTACGATTTTGAAATACAGCATCGGCCGGGAAAGCTGCATAGTAACACTGACGGCCTGTTACGCAGGCCTTGTTTGTGGTTCCTGTGAGCACTGTACAGGAAAGAAATAGCAGGAACTGACAAGTGTGAACCTCTACCTCGGCCACTACGAAATAATAAATACAAAGACAAACAGAGCGAGAGCCTACAAGCTAACCCTGAAGAAATCAAGTCCAAGGCTTCACCTGTAGTCTCTGCCAAACCACATGAAGCCGAAGCAGATAATAGTGTAACACATCTGTAAACGATTTCAAGTCCTGAGAGGTGGCGCTCTGTTGATTTGAGTTCTCCCGTGCTTCCAGGCACTATGTTGTGTGATCGCCGGGTTGGGGAGGGGTTCTAAGGGGAGGGGGTTCCCCTCCCCTTTGAAAATTTTTTGAAAAATTAGGTGTCCATACATGCAATCTGGTGCCACATATGCTACCTTTGAAGTAAAATTTTGTGTTTTAGTTTAGGTACAAAAAAAAAAATCGGCATCAGTGATGGGGGCATGGCCTAATGGCTCCTCAAATACACCACTGATAATCATAATATATAAGTTTAACCATTAAAAGCACACTGGTGAATTAATACCGACTATATAGGTACTGTTGCAATCCAAATCAGAACTATGTTTTAATTACCGAGGAAGTTTTTTTAAAGTATCGACTTCCGTTAAGCTACATTATTGCATTATTTTTCATTCAGTAGGTACCCGAAAAATTCTCAGAATATTGCCCGAATTTTTACAAAAATATTTTGTTGGGGGAGCTGCAGCCCCCAGCCCCTGCCTCCTACACCTATGGGAGTATGGTTATTATTATGTATTACAGCGATGCCCCTTGTAGTTTTCAAAAGGTCTTCACAAACCATTTCAGGCAGTTAGTCATGAGAAGACTACTTTAAAAATAAATACAACCATATCAACCGATCGCTACCGTACTACCATAGGGGTGGAGTAAAAGCCAGGTGAAGTGGGCAAAGCGGCTATTTTTATAGTTATATTGTTTCTTTCATTGAGCCACAATTTGTTTCAGCTCTGTCAAGAAGCCATAAAATGTTGGTTTTCTGGATTGTTTTCATAAACTAACGAAAATTTCGAGCATGAAGACACTTGAAAACGATGAAATGATAGCACTAGTATTTTGGATCTCAGTACCGTTCCCTCGTTCCGAAACGATTTTTTTTTAACAGGGGGAGGGGAATTCCCTTAACTCAGAACGACGTCTCATCCTATATACAAAACCTAAGCCACTAGTCAAAAGTCTCATCACACTGAGCTTAGATTGACTGTTTGGTGTGTATATTTTAAATCAATTGAAACGGTATATACTTTAGCACAGAGGTGGAGAACCTTTTGCTTATAACAGGCCATTTGACAGTCATAAGACCGCTCATGGGCCAACGGCACTGTCAATTTGGACAAGGGAAGGGGAACCTCTCCTTCTATGGAAAACACAATACTTTTAGACTACATGCCCGTTACAACTTTTTATAGACAGATACCTATCCTAATCTGGCCAGGTCGTGGATGATAATCAACACGGCTAATGGGTTGTGTATCTAATGACCCCGAAAGCTCTGAAGTGTCTGCAAAACTATGGGCATTTAACTCAAACATTACCGTTACACTCTGTAAATGGCATTATGATGCCTAGAAGCTAATCAGATTACAAATATCACAACGTGATCATTTGTTTTGATTACCTTAGCTCGCACTAACGGCAGGTCCGTTTGTGATGTCTCAAGTATATATACGGTAGTAGCAAACAAGCAACTGAGAAAACGCGCGCGAAGCGCGGCGAAAAAAATGGCGTTTCGAAAGCACTTTATTAATGTTTAACCTTCGCATTGCATTGGAAAGTTATTCACTCCTTTAATTTTAAGCCCACTCAAGGAAAAGGGAGGGCCTAACCCATCTTGAATTACTTTTTTTTTATTTATTATTTTTATTTTTGAAAATTGAAGACCATGCTTTGCAAACTTTTGGGGGGGGGCAAGTGCCCCCCGTGCCCCTATGGCGAGCCGCTAATGACTGAAAGTGTTAGCGAAAGTCTCGGACAGCCAGGCCATAAGCTAGATACAAGGAATTTCCGAAGTAAAAGGGACAGCCCCCCCCCCCTCCCCCCCCATCTTTTTCACCTTCAGGCCTACCTCTGTCACCTTTCTTTGGATTAAATACCGTATTTTTTGAGCTAGGATTATCTAATGAATGTAAGGACTGGTCTGGGTCATCCAACTGTCTAAGAGAAAGAACTTAATACAAAGACCCTTCTGGTTAATCTCTATACTATTACGGGACTATTACGGTATAAGAGGAACATCCTACAGGGAAGTGGTTGTCATTTTGTGATTCCTGTCACCTCCCCTTTTCTCGAGCGCAGAGATATTATACCCCGGGGCGTTCCTAGGGTGTCAGAACACTGGAAATAACCGGGTTCAGCTTGCTGGGAGGCCAATATTCTGCTGAGGGTCTGAAGGTCCGCGTTTCAGCGTACTGATGTTCAGCCGGCAGAGGGTGTCAGAGTACTGAAGGTTGGTGTTAAGCTTGCTGGAAAGGCAAGTTGTCAACGAGGTTGTCAACGCACTGGAAGACTGATGTTTCGGCTGTCTGGAAGGCCGACGCGGTACTGAGGAAGTAAGCGGTCAAAGTTTATTATGTGAGTGCTGCCTAGGCTAGAGTTCCGTACAGTCTGTTCAGGTAACCAGTTCAATCGTTTTGACATAATCATATTAATCATTTGTACATTTATAATTTTGAAATGTAATTTTCTCAATAAGCAAACAGATTTACTTTTGTATTTTAAATTTGGTTGTTTTCTCTCTCATTACGTATTGTGTCAACTACTTCCCTTCTCTCAGTTGTATTTAGTATTCTCCCAACAGTATGAAAGATAGGGATGTAAGGACAATTATTGAGTGGAAAGAAAACTGTAGAGAACCAGACGTTCTTTAGTAGTTTGATCTAAAAAGGGACAAATTTTTCCGACTTTGTACAGAGAAAATGATGCTGACTGAAAATTACACCAAGGTTGCGAACAGCATTACAGGTCTTAACTATTTCATTACCAATATGAAGGCAAGTTAAAGGCATCATAACATTTTTACACCGATTTTCAAACCCTGAGCTGTAAACCAAAACATCCGTTTTCGAATCATTCAAAACCAATAAGTTATTTTGCATCCATGTTCGAATATCACGTAAGCAGTTTTCTACTGAATTAATAGCATCGAGAGGAGATTTACAAGTAAACATACAATTGAGTATCATCAGCAAACATCATGTAATGAAGACCATTCCAAACTAAAATATCTTCGAGAGGTACCGTATAGAGTGTAAATAAGATTGTTCCCAAGCAAGATCCCTGGGGAACACCAAATTTTACTTTAGCTGGCTTAGACTCAAGTCCATTTACTACGACTGACTGGGTTCTTCCAGTCAAGTACAATCTGAACCATGATAAAGCCACACCCGTTATTCTGAATCTGGTCTCAAGATGCCTCAAAAGGATGTCATGGTCAGGTGTATTGAAGGCTGCACTGAGGTCTAACAAAACGAGAATGGCATGCTCATTCTTATAAAAAGCACTGATGATATCAGATACCACTTTTAGAAGAGCCATTTCTGTAGAATGATTAGCACGGTAAGCTGATTGACATTTTGCATAAAGATTATAATGAGAAAGATGCTGATGAATTTGACTTGCAACAATACTTTCAAGAGATTTGAAAAATATTGGTCCATTGGAAACTGGTCTATAATTTTTGAGAACGTCAGTATCATTTCCCAATTTCTTCAACTGGGGGCAGATAATGGCATGCTTTAAATCCTCCGGAATACTCCGTGCTGTAGGGACATCTCAAATAATAATTTTAAAGCTGGAGCCATCACATCAACAGAGTTGCGAAGTAACGAGCCTGGGATAACATCTAGAGCACAAGATTTCTGCACAAATTTACGAGCCGATGGGACCAAAACTGCCGAATTTTGCGAAACTTTCAGGTTCAGGGTCAAGCGGGACAGGTTTTATGCTATTAAGCAGTTTTTGTATTTTGTCCTGGAAAAAGGAACTAAAAACTTCAGGAAGCTGAGATTTGTCGATTTTAAGTAGGGTGTGCGTTAACAGTCACAGCACTCTGACAGGATAGAGAGTCAACGTATTTGAACAGCTGCTTAGAGTCATCACTATTTATTTTCCCTCTATGAAATTTCGCGGCAGCATTGAAACAACGTTGATTGTAGTGCATTCGGGCTTGAAAAAAAAATTGGTGATCGACTTCAAGTTTGGATGTTTGCCATTTTCTCTCCAAGCGCCGAAGCAACCGAAGAGCTTTTACAAATTCGCCGTCAAACCAAGGGACAGTGGCACGGTTTGCAAAGGTCTTCACCTCAGCTGAAGCAAGGTTATCGAGAGCAGTTTTTATGACACCATTAATATGGGTCATCATACCATTTACATCAAAACTGAGATGATTTCGCCTTTTAACCCTAATTCTCTTTTTTGGTGGCTTAGTGACATTCAATGTACAAAGTATCTCAGCATGAACGGATGGCAGTAGACGATTTACACTCACCGACGTATCAAGCTGCTCATGACAGCGGGAAATAACCAAATCCAAAAGGGGTCCTTTTTGATGAGTCGGTCCCTGGATATGCCGAACCAGATTAAAGGAGTCAAGCAAATCTCTAAATTTCATTACTTGAGACAAATGTTCGTCATCAAAATGAAAGTTAAAATCACCAAGAAACAATACCTTTCCAGGGTGCACTAGAACAGACTCCATGAGAGAGCGAAATTTATTTATGAGAGTAACGGGTGTAGAATGATTTGTTTTTGAATACTGTGGCCTTGAAATTGCAAAAAGTTGGACAAAATGCCACGAGAACATATACTCACATCCATATATTCAATTGACTCATAATCTTGCACAGGATTTTGTTTGACATGCAGTCCCGATCGCATCACAATAGCAGCTCCACCTCCTTTCCTTCCTTTGCGAGGGCGATGTGTAATTTCACACCCCTTAAGACTGGTAAGAATTTCTCCCACAGTCGAGTCCAGGTCCGATTTGCACCATGTCTCAGTAATAACGTAGATGTAAAGATTATTATCCAAGATGGGTGCAGTTAAGGCAGCAACTTTATTATCCAATGATCTCGCATTCCACAATCTAATATTGAGCTTGAGTTTCACGCATTGTGAGGATAAGGCATTGATTCTGACAAGCAGACGTTGTCCGGCATCACTACCTTCAGGTTTGTGAAAGCGCTGTGAAGTAACCGTTTCAATCGGTGAACAGACAACTATAGGATTACTGTGATTTACACCCCTCTGAAAATATGTCAGATCACTAAGCCTGTGTCCAGTGGTCATTTTAATAGGCCTCCTAAAATTCCTTCTAGCTTTAGTTCCACGACAGCTACATGTAGATACACTCGCCTAAAAAATTGATTGTATCCATGGAGAAAATAGTTTCCCTTCTCAAAATGAGAGTGGTCATCTTCATGGAAAAGCTCACGCGAAGCATAAGGGAAGGTATGACGTCCGCTGAGTCCATGGTAGCATCCACATCCATGGTGCCGCATAGTAGGCAACATAGGCCTAAGTTAAAGTAATATTGGAGAACGAACCGCGACAACTACGAAAGGCAAAACAGTCAACAAAAACTCACCAGCTTCATACCAGATAAAATTCCTTTACAATAACATAAGTTAAGACTGATACTCACTCTCACATCAAATAACTGGCAAGAAAGCTGAAGAAGTAGGACAAAAATCCCGAAAATTCTAGAGGTACAAAAAACGAGGCTGCCGTTGGAGGCTGTTGGAGGCGCACTTGATGCTGTGACCATGGCATGATTAGGACTACCATACGTCGAACAAGGTCTTTGATGGCGTAGTGGATCAGACCTCGGTTTCTCACGCAGATGTTCTGAGTACCAATTTTTTTTCACTTTTGTTATTCACTTTCGGGAAGGTTAAAAGGTCATATGAGGTCAACAGAAGTAAAGTTGTAAAAACGTCGTAAAACAAACGTCCAGACATTTCGAAAAGGGAGGCTAAAAGCCCCCTTGAATATTCTCCTAGATTAACATATGCTGATTTTCGCGTATTTGTTATTGTTGTTGTGGAGAAAAAGGGGGCTGAGACCGGGAAAGCCCCCCCCCCTTGGATCCGCGCCCGTAAAATGATACAATCAAGAAGTATAAACCTTAGGGATGAACCTGAGGGCAACAAATTACCCCCTTTCAGCAAGGAATCACTTAACCTCTGGGTTTTCTGGTTGAGCGCTCATCCAGAAACATATGTGGATAAATAGATCCATCTCGTTGGCTCATGTCCGTTTATTTTAAATACTGGTAAGTGACGTTAAACTTTTAAGGGGAGGTTTTGCTCGCCTGACTCCTCCCTGAGACAGAAGCACGCACTACACTAGGGAGATGCCAGAATTAGACTGCAAGCTTCACGAGTGCATCAGGGGTGGTCTGAGGGGTACTAGCCACGCTTTTTATTATTGACTGCTGAATAAACTTCAGGACATATGTCTGTGATTTAATTGTTTTTTAAGGCACCCAACAGGAAATACGTTTGTCATTTAATTGTAATTTTAAGGCAGGCAAAACCTTAAAAATCACTTACAATTTTAATTCTTTATTCTAAGGTTTACAATTTGTTAAATACCCTAGAGCCGCCCGGGACCCCACTGGAGCGTTTTGTTTTGATAGACCCACCAGGGGCACAATGGTTGGCGTCTGGGCCCCAACACCTATACAGGGAACGCTCCGCCTCACTAAAACGCCCCAAGCGCCGCTCATGCCGGCCTCCATGTTGGCGTGCCCCTCCGGCGGAACGCTGTGCTCCCATTGCTCCCACTTCGAAAAGTCTGGTGAATCCACTGATACACTGTTGCTTTCAAGGAAGATCGTTAAACAACTTTCTAAGCACCGCGTGTATACGTACTCCTCAAAGTCATAAAAGCTTGACCTGAAATTAATTTTGAATTGAAAGTTTAATTCGGTAATACTTTCAAAATATCTTAGAAAAGGTAAGGGGAGTCAATTCACTCGAGCAAACTCCCTTTATACACCCCGTCCTGTGCCAAAAGTTAGTATACTCACTGGAAATTAAATAAATGAAAATTTGTTTTCCACTTAAATCAAACATTCATTTCAAATCAATCGTTGGGTGAGACAAAAGTGGGCGATAATTGTGACAAAGGTGGTTCTTGTGAAAAGTGGTTGTTGTGACAAAAGTTGTTGCCACAGACGTTCACCTAAAATTTTAACCGATGGGGCCGTTCAGATGGATAGTAAAATGTTTTTAAGTCGTCAATATTTGGAAATGCAACTAGAAGCAATGGAAAAACTCTAGGTGGAATTTTTGTTCCTGTTCTGGATTAATTGGGAAGGTGGAAAATGCGAATGTGAAATATTCAGATGGAAACGTTCTTAAATATTTCCAAAAGTACGTATTAATTTTCAAAATTTTTTAAACATTTTGCAACTGAATATCAAAAAATCTTCTTTCGAATTGTAGACACATGTTTGTGATTAAGCTTTGTTGCAGTTTGGACATGATTCAAACAGTAACCAGAGCTCGAAAGCCGTACAAATGAGTCGAATAAGGTGTTTATAGGTTTGCTTTAAAGAATAGGATATCTAAGATTCACCGTAGGTATGGAGTCATCGAAGACTTTTGTTTAATTTAAGATAGGGGGATCCTGTGCACACTAATGTGAGGAATGCATGGGTACACCGCCCATATGACACGGTAAAGGCTATATTTTAGCATGTGACAAGGGATAGTGGCCTCCGAAAACTTGGGATATCATAAAAGGATTGTGTGTAACCTAACCATGTTTGTTTCTGATTGTATTTTGGGTACCTCGGCCACAGCGTGTAGACAGTATATTTTCTTATCTTTTTAGTAGCAATTTCGCCGAGTAAAGAGCAACTATGACTGCTATTCATCGAAGTCTGGAATAATTAAAACAAGTATCAGGGCAATATTCACTTTTGAAACAAAATTTTGAACGGTGGATTCTCCCAAGGCATTATCACCATCAATTTTTACAAAATTAAAAAACTAGTGTATTCAGTGCCTCCACTTGAGAAATTGGGTTTGGGTGATTTATTTTTTGGTTTGAAAAGGGAGGATCAACAAAACTTATTAAGTTGAAGCAGACGCGTTACATTTGGTACTTAAGATTGAATTACATCGCATCTAAGTGTTATTTTAGCGTTATAAATGCACTGGTAGACTCAAGGTACTCCTATCGCACAAATAAAGGATTTGCTGAGTGTACATTGTGCGTGGCTACTGTTCCGGAAAGCCCAAATATGCCAGCAATGAAAGCACAAATGTGAAATGAAGTTACCACATGTTTTGTCTTACATAAAGTTTAAAAAGCGAATTTAAGCAAGACTAACTTGACACCTGAATGCCTATAACAGTTTGACAAATTTGGGGACAAGGCAAGTTACTTGATTAGTGATGTGATTAAATGAATTGTGACTTCACTCGTGAAAATTTATGACTTGCCTTGACTTGACTTGTTACTTAACCAAATGACATGGGACTTCACTTGTACTTGAAAAAAGGCTTACAGAATTAACTTGCTACCATTTAAAGTAAAAGGACGCAAAGTTTGAAGAAAAAGATCCTATGTGAGTAAAACCGTGGGATTTAGTGGCATAGACGTAGACTTAAAAACATGCTTAAAATTTTCCCTTCTCTGAGAATAATGTATGAGTTATTGTCACTAAGACAGAGCAACATGCTCACTGCCATCCCGGCGTGTTTAGAACATTTTTGGAATGGGAATTTCTGTTTCATTCACTGTAAAAAATATTAGAGAGTCTTGTATGTCCCATGGTACAAACCCAACCTTACACTAAATATAAGTCTGCCTTTAGATAGCCAGAAATATCACATTAGAAACCAAATTTAGCAACTAAACATTTTGCTTGGCCGCACATACGCTATACGCACATACGCTATTTATAATATTGGGAGGAGAAACGTACCTACAAAATCGGTTAATATAGCAAAAAACCTCCAGGGGACTAGAAGTGAGGTAGTTGTCCCCCAGGGTTACGATAATGAATGTGTATGAGTGGATATTATACTAAGTTTTCTTTAGTGTGACTAGGTCATTATTGTCAAACTAAATTTAAGCTGCTATAATGTACTCCAACTCAAGCGCATTCATTCTTTTGTGAAATAATGTTATGGAATATTTTGATGACAGCACCAGACTGTTTTGGGGTATACATTTCTTTCTTTATTGACAGCCATAAGCTGTCCAGATCCTGGCGTTCCTGATGATGGCTTTAAATTTGGATCTGATTATTCTTACAACGAAATCGTCTCCTACAAATGCAGTACCCTTTACATACTGGAAGGCCAGAGTTCCATCAGATGTCAAGCTAATGGGACGTGGAATGCTACTCGACCGACATGTAGATGTATGTAATTTAGTACACGTTACGATCTAAACAGTTTATGGAGATGAAAGCGAATGGTGTTGATGTAATAATCAATTTGAAAGAGACCATTATCAGACAACCAAACCGACCGTTAAGTATTTCCTTATTCTAGATTTGAATAACTACCTTCTCAAAATTTTAGTCAGTGTCTGATAAGTTACCGTTTCTGTACATCTTTTACATGTTCATAGTCTGTTATTTTCATGTAGAATTTTTGGTCAAAAGGAATGTACTTGAAATATCAGTGTTGATCTTGAATTTCTATGTTATCTTTCCTTTATTTTATAAAAAAGATATCAAAGCATTTTATCACAACTAGTTAATCATATTTACAAGTTTACAGTCCAATCAGTTTGTAGGGAAGAAATTTTAAACAAAGTTTTCCATGGCTTGATTTTCGAAATTTTTATTCTGGTTTCATTTGTACGTCTCCTTCAGTGATTCAATGTCGTCGTCCAGACGAACCTCGCAATGGACATATAGATGCCGACCTTGAATATTACGGTCAGCAAGGAGCAATAAGGTTTGATTGCGATAGCGGTTATACACTACGGGGAAGTAGCGTCATCACTTGCAACGAGCACGGACAATGGTCTCCTCCTCCCCCTCTTTGCGTGGGTACGATTATACTTCAATATTATATGCTGTGCGTATCATATCCAAGATGTACCTGTTCGTCATATTTGACATACCACTTTGTTTCAACAATGGTTGGATATGGTTTCTTCAGATATATAGTAAAGATTGAATATTTATATTATGCATATACAAGTGGAATTCTTTACTGTAAAGTACTTGAATGTAAAAGAAAGTGATCTATAGCATTCTGTAGATTACTTTGAAAGCAATCACAATATAGTATGATGGACATTCCCAACTCAGAACTAAATCTGGAACCAAACTCAGAACGGATATGTGCACCTTCGGAGACCCTCTGGCCTGGATTTGCGTCTAACAATCCGATATACTTTATTTGCCGTCTCAGCCATATCTTTTCACCACTTGGTAAAATGAAAAGTAGCAAAACTCTTAAGTCAGTGTCATTTGATTACTACAGTGATACACACTCAGGACTCAATTACATATTAAATTGTTAATTAATAAGACGAAATGCCCATATTTTTTATCAAGTTGTAAAAGTAATAAAGCCAGTTGTTCATTTGGCTTTTTTCTTTGTTGCAAAATGTTGCATACAATTGAGTTTTGTTCTGTCAGATTCAATCAAGAGTTACACTTCTTGATTTTGCTTGTGTCACGGATGGTCATTACTCTTTAAATGAATACCATGTCCATTGACGTTACACTGACGCCACGTAAGAGGACAGAAAATGACGCTAGCAGATGAAATACATGACTCACTGTTTGTACGAAGTAGCCGTCACAGGCTGAACTAGACTCATGCGTGTATCCGATTGTAAAAATTATAACTGTCTTAATTTGCCTAGCTGTAAGGCTCCATGTTTACACCATCGTATATTTGGTCAAAACATCATCATACATTTGTATGAAGATGCTAATGAACAAACGCTAGATCGTGTGCCTTTCCAAAAAATGTGAACAACAACAAACATGTATGAAGGTATTCAAATTTTGACTTTCATGTTTCATCTTTCCCACAAGTTCTCAAACATTTGTATGACGAAGTTCATGGACGAATGTATGACGTGAAGACTGGCCGTAAATTGTCATGTTACGCTCTCATCTCAGCCGAGGGTTTGGGGGAGGAGGTTGTTCTGAGACGTCATATGCATACGGTCTATAAACAAAGTTCATATACTTAATAATTTCAAACATTTCACTGTATTTTAGGTTTATCTGTATAAGCAGGGTTCGTATTTATGCCACAGCCTGTTATTCCACCTCTTTTAATTTAAAAACGCAAGAATTTTCCAACTGTTTCAAGTAAATTTTCATCATTGAAGGTATTTGCTTCATTTGGACCACGAATGTTGTTAAGAATGAGGTGTCCTTGAGAGCATTACCCACCCACGCAAATGCGTTTACTCGTAGCTCAATGTTGACACATTTACGAACATTTCCCACGGGGATTTTTCCTCCACTCGGATGGTGTGGCTCCATGAAAGACATAGCTACGCCAAATTATGCAAACGATCTAAGATGAGAGAAATATTTGGAAAAAAATCTTGAAACGCCAAACAACGTTTTTAAAGAGCAGCTACGCTACTGAAACCTCTTGCAAACAATGCAACTTGCCAATACCTTATTGCAATTTGTCGTGGTGTTCTGCGGGTATTGTGGAAGCTGCAGATTTTTCACATTCACTTGACGAAAAACATCAATGAACCTCAAGCACGCTAATGGCAAGCACTGCCAAGTTGACACTAACTTAACCAAGCACTTAAGTTGGTCCCCAGTGTGACCATTGTATATGGTGCTACTTGCCTTCATAAGGTTGAAGCTTATGAAAGACAAGGGGTGCGTCACGGGGAGTGAACATGACATTTCGCTGATAGTTTGATGACTTTAAATATGTCCGGAAGTTGATGATACAGAATCTTTGGACAATAAATAAAAACCACCTCAGTTCAGATTGCGAAAGAAGTGTGTCAATGTAATAATGGGTGACATTTCCTGAAAACTTTCTCATCAACTAAATCAAATGTGTTTGTATTTGTTGCTTTTAACTCACTATATGTGTGTGTATATATATATATATATAACCCTAAATTGTATATTTGGGAGACCTTTCCATTGACTTACACACTAATTTCTAACCAAGTTTTCTAACCCTGAAACTATCAAAACGTGATATTTAGAGCCTAGAGAATATTATAAAACTGTTTTCAAAAATAAAAAAGGGCTACAAATAATACCTAAAACATTACAGAGGCATCGAAAGTCTCAGTAATAGCATCCTCATTAAAATAACAAAGAAAATTATTTCCCGAAATTCTTATAGAGATATATATAAATATACAGATATATATATATATATATATATAAATATGTATCCTTAAATTTTCTTTAAAGTCCAGCATTTCAAGATTATACGCCGCTTCTCGGGGCCCTATAACCTGTTCAATTGAAACAAACTGGATCGTCTTAAAGTTTTCGATCGGTTTATAAATTAAAAAATTCCAAATATTGTCAGAAGACTCTTCTATATACATTTTAATTAGCATTGACTATACGATGTCAGAATCAAATATCACCTATTATACGTAGTTATATCTTGGTGGCGATAGCTTAATAAGTATACTGTAAACTGAACAAAATTGTACGAGGCACATTGGACAATGTCATTTCTTTTTTCAGTGCTTCCTATTTCGATACATTGAACTACACTTTAAAAACCGTTATTGTCATTTATTACCATTCTGCAGATACATTTACCCACCTAAGCCTATTCGCCTACGGAAACGGTGGCCTTATTGCCATTACCGGCGTTTCTTATTTGGTGTGGATGATATAACTTAAGCGCACTTAAAAGCATGACTATTCAAATTTTGTTGTTTTAAATGACAATTTCGTTTTTGTTACACTTATGTCCCTGAAAAGGGGTTTCCTTGTAGCACAGATCTCTTTTAATAGCAACTTTTCGTAACGAAGTCTCACTTTCTTTATTGGAAAACTATTGACTGCCATATCGAAGGCAAAGCCAGTTACCAATTGATTTTTATAAGCTCCGATAAGCACAGTATGCTGAATTAGTTTTCATTCATAAGTCCGGTCATTACTTCTGACTATGTCACCCCATCCCCTACCTAAGACGAGACACCATGAAGTTGGAGCAACAAGTTACCTTGAAATGTAGCTAAGGCTTCTTTGAGGTCAACATTAATTGAAACACTTTGTGCAGATTTGCATTCCCGAGCTCTACAGTTTATACTTTGTTTTGAGCAAGATTCGACCGCTTAGGAAAGTCTTTGATGTCCCATTGTACAAACCCAACAGCAAAATACTAAATATAACTTTGCCTTTAAATAGCCAGAAATATCACATTAAAAACCAAATTTAGCAACTAAACATTTTGCTTGATGAGCTTAATCTCACCAGAGTACTTTTCGCGAAGTAACGTGGCCGCACATACCTTATTCATGACATTGGACGGAGAAATGTACCTACAAAATCGGTTAATATAGCAAAAAACCTCCAGGGGACTAGAAGTGAGGCAGTTGTCCCCCAGGGTTACGTTAATGACTGTGTATGAGTGGATATTATACTAAGTTTTCTTTAGTGTGACTAGGTCATTATTGTCAAACTAAATTTAAGCTGCTATAATGTACTCCAACTCAAGCGCATTCATTCTTTTGTGAAATAATGTTATGGAATATTTTGATGACAGCACCAGACTGTTTTGGGGTATACATTTCTTTCTTTATTGACAGCCATAAGCTGTCCAGATCCTGGCGTTCCTGATGATGGCTTTAAATTTGGATCTGATTATTCTTACAACGAAATCGTCTCCTACAAATGCAGTACCCTTTACATACTGGAAGGCCAGAGTTCCATCAGATGTCAAGCTAATGGGACGTGGAATGCTACTCGACCGACATGTAGATGTATGTAATTTAGTACACGTTACGATCTAAACAGTTTATGGAGATGAAAGCGAATGGTGTTGATGTAATAATCAATTTGAAAGAGACCATTATCAGACAACCGAACCGACCGTTAAGTATTTCCTTTTTCTAGATTTGAATAACTACCTTCTCAAAATTTTAGTCAGTGTCTGATAAGTTACCGTTTCTGTACATCTTTTACATGTTCATAGTCTGTTATTTTCATGTAGAATTTTTGGTCAAAAGGAATGTACTTGAAATATCAGTGTTGATCTTGAATTTCTATGTTATCTTTCCTTTATTTTATAAAAAAGATATCAAAGCATTTTATCACAACTAGTTAATCATATTTACAAGTTTACAGTCCAATCAGTTTGTAGGGAAGAAATTTTAAACAAAGTTTTCCATGGCTTGATTTTCGAAATTTTTATCCTGGTTTCATTTGTACGTCTCCTTCAGTGATTCAATGTCGTCGTCCAGACGAACCTCGCAATGGACATATAGATGCCGACCTTGAATATTACGGTCAGCAAGGAGCAATAAGGTTTGATTGCGATAGCGGTTATACACTACGGGGAAGTAGCGTCATCACTTGCAACGAGCACGGACAATGGTCTCCTCCTCCCCCTCTTTGCGTGGGTACGATTATACTTCAATATTATATGCTGTGCGTATCATATCCAAGATGTACCTGTTCGTCATATTTGACATACCACTTTGTTTCAACAATGGTTGGATATGGTTTCTTCAGATATATAGTAAAGATTGAATATTTATATTATGCATATACAAGTGGAATTCTTTACTGTAAAGTACTTGAATGTAAAAGAAAGTGATCTATAGCATTCTGTAGATTACTTTGAAAGCAATCACAATATAGTATGATGGACATTCCCAACTCAGAACTAAATCTGGAACCAAACTCAGAACGGATATGTGCACCTTCGGAGACCCTCTGGCCTGGATTTGCGTCTAACAATCCGATATACTTTATTTGCCGTCTCAGCCATATCTTTTCACCACTTGGTAAAATGAAAAGTAGCAAAACTCTTAAGTCAGTGTCATTTGATTACTACAGTGATACACACTCAGGACTCAATTACATATTAAATTGTTAATTAATAAGACGAAATGCCCATATTTTTTATCAAGTTGTAAAAGTAATAAAGCCAGTTGTTCATTTGGCTTTTTTCTTTGTTGCAAAATGTTGCATACAATTGAGTTTTGTTCTGTCAGATTCAATCAAGAGTTACACTTCTTGATTTTGCTTGTGTCACGGATGGTCATTACTCTTTAAATGAATACCATGTCCATTGACGTTACACTGACGCCACGTAAGAGGACAAAAAATGACGCTAGCAGATGAAGTACATGACTCACTGTTTGTACGAAGTAGCCGTCACAGGCTGAACTAGACTCATGCGTGTATCCGATTGTAAAAATTATAACTGTCTTAATTTGCCTAGCTGTAAGGCTCCATGTTTACACCATCGTATGTTTGGTCAAAACATCATCATACATTTGTATGAAGATGCTAATGAACAAACGCTAGATCGTGTGCCTTTCCAAAAAATGTGAACAACAACAAACATGTATGAAGGTATTCAAATTTTGACTTTCATGTTTCATCTTTCCCACAAGTTCTCAAACATTTGTATGACGAAGTTCATGGACGAATGTATGACGTGAAGACTGGCCGTAAATTGTCATGTTACGCTCTCATCTCAGCCGAGGGTTTGGGGGAGGAGGTTGTTCTGAGACGTCATATGCATACGGTCTATAAACAAAGTTCATATACTTAATAATTTCAAACATTTCACTGTATTTTAGGTTTATCTGTATAAGCAGGGTTCGTACTTATGCCACGGCCTGTTATTCCACCTCTTTTAATTTAAAAACGCAAGAATTTTCCAACTGTTTCAAGTAAATGTTCATCATTGAAGGTATTTGCTTCATTTGGACCACGAATGTTGTTAAGAATGAGGTGTCCTTGAGAGCATTACCCACCCACGCAAATGCGTTTACTCGTAGCTCAATGTTGACACATTTACGAACATTTCCCACGGGGATTTTTCCTCCACTCGGATGGTGTGGCTCCATGAAAGACATAGCTACGCCAAAATATGCAAACGATCTAAGATGAGAGAAATATTTGGAAAAAAATCTTGAAACGCCAAACAACGTTTCCAAAGAGCAGCTACGCTACTGAAACCTCTTGCAAACAATGCAACTTGCCAATACCTTATTGCAATTTGTCGTGGTGTTCTGCGGGTATTGTGGAAGCTGCAGATTTTTCACATTCACTTGACGAAAAACATCAATGAACCTCAAGCACGCTAATGGCAAACACTGCCAAGTTGACACTAACTTAACCAAGCACTTAAGTTGGTCCCCAGTGTGACCATTGTATATGGTGCTACTTGCCCTCAAAAGGTTGACGCTTATGAAAGACAAGGGGTGCGTCACGGGGAGTGAACATGATACTCCGCTGATAGTCTGATGACTTTAAATATGTCCGGAAGTTGATGATACAGAATCTTTGGACAATAAATGAAAACCGCCTCAGTTCAGATTGCGAAAGAAGTGTGTCAATGTAATAATGGGTGATATTTCCTGAAAACTTTGTCATCAATGAAATCGAATGTGTTTCGAAATTGTTGCTTGTAACTCTCTCTCTCTCTCTATGTGTGTGTGTATATATATAGGGTCGAAATGCTGCGGAGCACTATAGTAGTATGTTGGTCGGTAAAGATTGTAAAAAGTGCTAAAGGTTTGCGGAAAATTTCACGACGTTTCGAGCATAGACTCTTCATCAGGTGGCAAAGAAATGCAACTGAACAACAAAGAAGTAGAAATAGAGAAGAAACACATTGAAGAAAGGTACGGAAAACCGGTCGTTCAGAGCCATCACGGTGTAAAAATGCGTGTTTCTTCTTTCATTCTACTTCTTTGTTGTTCAGTTGCATTTCTTTGCCACCTGATGAAGAGTCTTTTCCGCAAATTTTTAGCACTTTTTACGATCTTTATCGACCTATATATATATATATATATATATATATATATATATATATATATATATATATAAACCCTAAATTGTATATTTTGGAGACATTTCCATTGACTTACACACTAATTTCTAACCTTACTTGTTTACTCTGAAACTATCAAAACGTGATATTTAGTGTCTAAAGAACATTCTAAAACTATTTCCGACATTAAAAAAGGACTACAAATAGAACCTAAAACATTACATAGACATCGAAAGTTTCTCTAATAGCATCCTCATTAAAATAACAAAGAAAATTATTTCCCTAAGGTTTTATGTAGATGAATATATTTTTAAATATATATCCTTGAATTTTCTTTAAAGTCCAGCATTTGAAGATTGTGGGCCCTTCTCGGGGCCCTATAACCCTGAGATTCTACATTGCAAGCAATTTTTTAATAACTAGTCCATCGGTTCATAAATTATAAAATTTAAAATATTGTCAGAAGACTCTGTTATAAACATTTCAATTAGCATTGACTATACGATGTCAGAATCAAATATTACCTATTATACGTATTGATATCTTGGTGACGATAGCTTCATAAGTCTACTGTAAACTGAACAAAATTGTACGAGGCACGTTGGACAATGTTTCTTCTCGGTCCTTCCTTTTTCGATACATTGAACCATAGACGTAGGAAGCGGGGTTTGGAGGCTTTAGTCCCCAGTCAAAAATGTGGGGGGTGAAGTTTGTATCCGCTCGCCCATCCAAGGGCAGAAACCACTTATCTGTCTCTTCTGTAAGAAATGTCAAAAATTTGCAGTAATTTTTCCTAAATTTTGTCCGAACTGTTGCACCAATTTGCATCTGAGGACCCTCAAATACCCAACACTTTTCCAAAGGGGACGGGGGGTACCCCCTCTCCGCAGACCCTCCCCCAGGACGGCTATCCGAAACAAGGTTCAGTCCTCCAATCTCGGAAAGCTTCCTACGTCTATGTATTGAACTGCACTTTAAAAACCGTTATTGTCATTTATTACCATTCTGGAGATGCATTTACCCACCTAAGCCTATTCGCCTACGGAAACGGTGGCCTTATTACCATTACTGGTGTTTCCTATTTGGTGTTGATGATATAACTTAACCGCTCTTAAAAGCATGACTATTCAAGTTTTGTTGTTTTTAATGACAATTTCGTTTTTGTTACACTTTTGTTCCTGAAAAGGGGTTTCCTTGTAGCACTGATCTCTTTTAATAGCAACTTTTCGTAACGAAGTCTCACTTTCTTTATTGGAAAACTATTGACTGCCATCGAAGGCGAAGCCAGTTACCAATTGATTTTTATAAGCTCCGATAAGCACAGTATGCTGAATTAGTTTTCATTCATAAGTCCGGTCACTACTTCTGACTATGTCACCCCATCGTCTATCAAAGACGAGACACCATGAAGTTGGAGCCACAAGTTACTTTGAAATGTAGCTAAGGCTAACAAGTTAATTTAAAATGTAGCTAAGGCTTTTTGCGGTCAACATTAACTGTAACTAGTAACTTTTCCAAAATTATAACTGGAAGTTGTAACGAGTTACAATTTTATTGTATTACTGAAACTTTAGCATGTTACTTTCAGTGTGTAAGGAGAACAGCCCTGATAACTGATACGGTAAATGGCTACTTAAAAATGCAGTGATATGTGCCTTTAATGAAATCATAATCCGTTTTGAATGAACACAATTCAATAACGATTATATTTTAATCCCCACCACCCCTTCCCCCGTCTATTTTTGAGACTAAGTTTATTGATAGAGAATAAAGACGCCTGTGGCCAGAAATCTCTAAACAAAAACCTTTTTTCTGTAAAGTTTAAGTAGATTTTGTATAAAGAATGACAATGCATCTTGAACAGGCTTCATCTTGAAAGACAAGAGCAGTTAAGTAATTAATATATCTTCTCGACCACTAAAAACACATGCAGATGCAATTTTTCTCACCATGACTTTCGATTATCCTTTGATTTTAACGATTAGGCCACTTTCAAAGGGAAATTTGAGTGCCCCCCTCTCTTCTTGTTATCTTTTGTGGATAACGAAAAGTTGGAACCCTTTACAAAATCAACGTAGGCTATTTGCAGAAGTTGGTCAAATAGCCTACCTCCTAGCTCACAAGATATTATCAGGGCAATGTCTGGCAATGGTGTAGTTTATTTTATCACTGTGCCATACTGCTGTCTTCCTTACAATTATTTCCTCTGATGATGTAAGCGATGAAGGAATTTATTACAGTGGGAAGTTCTGAACCTTTTTGACGTTGATCTCATGGTTCAGTCAGAGAGATGCTCCTTGCTTTCAAACCATCCTTTTTCACTCCATCAACCTAGAGGAGTCAATATGTCACTTCAATGGGACTGAAACGCCAAATGACAGACAGTAGAAGACCATTATGTCTTTATAACACGAATTGATTAAATTGGACGCTACCTACACAGCTGTACACTGTCCTGTTCATCTTTGATGATGGGAAATGATTTCAGGTCATTGTATGAAGTAACGTTTTCCCTTTTAATGGTCTACACGTTATTCATTTTCAATGTGGCTTCCAGACAACTGGCTACAGTATTTATGGCAAAACACCAATTGTAGTAAGTATGGAATTAGGTTTACGTAATCCTACCACGTCTCTCTTCGACTTTGTGTAACAATGGCTTGTTTATTAATGGTAGGGTTAAGAGTATTTAATATCTACGTATCACACATCTTTCCAGTTTGGACGATTCGTTTTGCAATAGAAAATCGTGTGTTTATGGGTAAAACTGAAATTGGTTGCAAAAAGAAGAGTAGATCAATATTAATATAGCTATATAAAAACCGTGGGGATGGTCACATCTTGAAGTGAAAGGTCTTGATAAATATAGAAACAATCGTTGTTTAAAGTCGTTGTCTCAAACCGAGAGATAAAGCCTATCGATACAGTTGAGATAAAACTGGGTTGGCGTTCGAGGAACAAAATTAGCCCCTCCGATATTATACATGTCGTAAGGTATTAACACTCAGTTATGCCACTATTGTACTAGGACTGTTAGTCTCACAAAACTGGCAACTGATAAAGCAGTTTCTGGCTCATTAATAGTCTGGCGTGTCTGATCCCATTAACATTCATGCCCTAATATATACTATAATACAAGGGTATTTATTCTAATGTAAAACGTTTTCTAATTGAACACTATATACAAAGTAAAAAAATGGTAACTGCTCTTTAAAACTGAAAGACGTTCACTTTCCTCTAAATAAATCGTCCTCAATAAAGCTTTCCGTAGCATGACTGTAGTATTTAACATATGTGTGTATGAAGAAAATCATGTCTTAAGGATAAACCAAAGGTGTTAAGTTTATTAAAAATTAGGTAAAGATTTTCAATTTTTTTTCTATTTTCCTACCCATGATAACAGCTACAAAGTAAAAATGACGTAAATAAGAGCCGAACAGATTACATATGGTTGAAATCAACTACTATTCCTTAAAACTTCATCTGATATATGTTGATTGCCTTTACCTTTTGTACCATTAGTGGACACAAGAGAAGCCTTGTAGGATTCTCAGACAAATGAAAAGCGTCTAAAATTATTTCTTCTTCTGTAAAAGCAAAACTGACAGTGGACAGAAATTGTGATTGTTGTTTCATTAATATTCATGCCCTAATATATACTTTTATACCAGGTTATTTACTCTAATAAAAAAGCAATGTTTTCTTATTTAAAACTACACAATATTTAATTTCCCAAAGTGTAACTGTTCTTCAAAACTAAAAGAGGTATACTTTTCTCTAAATAACGCGTCCTCGATAAAGCTTTTCGTAACATGGCTGTTGCATTTAACATTTGATGACATTAAAAAGCGTCAGTGGTGGATCCAGGAGATATTGATGGGTGAAAATGAGTCTGCCAAAGGAGTTATGAGGAAATTTTACATAAGTGATTAATGGCAAGTCTCGAAAGTGTTTTTAAGGCATGTAGGCGTCATTATTAGGTAAAATCTGCATTCAATACAGATTTTACAAACACTGCGTATCAACCAATTGCATTAAAGGAGTGGTGACGAAATTTCGTGCGCAGACTGGTGAAGAACATTCAATATGTTTTCCAAAAATAGCAACATCATGATTGCTTTACGTTTACCCGGAAAGGCATCCTGATGTCTGATACCTTTGTACAAATAGTTTGAGTTATTTCCAATTTAATACCCTGAATAATTATCCAAGGTTTTCTCATAGGTTATGTAGGCCTATCTCTTAAATGACCATTTTCTCATGAATACAAGTTTTATTGTATTATGACAGTTATATTGAAAGAGAGTCATCTCTAATTTACCTACTGATGATTTGGGAAGTGTGGAAACAAAGGATGCGAAAACCTCTATTCCAAAGAATTATAAGGTAGTGTGTCTTATAGTTCGCATGATGACAAAAGCTTTGTATTTGCACACATTCTTTGTACCACGGTATTTCACAAACAAGTGCAATAACCGACATCCAACGATTATTGTGTAATCACGGTTTCATGTATGTAAAAAGCTTGTAGTTTCTTTTTACCTTTCTTTATGCTTTATTCTTTCATATTTAAGGTCAGTGCCGTATTCCTTCATGTCCTTCCCACGGACGATGGACGATTAATAGTGGCGACTGGTATAGTAATTGCCGGTTGAATAAAATGGTCCACCCAGGGTTCCGTTTGACATATCGATGCGACAACAGTTACTTCAAATGTCAACTGATAGAACCCGTATGCAATGATCGCGTGTGGGAACCAGACACACAAAACCTGTGTGTACCACGTGGGTATTCCTAGTTATCAGAATATCGTAGTTGTAGCTTCCCAAATGAGCAAGACTTCTTCTATACCTCATACTGCATTAGCTTTTGTGCAGATCTTTAATGTCGCATCTATGATGGCTAGCACTATTTTTATCAAGGTATATCAATGTACTACATTTCTATACATACACTTTCAATTTGCCCTAATTATAAAATACCTGGCTGTACAATGCCTTGCTATAAAATATCTACTTTTTTGTTACAAGGTATATCCTTATAATATACTTCGTAACCTTTCATTCGTTTCTCTCCAGTCGGGTGTAGCTTTATAACGTTACGTGACCCTCAGTTGACAGCGAGTTACAGATACAGTGGTACAAATAAGTGCTTCCATCCTACCTATCACCAGCAGGGCGCTGTCGCTGAATATTCATGTAACCTTGGTTACAAAATTCCTGATGGATGTCCAAACCAAGCCACATGTGTCGGAAGCAATTGGTTGCCTCAACAACAACCGGTCTGTGTGGAAGGTAGGAAATGGAGTTTTTGATAAAAAATTGTAACAAACATGAATCACCCACTGGCCAAGTATGCGATCCCTCACAGTTATCCTCATTAAGATGTCATGGTTACAAGGTTTTGACCTTTTGTGATTTCAAATGACCGTTGACCTCCATGGAAAACGATAGTTGTCATCTACTCAATATTAACAATCCACATGCTAAGTATGAGATCCCTAACAGTTATCCTTCTTGAAATATTGTGTTAACAAGATTTTGACCTTTAACCTCTCGTGACCTCAAAATACCCTTGACCTCCACAATAGGATCATCTACTTAATATAGGCAAGTTACATGCTAAGTATAAGATCCCTCACAATTGCCCTCCTTGAGATATCGTGTCTACAAGGGTTGGACCTTTTGACCTCTCCTGACCTCAAATGACCTTTGAACTCCACCACAAAAAATAGGAATCATCTACTTAATATGGGCAATCCACATGCTAACTATGAGGTCCCTCACAGTTACCCTTCTTGAGATACATCGTTTATAAGGTTTAAACTTTTGACCTCTGGTGACCCAAAATGACATTTTATCCCCACGAAAAACAGTAGTGACCATTGACTCAATATGGGCAATCCACATGCTAAGTATGACATCCCGCACAGTTACTATTCTTGAGTTATAGTGTTTACAAATTTTTTTAACTTTTGACCGTTGATGACCCTAAATGATCTTTGACCTTCGCCAAAAACAAAAGGGATCATTCACTTCATATTGGCAATACACAAGATAAGTATGAGATCTCTCACATTTACCTTCTTGAGATATATCGTTTACAAGTTTTTGACCTCTGGTGTCCCCAAATGATCTTTGACCTACACCAAAGACAATAGAGATCATCTACTTAATGTGAGCAATCCACATATTAAGAATGAGATATCTCTCACCCTTTCTGAGATATAGTGTTTACAAAGATTTGACCTTTTGACCTCTGGTGACCTCAAGTCACCTTTGAACTCCAGCAAAAACAATAGGGAACATTTACTGAATATGGACAATCCACATGGTAATTATGATATCCCTCAAGTTTATCCTTGTTGAGATATCTTGTTTACAAGCAATTTCAAAGGTACTCACCATTTGACCTTCTAGTGACTCCAAATGTCCTTTGCCCTTCACCAAAAATAATAGGGATCATGTACTTAATTCACATGTTAAGTATGAGATCCCTAGAAGTTACCCTTCTTGAGATCTTGAGCGTGTTTACAAGCTAAGTATCACATACATAAATATAAATAAACACACACGGCTACACCATCGCATAGCTCCCTCTGACTACGTCAAAGAATCAAAAACTGTTGAAGGTGAAACAGGTGGAAAAATCTGGAGAGAATGAAATTTGCCAGTCTTGCCAACTTTAGTTCTTTTGTTTTGTCAGGACCTGTAAGTGTGATATGTTGTACAGAAGGGGTGTTAGAGGGTTTTCTTCTAAAATCAGTCTGTTCAATGTCTAAACCTACTTGTTTTTACTTTAAATCCAGTAAAGACTCTTGTCTTTCCTTGGCGTTGTAGTTCCTTACAGGGGCTTTCTTGGTTATATTTACACTGGTGTCTTGAGAATAGCACCACAAAGCACGAGGCGTTGTTATTGCTTCAGTAGGTATTTGTTTTTAACGCATAAATATTTCCTTCCTTTGTCTTTTTTTCAAAAGTCATGGAAAAACTGTCCATTCTGCTGTATTCTTTTGAGTTGACTTGACCAAGCCAATACTACACTGCGAGGAATCTTAATACTTGTTACATTTAAAATTTTAATGTTTCAACAATGTACAACCTTAACGACTTTCATCTCATTTGTAAGCTGAGAATCAAAACCAATCCTTCATTTCGTTGTTGCCCCTTGTAAAAAGTTTCATTTTTGTTTTGAATTTTTCCAACAGTTACCTGTCCATACATTCATTTTCCAAACGGAAGTGTTACGTATCAACAGAATGGACCATTTACATCAAACAGAGGACACACTGCAACAGCACATTTTCGCTGTATCGAAGGTTACAGGCTGGAAGGCCACACCATTTCTTGCAACAGCGGAATTTGGAATGATACTATTCCAACATGTGTAGAAGGTAATAGAGATATAAACTGTTGAAGTTGCTTACGAACATTGTCATGGCCGTACGCAGAGGGTGAAGGGTCATCAAGGGCCGCTGAACCTTTCACCCCCCCCCCCCAAAAAAAAAAAAAAAAAAAACAAAATTTCAAATTGATTGCCCATTACCTTTATCTGTGTGAATTTAACAAAAGATTGTTTAGAACTTTTAAGTCACGAAAAGTGCCATTTACAGCAATATGGAACAGGCCCGTAATGAAGGGAGGGAGCGAAGGGGCAACCACCCCTTGAGGATATATCAGTGTTCGCGCTTAGGTGAGCGATTGCGCGATTTCCGCACCAGGCTTCTACAATCTCGCAAAGTTACAATTTCTATGAGGGGAAATTCCTGCATCGTTTGTCCTTCCCAATGTGTTCATATTGTTGTCAAAATGGGCCTTCCTCGCCTAATTACAGTGCAAATAACACTTCTTGCACAATGAGTAGAAAAAATGCTGCGTTGGAACGTATGATGCGATTGGCTAGTATACCGCTATTCTTAAAAGAATGACATCTAAACCAATGGAAAGTTCGTTTTCATATGTGCACTTGTCTGTTACGAAGACAAGCTCGATAGCTAGCCGCACACATGCATAGTTCATACTACATAAATGGTACATTCAATGAACACAACACGACGCGATCTCTACCTTCATACTGTGAGCTAGGCTAGGCCGGCCAGGGTAACATACTCGCTACTGTACGTCGTGATTGTTCCTTGCTATGGCTACCACATGGGTTTCACATGCGATCGTAAGAAGAAAGTTAACATTCCAAACAAACTGGTTAAAACCTTGGCCATGGTTGCGCTATAAAAAAACGTTTTTTTTTTTACTTTTTGAAAATCCCTTCTTTAAAAATGAAAATCCCTCCTAATATTTTTTAAGGAGGCATTTCTCTCCTTAATTCTGAAGCTTAGCGCTAACACTAGCATATATTTTAAATTTTCATTCATTCTGCTACAAGCCGTTTTGACATTCAACCTGAATTTGTTCCCTTGACAAATTCTGCCGACGCGTTTCTCATTATAATTTTTGGCATGGTTATCTTGGTTTACATGTTAACAAACTTCTTACCTATTCCCCACCGTGCAAAATAAAATTCCTGCACATGGCCATGAAAACTAAAAGAAAAACGAAATTTACGAAAGAAACCAAATAAACATGCCCTGTGGACCACAGTAGCGGACGTTTATACTATGCAATTGGTACAGAGACTCTTCAATGATATTGAACTAGTGTAACAGCAAATAGATCTGAAGTATGTTAAGATTAAAAATTCCAGAAATTTCATGGCACTGCAATTTCTTCATCTTAAAAAAGAAAAAAAGGATGGAGGTAATCATACGGCTGTATAATTGTTTTTCCTGTAGAACCTTGTTCCGTGGCTTCTTTAGAGCGGTATGATATAGATGTTCAGTACGCAGTTCCTCCAGGGTCGAAAGAAATTACCACAAGACTTAAACCAGCTGGCACAACTGCAAATTTTACTTGTAGACAACTTGGGTTTGAAGCAAGTCAAACGAAGACATGTGAACGCGGAAGATGGAGAGGAGCCGATCCAGTATGTTTAAGAAGTAAGTATTATGTACGCTTACTCCATAGATATTATAGGTAGTATATTACTTCTTGGTCATATGGTGCATCCCCATACTGGGAGAAACGCCTTAACACAATTAAGTGCTATGCAATAGGTACAAATCTGTCTTCTATTATATAACAATCACAATATAGCCTATACTATATATACATATATAGCTTAATATTATATATATAGCCCATATTATATATACATATATATATATATATATGTATATATATATATATATATATATATATATATAGAGTTGAGTCGGTAAAGCTGAAAAATCTGGGCGAGGTGAAAAAGCAATGTTGACTCCACCGGGATTCGAACTCGGGACCTCCCGCTTGCTAGTGCGGACGCTCTAACCACTGAGCCATGAAGCCAAGATGGTTTGGCCTTTGTTCAAACCCCATATGAAGCACTCGCAGTTCACCTCCTGAGCAGGCACCTATTTTGGGAACAGCACTAGTTCTCCTTTGATGCAAGCCCTACCAGAGATCAGAATTGATGCAATTCAGCCGAACACAATTGTCAACCCGCCAGCGGATCTCCGAAGAGATGCAGAAACGTGTGACAGCACAAAGTTGACGGTGAATAAACACTGGCGGCAACTGCGATGTATGTAGAGTTGAGTCGGTAAAGCTGAAAAATCTGGGCGAGGTGAAAAAGCAATGTTGACTGTCCATATATATAAATATATATATATATATATTTCTCTAATTCGGCACTTAGGGGGAAAGTTGTTGTTGAAAAGTCGACCTTAAGGGGAAAAAAATTTTCGGGTGAAATATAAGTTTCGCCTTAACGTTTCCACACACTTTTTCTATAGGAATACGTAAAATTACAAGGGCGCCCTCTTAGATTTACAAACTAGATGCCATTACTTCAAAGTTGTCAAATTTACGGACACCTAGCTGTTAACACGAACGGATGGCTGGCCATTGAAATAACGTTAATTATATGTTTAGACGTTAGGGCGAATTTATTTCTTATGTATTTTATTATCTTTTTTTCGCCCTATGTACAAGCAGATATAACAATTTCCCCTTAAGGTGGGAATTAGCGTTATATATATATATATATATATATATATATATATATATATATCTAATTCGGCAGTGTGGGGGAAAGTTGTTGTTGAATAGTCGAGCTTATGGGGAAAAAAAAATTCGGGTGAAATATAAGTTTCGCCTTAACGTTTCCACACACTTTTTCTATAGGAATACGTAAACTTACAAGGGCGCCCCCTTAGATTTACAAACTAGATGCCATTACTTCAAAGTTGTCAAATTTACGGACACCTAGCTTTTAACACGAACGGATGGCTGCCCATTGAAATAACGTTAATTATATTTTTAGACGTTAGGGCGAATTTATTTCTTATGTATTTTATTATCTTTTTTTCGCCCTATGTACAAGCAGATATAACAATTTCCCCTTAAGGTGGGAATTAGCGTTATATATATATATATATATATATATATATATATATATATAATATATATATATATATATATATATATATATATATATATATATATATATATATATATATATATATATATATATATATATAGTAGGTCGAGGTTGGCAGATCGAAGTTAGAATGTGGTGTAGTGGTCACAGACTCTGCCCGGAAAGCGGAGGATGGAGGGTTCAAACCCTCGGTACGGCTCAATTTTTCTCTCTGGTATTTTCTCTGAACCTTTCCTGCTTTGATAAGGGCTATGCTCTATCTAGGATTGGTATAAAAATCCAAGATCGAATGTACTACTATTTACCTTTCGACCTATATATATATATATATATATATATATATATATATATATATATAAAGGTTAAGCACAATTACCTTTGCAGAGAATTTAATTTTTCCCTTGTACATTTCATATGTGTTGTAGCGACGCTCTAGGCTGTTTTCTGTTTTTGTATTTTCTGTACGGTAATCCGGCATATTTGCATTTTGTTAACTTGAGCGAAAGAACTTATTCTGGAAGCTAGCTTTACAACAATATTACAAAATGTACTTGAGTCTACGGTAAGAAACGACATGATTTTCATGACTTAAAAGGACTACTTCAAAAACGTTCAGGAAAACTGATGATTAGAATGAATACTTTGCACATATATCTTGCAATTTTTAAGTGACTTTAAAAAAAATAATAAAAGTTCTGTTAGTACATCTTTAAAAGAGAAAGTTTGTGTCAAAGTAGGGAGTTGTTAACAACTTTCTAGTCAAAGTATCAAAAATCGTTTATTATGAACTTGAAAGATCGTTCAACATGTTTTAATGCTTTCTATTGTGCAAGAGTGTGCTCAATCTTGTGGTTTTGTAGTGTACCTGGATGTTGAGAAAAATTGTTAATTCAACTTAAAATATTTTCTATTCTATATTCACACACACTTTTAGGAACAATGTAGTAAAAGGTGGACGGTAAAGGAAAGGATTAGCGACTATGTATTTATAGCATATTATTTCAACATATGTGTGACATGTATGACATTATGACAGTATGCACGTGACTAAACAAGAGTAAAACACTTGACTACTTTTTGGGTAGGGAAACCTCTGCCCTGAGATAATAATAAAAACTAAAATATATTTATAAGAGACTATCTCAAAGCGCTTTACAATTTAAAACGCTATTTTCAACAATGCGCAAGTAAAATACGAAAACGTGTCTAAAACCAGCTAAGGATAAAGTAAACGAACAAACAATAAACAGAGAGAACTTAACTAAAAGACTATTTAAAATGAATAAAAAATAAATGCATAAAACGAAATGAAGAAAAATGAAGGACAATACAAACACGAAAGAATCAATTAACATGAAAGTATTTTTTAAACAAAGAATTGATTTATGACGTGATTCAAACTGTTCAAAAGTGGATAAAACACGAATATCTCAAGGCTAACCATTCCAAAGCATTGTAGTAGAAATAAGATCTACAATCTTACATAACTTACAGTTACCAAGGGGTTAAAAGGGGTTGGGGATCACAAACACAGATCATGACTGGATCAGAGCCATAGTTATGAGTTCATTTAAATATGCTGGTGCTATGCCGTGTAATGTTTTAAAAATAGACGATAAAGGCTGAAATCAAAACGTTGCTTTATGGAAAGTCACTGTAAAGCTTTAAAACGGGAGTCGTTTACTCGTGTTTCTTTGTCCTTGTTGTAAAACGAGCAGTAAAATTTTCAACAATTTAAAATTTTGCAAAGTTTATAAGCAGGCCGATCAAACATTACACTGGTGCATCAATCTAAATGAGAAGCCACAAAAGCATGAAATAATATATCTGTTTAAGACTGATTAAGATGCTCCGAATCCAGCCAATTTTGTAAAGACCAAGTGTGGTTTACCTTTAAACATTTGACACATGAGCTGACATAGCTGCCTTATGATCCATAACAACACAAAGCGAACCTGAACATATGGAATCATATTAACTCTTCCTATAGTAATAGTGCAAATTGAAAAGGCGCCATTAATACGACCACACTTTCACGAAAAGGTAACAATTCGGGTTAACCATCATTTAAAACTAGCACATTAGTACAGTCTAAAAACTGTTAGGCAAAATATTGCCCATCTCCTTTTTTAAACAACTGTTGGGTCCGGATGGATTCTGAGCAAAACAATGCCTAGTCTTGTTGGTTAATAAATTTGCGCAACAAATGATTAACAACTATATCCAAAAGTTTTGACCAACAGCTTTTCCCAACAACGTTGAGCATTGGTTTTACACAGTAAAGGGGATCCACCTGTGTCCCTCTTATTTCTGGCAATTAGTTCCCAACGTTGTTGGTTAAGAGAGTGACCGACAAGTGGGTAATATGATATCAAAACCTCTTTGCCCACCAGTAAAGTAGGTAATACTGTCTGTAGCTGCTTCTAAAGTAAAGGACAGAAGAAAAAGCACACTGACAACATAAATTAAGTTGCTTTACAAACTGCATTAAACACAACGTGGAAAAAGTGAAACCAAATACTTGAATATGACTTTTTATAAAAGCTACTTGTCGTGGAAGGTGTATTACAACAAAAAATTTCAGTCACCCTGGTTGAACATGATATTACTGCTAATTTCATATCATATAGCACAATGGGATGAGGATATAAAATTGAAAACAAACTCTAACGTAAATATTTATTTATTGTATAAAGAAAGAATTAATATGAGCACCCTGATGAAAACTGCATACAATTCCAACGAGTAGTTCCTGAATTATAAGCATTTTAAGCATTTGCTGCATTTGCTACTCAAAATGAATTTTGAGCATGCAAGTTATGCACTTGGGTTCGCGAAACGCATGTCAAGGTTACACAATGAGTGAAACTAACAACAAATCTATCAACCTAGAAAGCACAAAGTGTGTAAAGGATCTGGGTGTTTAAACGGACAACGATCTTATGTTTAGATCACACGCTCAGGTGGTAGTCATTAAAGAAAATAGAATTGTTGGAATGATAAGACATACCTTTACGTTTATGGATTGTGATGTGTTTCGCATATTATTCTCCAGTCTTGTTAGACCTCATCTCGAATATGGAAATCCTGTTTGGGCTCCATGGTATAAAAAGGACATTATCCTCATTGAAAATGTACAAAGGAGAGCAACAAAATTGGTATCAAATATAAGGAACTATAGGTATGTGGATAGACTTAAGAAGCTGAATCTCCCCAGTTTAACATACAGAAGACTACGCGGTGACCTGATAGAAGTTTATAAGCACACCCATAATTTATAAGCACACCCATAATTTATACTGCACTGAGCAATTACTTCATATTAAAAGACGAAGTACAAAACGAGGTCACAGTTTGAAAATCACCAAGCGACACTGCAAGATTAATGTTATATTAAGGTTTTTCAGCTTGAGAATCACAAACACTTAGAACAATCTTCCTGTTTCAGTTATTAGTTCTCCATCGTTGAACAGTTTTGAGATCAGATTGGATGTATTTTCACACTTGTTTTCTGTCAAGAGCTACTACAGGCTTTTAGCCTACAGTTAGAATCCTGCTATGCTATGCTGTGATGCAAGAGTGACACCATATGCTCATACTCATAAACTGTGTAATACTTTGCTTTAAAATTTACATAACAGTAACCCTTCATTAAATGACCCCATCATATAGTAATTACATGGGGCGTACTGGATTTCGCTAACTGCACAGAACTTTCGGCGGACACCGTTATCAAATTCAGGATCAAAACAAAAGATTGGAAAGCAGAGATTAAAAACAAACAACCGCTCATCAATCGGAGATGACATTCCTGATATGCTTCAAGTTTACTTCGGGTACCAAATCTGGTAACTTCAATTGACATATCTCAAGATCTCTACTTCAAAAATGCATGCAAATTTTACCAGAATGCTTGAATTTAGATCCTGTTTCATACAGTGTATCCAAAGTATTTGATTGCACCATTCTTTTAAAAAGCAGCACTTGTACAGCTTTCTGAGCAGGTACAATATTCAGAACACATTTTTGTTAGCATGGTGACACCAATAAAAACTAATATAACTCAAAACCTAGTAAGATGATTTCAACGAGTACGCCGTCGAAGGTCTTGAAATAGTCAAGCTTTCGTCAGAAGTTTTTCTGACTTCTTCAGGACTGATGAGAAGCCTTAACTCAAAATCAAATTAAACACGGATTTTTCAAGAATATTTCTGACACCCACTAAGCGTCACTCCGTAGGCAATCATGATATTGTATTAATACCCACAATGCACCGGAATTGTAATGCCATATCTGCACCTCGCCGCCCGTAACACAACAACTGCTTGTGTAACATGTACACATACAGATACAGTATTTACAGGAACGACAAAACCATCTCTAATTTTCAAAAAAAAAATGCAACAGTTACATTTGTCATTATTATCCTAGAAATCTGTACATTACTATCTAAAATCATCACACAGCCTTCTTACTTGTAATTAACGATTTTTAACCCGTTAAGATTTTGAGAAAAATCCTTCAACCTACGCCACGCTCATATGTGCAACTCCAACTCCATATTAACTCAATGGCATACCACACATGCTTGGTACTGACCACTGCATCGCCGTATAGTCCGAAGGGATTCGATCATAGATGTTCAAACATTTTCCAAAATTCTCAACGATCAATCTGAAAATTCAAGTGCAAAAATTTAAAGTTAAAAATTCAAACAATACATAGAATTCTTACCAGACCAAATGCGTCTGATTGAAGCTTACTCAACCAAAGAGAAATTCTGTGCCTGTTACCGATAGCTCGAGGCAGTCATGATGGGAACACATTGCGTAGAATGATTAGGCTTGCTTTTGCTAGACTCAAATATAACTGTGGACTGACATTTCAAGGTGTTGCTGTAAGAATGTGGCCATTACTCCACCAAATATGCAAAAACGATTACCATACTTGATACTTCAAATTGTCTACGCAAAATCTTCATTTCGTGGCTTAATCCGATAGTATAACAAGGCTTTTGTTCGAACGAATGCCAGGCATCAACGCAGTATAGTACAGTTGCAAGAGAGCTTACAAGGACATCTATTTCTTACACAAGTCAAACAAAAGTTTCCCTCAACGGTTCCAATTTTCCTAAAGTTTTCATGTCTACTTCCGGAGAGTTGAATTTCTTAATATATTCATGCTTTAGCAGGAGAGTAGAACAGAAAACCATCATCCATGTAGAGAGCTTTACGAAAATCTACTATCCAAACAACACTTGAACACAGCCCTACAGCGTTATGCCATGGGTCCGGGAAAGATCCTCTTGCAATATTTCTTAAAGCAAATGTGCAAGATCTATTTAGTAGTTTAAGCTATGAGGCTAGAAAATCCCGCAAAAATCTTAACTATACTTTAAATATTTTTTATGATTAAAAATACATAAATATCACATTTTGAACTAATACTGAAAAATAGGGAAGATCTTTTTAAATCTATCTGAGTTGGCAATATTTTGCTTTAAAAATTGTGCGGTGTGGCCTTTAAGTCATTATTCAATTGATTATGTCTTCGCACATGCCAGAAAGCGAGGGAAATTCGAAACATTTTTCTTACTAAAGTTTTCATGAAAAGTCCACCAGGTAAAGATTATTTGTAATATTTATATGTGCCCCACACATATGTGACGGGTCAAATGGCTACTACTGTTCCCTTTAAGTTTTAGTGATAAAACACAAAATTGTTCAGAAATACCATGAGACAGCACCAACATGGTCACAAGCATTACTAAACATGGTTGTTATATAACAGCTTCAAAAATCAAGATGCGACAAATATGCCATCATATAGAAAGGTACTAGAATACTGGAATGATGAAATTTAGATATAGAAAAAACTATCGGGCCGAAAGGCACAGCAAGATGAGTAGGCAACTAAACTACATCTGCTCTAACATCATCAAAAATTTAATGCTACGTGAAGCCTTGAAATCAAAGATATAACAAGTAAACCTTCACAAGGAAATACCTTGACAAACTAGAATCATATGATTTAGATACAGGAAAGTTTCTGAATCTGAGCAGTATATGACTTCATTCGACTGGAAGGCCCTAAACATTCTCAGAGACCTACTCTGGATCCTGCAAGGGTACAGGCAAACGCACACAGTGTACTGCAACATGACATTACTATAGACTCCTTTCCCCCATCAAGAAAAAAAGGGAATCTATAAGGGTGGTGACCAACTTGCAAAATCATCGCTTGTTTAATCTCAAAATCAACTGTTAAGAGATTAAACCCAAATATGGCATGTGTAGTACTTGACATAACAAAAAAGTGGAAAACTGTTTTTGGAATTGCACGATTGCTGTCAATGCAGGATGTGAAATGCTTATTTCATTTCATCATTGTGATTTCTACAAGGTCACAACCCTTCAGACTATTCTCACTACATAAAGAAAGCCTCAATCGAGCTTTGTGTGGTGCGGGAGCCTCTATCCCTTGCCCTTACCCCAAAAGATCATTGAGAGGAGAAAAAAGCCGAATTCCCCTTTTCATTTGTAATTTTCATCTGTAAGATTTAATTGATGCATTTTTCCTAACAGTATGAAACTGAAACATCCATTGATTCAAACTGCTACCATGAGTGTCCATTGAAAACCTACATAATAGTATGGAAAAGTACGGAATGTTTATTCATGACCTGTTCTGCATGTGTCTCTCTGTATTTTAGTCTTGATGTTGTACAGGATACTGGTAATTTGAAAAAATATTCGAAGCAGTTGCTTTGCAGTTGTTGAAATACTCTCCATGGCACAGCACAGAACTCAACTTTTTGTGGTCTCCTCCATAGACATAGACGACAGTGCCTGTATGAAGTGACAGATGTAAATACAAACTTTTTACATCTAGTTAATCATCGTTACGACTTTAAAGTCGAGTCCAGTTTGTAAGGAAGATATTCTAAACAAACTTTTTCATAGCTAGATTTTCGAAATTTTTATCCTGGTTCCATTTGTACGTCTCCTTCAGTGATTCAATGTCGTCGTCCAGACGAACCTCGCAATGGACATTCAGATGCCGACCTTGAATATTACGGTCAGCAAGGAACAATAAGGTTTGATTGCGATAGCGGTTACACACTGTGGGGAAGTAGTGTCATCACTTGCAACGAGCACGGACAATGGTCTTCTCTTCCACCTCTCTGCTTGGGTAAGGTTACATCCCAATATCAAATATGGTGCGTATCATCTGTAAGTTGTACCTGTTCTTCATATTTAAAATACCACGTTATTGTAACAATGGTTGAATTTTGTCTCCTTGGCCACATAGTAAAGATATATTATTTATATTCTATACGTCAACGTACTTGAATTTGAAACTCACAAGAAAGTGATCTATGACATTCTATAGATTAATTCTGAAAGCAATCACAGGGTAATGAGTGACGTGATGGACATTAATAACTCAGAACTGATTTGGAACTGAACTCCAAATCGGTATGTGCACATTCGCAGACACTCTCGCCTGGATTTGCGTTGAACCAATCCATTATGCCATAATTAAATTCTCAGCCTTATCTCTTCCAAACTTTGTAAAAAAAATTAAGAGTAGCAAAACTTTTAAGCCAGTGTCATTTTATTAACACAATGATACACATCCAAGACGCTATTAAATATTAACTCGCTAATTTGTAAATAAAAATCGTTTTATCGAATTGTAAAACTAATAATAAGTCAGTTGTTTATTTTTTTGCTTTGATGCAAAATGTTGCATGCAATTGAGTTTTTCTGTCAGATTCGATCGCGGCAAATTTCATCTCTTGATTTCACCTGGGCAACGGACGGTCTGTACTCTTTAAAATAAAGACCATGCTCAATGACGTCAGACCGACGACACGTAAGAAGACAGAAAATGACGCTGGCAGATGAAGTACATGACTCACTGTTCGCACGAAGTAGCATTCACAGGCTGATCTAGTCTTCTGCGTGCATTCGATTGTAAAAATATAACTGCTTTCATTTGCCTAGATGTAAAGCCCTATGTGTACGTGATCATACGTTTGGTCAAACGCATCATCATTCATTTGTATGAAGATGCTAATGGATAAACGCACGATCGTGTGGACTACCTTTTCAAAAAACGTGAACATAAACTAACATGCTAAAGGTATTCAAACTGTGACTAGCATGTTTCTACTTCTCCACACGTAATCAAACATTTGTATGGCGATGATTATGTAAGAATGAGATACTTAAAGGCAAATTAATTGTATGGAAAATGTATTTAGATGAGCAGGAGTGCCGACACTAAATTGTCAGTGAGAACAAATGTGTAATGAAGTCATGTGATAGTTGGAAGTATCATAAGCATTTTATTCAAAATATCATGTTTAATATCAATGAGAAATGGCTCTCATGGTAGAAACGGATTCAATTTCTAAGCCTGTAACCAGGAGAATGACGAGCCTATTGCTGAAAGAAGAACTGCTATTGCGTAGTTTTTCGTAAGCCAAGCTCGGTTGGAGTTCGTAGAAATAGTGTCAAAGAGAGTAATTGACATGTCTCTTACGTACTTACGTAAAATTTCGTTAGTACTTTTATGTCCAAAAAAGAAAGAAAAATAGAAGGTTTCAAACTGAATCGAGGAAGTTTTTGAAGCCAGGAAATTTTTTGAAGAAAATCGAAAAATTTTTGAAAGCAACAGGAGCTAATGAAATTGTTATTGTTTTATTTTAAGAAAATGTATGAAAGGTTTTTAGGTGTAAGACTGAAGAGAAAAATACTTCTAATTCCTAGCTGAGTTCGCGTGTTAACCAGAATAATTACATGTGTGAACTCGTTGTGAAAATTATTGAATTAGAAAACGGGATGTATTTTTGGAAGATTGGGGAGTCATGCAAATTACGTCGATTTGTATAGCTTCTGTAAAATTGTTACGGGCTTACACTTATAGGCTTCTGGTCTGAAATTGCATGCCTACATACCTTGACCACACCCAGAAGCAACCAAGGAGCCTTATCAGCAGGAGCGACTACCCCAGGGAGACGACATCTGGGTGAAAGACATTGACCTGACCTAAGCAAGGCTAAGTAGCCTATGGGGGGTGGTAGAGTCACGTGACATTATGTTACCTAGAGTACTCGTATTTTGCCGGCATCAGTCAACAGCTTGGCATAATACTTGATTTTGTAATTGTTGATGTAGTTCTGGTCCAGGGGAAGAAATAACCCAGTACTGTGAGTGCACTTAATCCGAACCAAATGTCCCAAACTTAGGTGACAGTTAAAGCTTGATAAGTCTACTTTTAACTGGACAAAATTCTACAAGGTTCATTGGACCATGTCCATTCTCGGTGCTTCCTTTTCGATACTTATATCATCATTGTCATTTATTTACATTCTGGAGAAACATTTATCTACCTTAACGTATACGCTTACTGAAACGATCACAAGGCTACCCAGGCTACTTGCAGAAGCTGGTCAAATAGCCTGTCTCCTAAGCTCACAAGATTTTAGCAGTGCGTCTCTGAATAATGTAGTTCATCACACCACTGTGTCATACTGCTGTCCCCTTTACAACGAATTCCTCCGATGTTGCAAGCGATGAAGGAATTTGTTACAATGGAAAGATATGAACCCTTTGATGTTGATCTTATGGTCATTCAAGAAGGTGCTCCCTAGTCCATTGCAACAGCTAAGGTTGCCATTGCAGCTACCATGTCTTTGACATCGTCAGAATACCTTGAAATTTTGCGGGACATAGCCAAACTGAAAGATGTTTCCAGTAAACATTTCTTAATGTCAAGATCAAGAAGACTGTGCCCCAGGTTGTACCATAAGACGGTGTCAAGTTTTTTAACTTCGTCAGCCTAAAGAAGTCAATGTACAGCGTCTCTGGTGCTGATACGCTGAAAGACAGACAGTAGAAGACTATTATGTTAGTATTAGACAAAATGGTTATATTGGTCTTTAACTTCACAGCTGTACACGTTTGCTGGTCATCCTTGATGATTAGTGATTACAGGCAATTGTATGAAGAAACGTTTTCCCTTTTATGGCATTCACGTTATTCATTTTCAATGTGGCTCCCAGGTAACACACCACTTGTAGTAAGCTTAGAACTCGGTTCACGTAATCCTACATGTTTTTCTTCGACTTTGCGTAACAATGGATTGTTTATCAATGGTAGGGTAAAGAGTATTTGATAACTACGTATCATACATCTTCCAAGTTAGGACGATCCTTTTTGCACCAGAAAAATCTTGTGCTCATGGGTAAAATTGTAATCGGTTGCAAAAAAGCAGATGAATGTTAACATATCTATAATCAAATAGTGGTGATGGTCATATCTTGTGGTGAAAAGTCTAGATAAATGTAGATCCAAATCTTTTTTAAAGTTACTGTCTCAAACTGTTTGATAAACTTCAGTGTATCGACATGGGCGTCAATCTTTACTCGAATGTGAGGGACATGGCCACTTCTGTCAAAAAATTACTGTGTAAAAATCTTTAGTCAATGGGTGTATTTCCAAAATGGAAAGGACGTAAAAATGTAAAGGACGTGTCCCCCTCCCCCGATTGACGCCCATGCGTATCGATACAGTTGAGATAAAACTGTGTTGTCGTTTTACCCGAAACAAACTTAGTTTCTCTAATTTTGTACATGTTGTTAAGTATAGACACTTTCAGCAATGCTATCTTTATACAAGGACTGTAATTCCCACCAAACTAGCAACTGATAAAGCAGATTCTGGCTCATCAATAGTCTGGAGTGTTTGTTCGTAAACAAGTCAAGGGACTCCAGGCACTTGCAGGATGGGCTAGAGGTTCTCCGAAACTTACCCCAAAGGAATTTATTGAATAGCACTTCGAGGCACGAAATCTAAAATAGCTTTGATTATTACCGATAGCAGTAACATTATAATTAAACCGTGTGAAAGAAGGAAAAACAACGGCTTGAGGATAAACCAAAGTTGTACAGTTTATTGAAAACTAGTTAACAATTTGTTTTTTGTTGTTGTTCTACCAACAGTTTACATATCTTTAAAACCAACTACTATCCCTTCAAGGGTTGCCAGATATATACTGAATGGCTGCAAAATTTAGTGTTATAAGTGGACACCAGAGGAGCCTTAAAGGATTCTCAGACAAATCAAAAGCGTCTAAAATTATTTCTTACTCTTCAAAAGCAAAAACTGACAGTAGACAGAAATTGTGATTGTTGTTTCATTAACATTCATGCCCTAACATATACTATTATAAAAGGAATGTTTTCGAAATGAATTTAAAACTACACTATTTTCAATTTCCAAAATTTTGCTGTTCTTTAAAACTGAAAGAGATACACTTTTCTCCAAACAACTCGTCCTCAATAGCTTTCCGTAAGATGACTGTCGCATTGAACATTTGATAGCATTTAAAAAGGGTCAGTGATGGATCCAGGAAATATTGTTGGGTGAGGATGAGTCTGCCAAGAGGAGTTATGAGGAAATTTATATAAATGATTATTGGGAAGTCTCGAAAGTGTCTTTTACGGCAGTAGGCGTTATTTTTAGGTAAAATCTGTATTTAATACAGATTTTACAAACACTGCGTATGAACCTTCCATTGTCCTACGTTAAACAGTGCCACGAAGTCTGTAATCCAAAGCCCATCTAAACGAACAACTTTGGTAGGCCACTGACTAGGATTGTGATCCCTACGTAAAGTAAAAATTGTGATACTCGAGTTACGACTCGGACGCTATTTTTAGGAGTGTCCCTCTGTGACCTAAGGTCACGTTTATTAATGGATATTCATCACATCTGCCTTTTTCTAATGATAGAAACAAAAGCATCAAACTTATCATACATGAAGTAAGTTCATTTAAAACAATGAACACTAAGAAAAGCTTTTGCTGTTGTATGACTTAAGATGGTGATAATCAATAAAACTTAAAGCAACTTGACACTTATTGTTCTTGTGTGCTTATTTACTCAACTGTAGCTTTCTGCAGATAATAACAGTTGAACACACAAAAAACTGACTTCTATCTATTGATCACTACTTACTACTCTACTACTATCCTACTTGTAAGTAACATAGTCCTTCAACCATGCGGGCGGCTTTCTATTACGTTGTGGTCTACTTTCACTTTGCCCTTCATTATCCTCACTCTCTACTTCTTCGTCCTCCAGCAAGACCTCTTCTTTTGCGGGGATTTTTGTTTGAGACAATGCTCTCCGATTTCTCCTATACTGATTAGCCTCACTGGTCTCTGCCACATAGGATCTAGGTATGTTACCAAAGGATGTAACTTTAGCAGGATACCATTTACCATCCCTATTCATTCGAACTGATTCTCCTATCCTTAACTCTGGTAATGGCTTTGAGTGTGCATTATAATACTTTGCCTGTGAGGCTTGCCTCTTCTTGAGACTATCTTTTACTCCCCTTCTACTTAATGATTCAGGATGTAACTATTCCTCAATCACAGGTAATGTTGTTCTGACGCTTCGACTTATTAGTAACTGAGCTGGACTGGCATCTAAATCATCAATAGGTGTTTACCTATAGATTAACAAGCATTTATAAAAATCTTGTTTACGTGTTTCTGCTTTTAAAGCATTGTTTTGATAGTTTGGACTGACCTTTCTGCAAGACCATTACCTTGCGGATACTCAGGACTGCTTGTTACATGCATAAAATCCCAATCCTTACTAAACCTTTTGAATTCCATGTTTGCAAACTGTGGACCATTATCTGATACAACAGATACAGGAATTCCATGACGTGCAAATATAGACTTCAAATGAGTGATAACATTTCCACTTGATGTCTGTTTACCAAGTGATGCTATTTCCACATATTTAGAGAAGTAGTCAACGACAAGTAAGTATTCATTACCTTGAAAATAGAACAAATCTACTCCAACTCTTTCCCATGGTCTCTCTGGGACTGGCTGTGGAATCTTTGGTTCCTTTTGATTTTGCTTCTTGTATGTCTGACATATTTCACACTTCTCTACCATGTTATCAATTTGAGCTTGCATACCTGGCCAGAAGAGACAATCTCTAGCTGTAGCCTTGCATCTAGCTATACCTTGGTGCCCTTCATGAAATTGTTTGTAACATTTCTTTTCTTAAACTTTGGGGGAGGACTATTTTTGTACCCTTAAACACCACACCATCTGCAACATGCAGATCCTCCTGAAAGCTCCAATATGGCAATACACTGTTATCTATCTGACTCTTTGAATCTGGCCAACCTTGCAGTACCAAAGCACATACATTTTGCAAAACTGGGTTTAGTCTAGTAGCTTCTTAAATTTCACCCCATTTTGCCTCTGAAACTGGTAAGTTTGAAACTAATTAATGTACCTGGACTTCTAGCTCTCTCTCTAATTCTTTGTTTTGCTCTTTTTCTGTGTCCTGCAGTTAAGCCCTTGATAATGTGTCCGCCACATACATTTCTTAACCTGGTGTATACTTGATACAAACATTATACCTTTGTAGTCTCAAAAAAAGCCTTTGTAATCAAGGTGGAGTCTTGAAAAGTGTTATTTAGTGATAACCTCTAGTGGTTTGTGATCTGACTCTACATCTATTTCCTTGCCACAAACAAACTGGTTAATTAAATCTTTCACATCCAAATACTATAGCTAATAACTCCTTCTCTATCTGTGCATGCCCTTGCTCCGTATTGGTTAAGGCTCTTGATGCATAACCTACCGGGAAACCATCATGGAGGAGTGCCGCCCCAAAACCTTTTTGCGAAGCATCTACGGATAATGTATTTTTGTTAACATCATAGTACTTCAAAACTGGTGCTTCAGTAACGAGCCTCTTAAGCTCTTCAAACGCTTTAGCATGATGTTCGTTCCATTTCTACACTGTATCTTTTTTAGTTAATTCTCTAAGAGGTGCACTGATATCTGATACCTTAGGCACAAACTTTGCTAGATAAGTAATCATACCCAGATATCTCTCAACCTCCTTTTTTGTTTTGAGGTTCTTTCATTTTTCTACAGCTTGTATCTTTGCGTTATCAGGTTTTAATCCATCACTTGAAAGGGTATGACCAAGATACTTAATCTCTCTTTGTGCAAATTTGCATTTCTTGAGATTGAATTTCAAATTATTTTCTCTAGCTCTTTGGAGAAAATCTCTTAAACGTTGATCTTGTCCAGCTTTTGTACGAACCCAGACCAAAATGTCACCAAAATAAGATTCTGACCCCTCAATACCTTCAAATAATTCTTTTACTACCCTATGAAAAATTTCAGGTGCGCATGAAATACCAAACGGCAAACGTAGGTATTTATAAAGGCCATACGGGTGTTAAATTTACAAAGGTCTGAACTCTCTTCATCAAGGCAACTGCCAAAACCCTGAGGAGGCATCTAAGCAACTGAAATACTGTGCGTCAGTTAACCTGGTCATTATTTCTTCTGTAGTTTGTAGCTGGTAGTGAGATCGTTTTACAACTCTCTTCAAATCCTTGGGATCTAGGCAAACCCTAATCGAACCATCTAGTTTCTCTACTATAACCATAGAATTAACCCACTATGTCGGTTGATCTATCTTAACTATCACATTGAGTCGCTCCATTCTCTCAAGCTCTGTTTTCAGTTTTTTGTGAAATGTTGCTGGTAATTTTCTAGCAGCATGGACGACTGGTGTTTCATCTGGATTAATCTGAACCTTGTGTTTACCTGGCAAACATCCAAGTCCCTTGAAAACATCTTGGTGCTGATCCACCCACTGTTTATTGCTATGTTCATCTGTTTCTTGTAGCATGAACACTTTTTTGATAAGCTGCATATCCACACAGGTGGCTGCTCCTTAAACAGGTTTCACCTCAGGCAGATTGACTACCAAAAATTTGTCATAACCTCTCGTGACTTGCGCTGACATATGAACGTGCACGTTCCTTTCACTGGAAGTGACTCACCACTGGTCGTTGTCAGGTTAATCTTGGATGATCTCAAAGGTGTTTTATCTTTTCGAAGTTTTCGATAGAGCTGGTACGAGATAACATTGACATCTAAACCGGTATCAATTTTGAGCTCAACTGGTTTCCCATTGACTCTTATTCGTACTTTCCACTCTTCTTGGGTTTGTTTCTTATTTTGACTGTTCAATGTTCCAATTAAGGACTCATCTGCTTCTTCATTTTCAACTAAATTACCTCTATCTGGGGTGGCTACATCACTAAAGGTATCTGAATTTCCTTTCTTTCCACTCCTGTAATTTTTTGAGTCCCTATTTTAGTGTGACACACTGCTGCAAAGTCATTTGGGTTGTTACACTTCCGACATAATTGTCCTAATGCTGGGCAGTTATCATGATTTGGAGAAAGGCCACATCTGTTGCATTTACTTTGTGCTGTTTTAGCCTTCTTTCTTTGTTAAAATTTTGTTTTCTAATGACTGCTACTGTCTCCTGGCCATCGGTCAGCGTTTTCATCTTTGCCTTTATGGCTTCATTTGCCCTACACATCTGTAATGCTTCATCTAGTGTAAGGTCCTGTGTGCGTAATAATTTTTCGCGTAAAAGGTTACTACCACAACCGCATACTATTCTGTCCCTAAGTAGCCCTTCTTTCAACTCATCAAACTCACATGATTTTGCTCTACGTTTCAGTTCTGTTGCATACTGATCAATCGCCTCATCTGTTTGTTGTGATCCGGTAAAAAACAAGTGTCTTTCATATGTCACATTTTTCTTTGGCGTGCAATATTCTTCGAATCTTTTCATAAGATTGTCAAACTTGTAGCGATCTGCTTCGTTGTCATACTTGAACGTAGTGTAGAGTTCGAGGCCGTCATCTCCAACCACGTGTAATAACACAGAACGCTTGAGCTTTTCTTACTATTGATCAAGATCTGACGCCTCGAAATACAGCTGAAAACGCTGTCTCCATGTCGCCCAGTTTCCGGCGATGTTCCCTTCCAACTTTAAAGGCGATGGACGCTTGTACTTCTCCATTTTGATGATGTTTTCACTTCTGACACCATGTGATACTCGAGTTAAAAAGGGTCAGTGATGGATCCAGGAAATATTGTTGGGTGAGGATGAGTCTGCCAAGAGGAGTTATGAGGAAATTTATATAAATGATTATTGGGAAGTCTCGAAAGTGTCTTTTACGGCAGTAGGCGTTATTTTTAGGTAAAATCTGTATTTAATACAGATTTTACAAACACTGCGTATGAACCTTCCATTGTCCTACGTTAAACAGTGCCACGAAGTCTGTAATCCAAAGCCCATCTAAACGAACAACTTTGGTAGGCCACTGACTAGGATTGTGATCCCTACGTAAAGTAAAAATTGTGATACTCGAGTTACGACTCGGTTGCCATTTTTAGGAGTGTCCCTCTGTGACGTGACGTTTATTTATTTATGAATATTCATCACAAAAATGGAATACCCAGTGGGAAGTTTAGGTCTCTCCTACGTTACAGTCATGTATGATTCATGAGCATTGAAGGATGGGTGATGAAATTTTGTGCGCAGGCTGGTGAAGAATATTTGGCATGTTTCCCATAAATAACAACATCATGATTGCCTTACGTTTACCCGGAACGGCATCCTGAGCTAGAATTGTCTGATACATTTGTACAAATATTTTAACTCATTTCCAGTTTAATACCCTGATTAATCCAAGGTCTTCTCATAGACTGTGTATCCCTGTCTCTCAAAAGACCATTTTTAGCATTAATACAAGTTTTATTGTATTCTGACAGTACCATTGAAAGAGAGCCATCTCTAATTTACCTACTGGATGATTTGGGAAGTGTAGAAACAAAGGATGCCAAAACCTCTATTCCAAAAAATTATAAGGTAGTGTGTGTTAAAGTTTGCCTGGTGACAAGAGCTTTGTATTTGCACACATTCTTTGGACCAGGACTTTCACAAACAAGTACAATAAATACCGACATCCAACGATTATTGTGATAGCACAGTTTCGTGTATGTAAAAAATGCTTGTATATGTAAAAAAAAGCTTGTATTTCCTTTTTTGCCTATTTTATGCATTTGTCTTTTATTTTTAAGGCCAGTGCCGTGTTCCTTTATGTCCTCCGCACGTACGATGGACGATTTATAATGGCAACTGGGATAGTAATTGTCGGTTGAATAGAATGGTCAACCCAGGGTTCCGTTTGACATATCGTTGCGACATCGGTTACTTCAAATGTCAACAGATAGCACCCGTATGCAATGATCGCGTATGGGAACCAGACACACAAAACCTGTGTGTACCACGTAGGTATTCATAGTTATCAGAATATCGTAACTGTAGATTTTCAAATGAGCAAGACGTCCTCTATACCTCACCTGCATTAGTTTTTGCAATGTCTAGATCTTTAATGTCGCATTTTGGTATGACTAGCACTTTTTATCACCCTGTTTCATTGTAATGCACTTATATATATATATATATATATATATATATATATATATATATATATATATATATATATATATATATATATATATATATATATATATATATATATATATATATATATATATATATATATATATATATGACTCATTGTCTAAAAGTGAGCTGATGTCAAGGAGGCTTAGGATTACCCTAACTATAAAATACCTCGGATTACTTAATTATAAAATACCTGGCTGTAAAATGCCTTCCCTTAAAATATCTACTTACTTGTTACTAGATACATCCTTAAAACTTTATAACCTTTTATTCCAAATGACACTTTTCACTACTTTTCGTTTCTCTTCAGTCGGGTGTAGCTTTGTAACGTTACGTCACCCTCGGTTGACAGCGAGTTACACATACAGTGGTGCAAATGAGTGCTTTCATCCTACCTATCACCAACAGGGAACTGTCGTTGAATACTCCTGTAATGTTGGTTACAAAATTCGTGATGGAGGTCCAAGCCAAGCCACATGTGGCGGAAGCAGTTGGTTGCCTCAACAGCAACCGGTCTGTGTGGAAGGTAGGAAATGGGATTTTTGATGTAGTAAAATGAAAGAAGCCTGTCCATACTTCTTGGAAGAGGTCAGCAGGAACTTTGCAATTTGATGAGAGGGGACCAACCATCATGATATGTTGTGAACACACATGACAACCAATCAGCTTCCTTCCTTAAAAGCATGGTACACTCCTGACTGTAGATAACGCTACACTTTTGATATGTTGGCGTATTTTACATGTAAATGCTCCACATTAAATTCATGAAGGCTTTTGCGTTCAACCCTAAAAGCCAGGTTCAGGTTCAACTGAATTAAATTCCAAAAGGAAGTCAACAGAGTTAAAAGTGAGAAAACATCATAAACACTATACCTTAATAAGGGAACCATTGGAGGGACCTCACACTTTTTACGTAGATACTGTACATTTTCAAAAACCCTAGTTTGCCAAAAAAAAAACATTTGAAGTCGTCAAAGGTCAACTTTAAACCTTGTTAGCATCGTACTCAAATTTGGCAGGTAACTGGACCCCATAAAATAAGATCTAGAAAATAAGGTCATTCAACTTCAGGACAATTAACTACGGCAATTTTTTGCAAAACAAGTTCTGGTCTAGAACAGGACTGAAGCCGCGGGACTATCCCTCCTTTGGCTCTGGATACCCCACTCCCTCCAATTTTCTAGGACCTTTTTGCACTCAGTACTGATGAGTTACTTGCAGAAACTTCACTTTCTGTGCATGAATGTATGGTCTTTTTTTTTCATTTTAGCTTATAGTAGAGCAGCTTGTGTGAGCTTAAATCATGAAGGTAGTTTAGCTGCCTGCAAGCCAGAGAGTGGGTTTAAAATGTGGGTAAAATATCATTAAATGGTCAAGTCAGGCCAAAGTGGTTTTCTCCTCGGTTTCTCCTTGGAGAAGTATTACCGAACTATCATTAAGCTCAGAATTACAACTCAAATGGGTAGACTACAAGCTGCATCCCATATTACAAGTCAACTATTATCTCTGTTTTTAAATCGAAGATAACGCCCACTTATTTAGTGCAAGGGATCATTTGATCAGTAATTTGACATTCTTTTACTACACTCTTTCTAAAACGAGCAATGAATATGATGTTCCCTCTGTGAGTTTTAAGACAGTTAAGATGTGTTAAGTTAAAGATTAACGATTGTAGTTAGCATCTCAGTGCTGCCTTTAGTATCCAAGAAAATCCTTGCGGATAACTGACCAATGTGTTAGCACTTGAGTCCAATGTGTGTTTTTGAAGTTGCTATGGAGAAATATTATCGTAAAATTCTTCGGCAGCACACGGTCTGCATGCTGTAATAACTTTATTAGGTGTAGCCTTACCAGCCTCGATGCATTGCTAAAATCCCTGAAAAAGTGAGTAAAACAAACCCAACAAACCCTATTTCGAGGTTCAGTGTTGACTCAAAAACAACTGTTGAAGGTGGAATAGGATACGACATTAATAGGGAGAGAGGGAGAGGGACTGTTGGGAAAAATCTTGAGAGAATGTAGTTTACCAGTTTTGTTCTCTTGTTTTGTCAGAAAATGTAGATCAGATATGTTGTACAGGAGGTGTGTAAGAGAGTTTTCTTCTAAAATCGGTTTGCTAATTGTCTACAGACACTTGTTTTTACAATACATCCGGTACAGACTCTTCTTTTCTTGACTTTGTTTTCCGTAATAGGTGTAAGTACACGGATTCTTATGGTTATATTCACATTGGTGTCTTGAGAAGAGCCCCACAAAACACTAGACTTCTTATTGACTCAGTACGTATTGATATTTAACGTACAATTATTTCATTCCCTCGTCTTCCTTCTGAAGCCATAGAAAAACACTTTATGCAGCATTCTTTTGAGCTGACTTGGCGAGGAATCTCCATATTTGTAACGTTTAAAATTTAAATGTTTTGAAATGCACAATCTTTTATTGCGGCCATCCAATTTGTAAGCTGAGTTAATCAAAACCAATCCTTCATTTCGTTGATGCTGTTGCTAAAGCGTTTCATATTTGGTTTGACCTTTCCTACAGTAACGTGTCCATACTTTCAGTTTAAATACGGAAGTGTTACGTATCAACAGACTGGACCATTTAAATCAAAAAGAGGACACACTGCAACAGCACGATTTCACTGTAACGAAGGTTACAGGCTGGAAGGCCACACCATTTCTTGCGACAACGGGATTTGGAATGACACCATTCCAAGATGTGTAGAAGGTAATAGACATACAAACTGTTGAACTTGTTAACGAAAATCATCATAGTCGTACGCATAGGGTGGGGGTCAGCCAGGGCCGTTGCGTCTTCAACCCCCCCTCCCCCCCCCCCCAAAAAAAAAATTCAAAGTGATTGTCTATCACCCTTATCTGTGTGAATTTAACAAAAGAAAATGGTTTTGATGCCCCTTTTAAGACACGGAAAGTGCAATTAAGTCCAGCAATATGGGACAGACCCTTAATGAGGGGGAGGGAGCGAAGTGGGTAACCCTTGAGGATATTCTTAATGTATCTACAATCATACTACTTGAAGCTGTTTCGGTATATTCGACCTGAATTTGTCCCCTTTATTAAATTCTGCCTATGCTTTTCACATGAGAATATTTTGGCGAATTTATCTTGGTATACTACGCGCCATGTTGGAAAACTTCTTTCTGAATGCCACCACACGCAAAGTAAAATTCCTGCACATGGCCATAAAAATTATAAAAAAAACCAGATATTTGCAAAAGAAACCAAATAAACATGTCTTGTGGTCCCCAGCAGTTAGCTTCAATCTATATCATAGACTTGGTGCCACAGACTTTGGTGTAATAGCAAACAGATCTGAAGTATGTTAAGATTAAAAATTTCAAATATTTCATGGGATTGCATTATCTCCCTCTTACAATGAAAATGTCACTAATCATATAGTTGAATTGTTTTGCTGTAGAACCTTGTTCTGTGGCCTCTTTAGAACGGTATAATATGGATGTTCAGTATGCGGTTCCTCCAGGATCGAACGACATTACAGCAGGGCTTAAACCAGCTGACACAACTGCAAATTTTATTTGTAGACAATATGGATTTGAGGCAAGTCAAACGAAGAGATGTAAACGCGGAAGATGGAGAGGAGCCGATCCAGTATGTTCAAGAAGTAAGTATTTAGTATGTTATCTTTATCGCATGCTAAATAATTTGTGTAATAGATTTAAATTTAGTAATAATCAATTTAATGTATTTGAGTTACAACTAAATTATACTTTATCTTCATTGTCCAAAGACGGAGCATATGTGCTTACTTCATAGATATTGTAGATAGTAGGAGCAACGCCTTGACACAATTAACTGTTCCTCAGGAGGTAGAAATCCAGGTCTTCTATTACCTCACAATCACAATATAGCCTGTTTAACATCACTCAGTGGCAAGATTTCTCTGATACTATCAGTTCGAACCGATGGGTAAAAAGAAAGATGTTGGTCTGCTAATTTAAGACTGTCATACAGTGATTCTGATCATGAGTTTTGCAGCAAAATTATGTTTCACCTCATTTTTTAAGGTATGTGGAACCCCTATAGATAGGGTTGATAGGGTTGATAGATGTTTTGTCACAATTACCTTTGCAAAGGATTCAATTTTCCGCTTACATATCGTATATGCATGGGCGTAGGAGCTCAAGTTGATTTGGGGGGCTGTAACGACTTGCCCGATAAATATAACCAGTTAGTTAGATGGGATTTTACGACACACCAACACGAATGTGTTATAAAGTGTCACCTTGAAAAGAAAATGTTGCAATGTTAGGGTGCAATAAAGTTAGGTAGAAAAAGGGGGAGGCGGTCAAATTCCACTAAAATGTCCAGGCAAATGCGGGAGTCATGTCAAAAGTTTCTGTACAGTTTACTTTCTTGAGAAAGCCCAGAATAAGGGAAGGATCTTCTGCTCAAATAAATTTTTCAGGTCTGGCACAGCATAAATATAACCGAAAATTTCCACGCGCTTGAAGCGTGTTCAACATGTTAACGTACATATCATATAGGCATGCATCATTTAGCACACCGCATGCTAATTACATACAATAATTTGCCTTGTTACTACCCTTCCATATTGGTTATAACTTTTGGGAAGTAGTTACAATAATAGCAATAACAGTGGCGTAGCTAGGATTTCTCTCATGGGTATGGGGGTATGCAGTTTGTGATCGCCGGCCAGGGGGGGGGTCTATGAAATTTTTCAAAAATTAGGTGTTCTTACATGCAATCCGGTGCCACATATTTTACCTTTGAAGTAAGATTCCTGTTAAAAAGTTTACGTATTTTAGCTACTAAAATAAAACGGGCAACAGAGAGGGTGCATGGCTCAAGCCCCCCCCCCCCAAATAAAACCACTGATAATCATAATATACGTTCAACCATTTAAAAACACACTGGTGAATTAATACGAATATATGCTGGTGCAATTCAACTCAGAACTTTATTTTAATTACCACCGAAGTCTTTTAAACTATTGATTACCATTAGCTACATCATTGCATTGTTTTCTTTTAGTAGGTGCCCAAAAATTTTCAGCATATTGCCCGAATTTTCACAGAATTATTTAGTTGGGGTCTGCAGCGCCCCCCCCCCCCATACACACACACCCTTGCCTCCTGCGCCTATTCGTTTGTGTTGTAGCGACGCTCTGGGCGTTTTTCTGTTACTTTGTTTTACGATTATCCGACGTAATTGCGTTTTGTTACCTTGAGTGAAAGAACGTATTCTAAAAGCTAGCCCCATTAAAATATTACAACAATGCACTTCAGTTTATTTTTAAAGATCACAGGATTTTAAACAGCTTAAATGGACCACTTAAACGCGCCAAGGAGAATTGATGAATAAAAATTAAGAATACTTTGTACACCATCTTTGCAATGTTTATGAGGCTGGAAAACATCTATCGAAAAAGAAAGCTTCCATACCTACATCTTTAAAAGAGAAGGTTTGTGTCAAAGTATTAAAATAATTATTAGGAAGTAGAAAGCTCGTAAAATAGGATATTCATTCTTCTTTCTATCGTGTAAGAGTGTACTCAATCTTGTGTTTGCGTAGTGCGCATGGATGTAGGGAAAAATTATTAATCCAATCATAAAATACGCTTTTTCTATTATTGTATATTCGCACACACTTTTGGGAACAATGTAGTTAAAAGGTGTACGGTAAAGGGAAGGATTAGAAACTATGTATATATAGCATATCAAAGCTACATATGGGTGATATCTATGATGCTGTGATAGTTTGCGCGTGACTAAATAAGAGTAAAACACTTGAATAATTTTTGGTTTCGATAAAAAGAGAAACCTCTGCATTTGAAATGATAATAAAACAAATAAAATATCTAAAAACATTTTTGTGATGGTTTACAAAGTGTTGTTGTGATATAAGCATGACAATTTTGGAATACTATATTCATGGTGTAGCAAACAAATATTTTCATATTATTTTAAACATAACAATTTTAAAACATTGGCTACTTAGTGTCTAAAGAAGTAGTTTATTACAACACTGGTTTAACTACACCACTTTATGATGCTACTGAAGCATGATGTTTTATGCCCTTAAAAGAAATGTTTTACCTCTACAGTGAAAACAGGTAACTGTGTTAACAACGTTCAGGCAAGGCTATGAGGCGCCGTATGTGACAAAATTAAATGCCAAACATATGATTATGCATCCAGATATATATTAGTTACACCCCGATATATACTTTACTCCTATATCTCATATAAACAGGTTATACATAACCTGTTCATATTACTCATAATATATTTATATATATATATATATATATATATATCACAATAAGCTATATATGTTTGTCACTGTAAGCATTGTACATGATTTTGTTATTTACGGATTTCCGTATAATTTGCATAATTTTGTAACACTCGGCTACGGTAGAAAATAATAAATAATTACTACCACGCGAATGGGAGGAGCTTTGGCACACACTCTGTATATAAGAGGTTGGAGCTTTAGAGTAAACACAACAATTAGCCTAGCCTGACCGCGCCTAGCACCTTGACATCGACAGTGCTAGTGCTAAGTTAAGGGCAGGTGCGGGCCACAAATACCGACGCCTTGATCGGGTTTGAAGATACCAAGGTGGTATTTGTCTCTAAATAGTTATGCCAAAAGTTAAAGCAGCGAATATGACATCGAGCGAGAGAGGGAAGAAACGCAAACGTTACCGACACTTAAGCCAGTTCTTCAGTTCAGATAACGTTAGTCATAATGTTGTATGTATACGAAGTACGAACATCGCAGTCGACGTAAGGCCGAGGAGACCAAACCCTTTGGGAGACTTAGTGACATTAGTGCTATAGCCATATCATATTCATAAATGCTGAGACGACGAAATTTCCCAAACAGGATTGCCAGTGAACAGGTTTGTGACTTTTTTGTGTCTCTTAATCGTTTGTATGTACTTTGCAGGGTAAGACTATTGTCTCATTCACACCAAGCCTATAGGTTTAGAGTTAGATGAGGTTTGACTGTTCAGTTTCTAACCAATTGGTTCAAGTCGGGCCGGCCACGGCCTTTTTTCCAGTTGTGGCTCACTGGCTTATTTTTCCTCCTCCATTGCTTATGCTGAGCGCCAAGAATAATGGCCGTAGATTCCATTTTTAAAGTCTTACGTATGACCCGTATAACCCCATACTTGCGAGCCTAAAGGCAACACACTATTACCAGTAAAAAAGACTGTGGGCTGCAATTGCCATAAAGTATGGCTATATAGTAACAGTTACTCATACTATAGTCTGTACGTTATCAATATATGTATTTTCCATAGTATCTTTCATAACTTGGAAATCCAGGGGTTACTTATTGTTAGTTTCCCCTTAAACATTTCACCATTGAACTGATGTCGCTATTTGGTCGGATTTTGGTCCGTTGGGAAATGTTTGGAGCAGGCGCGTAGCCAAGTGGGTGAAGGGGCAGCTACCCCCTTGACCATATTTGTAGTATTTTTTTTAATGTTTATTTTTACAATATTGCTAGTGTTTCCCTTATTTATTTGCAGTAAATAGTCCTGAGAAGTGCCATTTAAAGCGATCTGGGAATTTTGGGCCAAACATTTTCTTGCGCTTTGCACCAACCCACGGTGGCGCAGGGCGTTGAGAGTGTCTATGGGCTTGACAAATTCCTGGCTACGCCCCTGGTTTGGAGGGAGGCCAGACATCGGCTGATTACGTCGCTATGGGCCCTATTTGCGACTTAAATACAATGTCAGATGGAGACTGAAAATCTTGTAGTCCTTTTTCTGATGTCGGAATGATGTTAATTGGACGTTGAACAGTCCGATTTTAGTCCAAACTAGTACGTTTAATGGCCGTCTTTGCTAACCGTGACATGTCTGACATCATATGGATATGCAAACGGCGATACAGCAGACATTGGTCCAATGTTAATGCTGTCCTAAATCTGACGTCAGTCTGATGGCAAATGTTTACCAGGCTGGTACTCAACAGGATTGTGTAAGTAAAGTGTATCCTGTATCCATCAGGCATTTTATCTTCAGACATGTTCAAAATTATGTACTGCCCAGGGATGTCACTACGCTGGGCGGCACTGGACCCCCCCCCCCGGACTGGTGAGTTGCATCCGCCACTCATTTTTAAATAAAAACATTCCGCCCAGCACTTGTTCCCAATAATAGTACTATACTTTTGTGAATTTTGAAAGAAATTTGGATGTAACAGTAATCTAAGAATGAGACGGCCAATTGGAGCATTGATTTAAAGTGTAGAAAAATATCCAGACCTTCTCTAAATTCTGACCCGGTGATCACTAAAAGGGCCACAGTCAAGAATTACCCGGCACTAAGGTCGGCCTGGCGACAACCCTGGTAATGCCTGGTCAATTTGTAACAGGCATGTTGGCATTTTTCTTGATCAGCTTAAGATGGATTAAGGAGAAATACAGGTAGAGGAGCCAAGCAAACAAAAGTCCTTCCCAGGGTGTAGTTCTCACATAAAGATAGTTTGATATACAATAAGCCTGTATTTCAGTGGAAATATTCTCTTAAAGCAATTAATTATGAACCTCCTCCAGACTTAAAAATGAAATATCTGGATGAAATGCAGCACCTTTAAAAAAGTACCCACAGAAAGATAGTTCAAAAGATATGTAAACTTGTTGGCGAGATATTGGCTTGTCAGTTTCAGAGGAGAAAATAGTCTGGTTGGGCTCGTGTAGTTTTGCTTTGGTATGGTGGAAGAGGGAGTAATTGTCCATGCAATAAGTGCTCCCAAAGGCTACAAATCAATATAATTATTTAGGTAAATGTACTTTAGACTTTGCTGCAGCAAGAGTTCAAAGGGTGGCTGACATATTCCCTTGGGCTCAACATGGTGCTCTGAAATATCATGGATTACTTGTTCACAGTTATTGGTGTTGAGTTTGATATATCCGAAGACAATTCTCAATATTATAAGTTGTTGACGTATTCTTAAGCATTTTTACTTATCTTGGTAGTAGTGAGTATACTGTGTGCAAAACTGTGATTTTAGAAATAATTCTGTAAACATCAGATTTGCAACTTTAAAAACTATCTTCTTTTTTTATTATTTGCAAACATGTTATGTATTTATTAGAAGTATGTTATTCATACTCTATATTCACCTTTGCAGAGCTTTTTGAGGCTTCTCTGAAGTAATGCGAATGCTCTCATTATCTCTAGTGACAGGAACATGAGGAATCTAGCCATCTCAGAAAGGTGAAGGTAAAGTCACTCGGTTACTGTGTTTTACTATTTAAACTGTAGGGTATCCACACCTTTCATACAAATGGGAAGTGTTCATGGGGGCTGCTACAAGGGAGGGATTTCAGAGGAGACCAAAGCATGAACAAGCCTTCAAGAAGTCCTAGCATCATCAGTTCCAGGGTCCCATAAATCAGTCCTTTAAACATTTTGCATTTCAGATGTTACACGGTATAATATGAGTCATTTGCATTCCTTTAATTGTTAACCATTTTCAGTCCACTTTTAGGTGAAATAGGCATACGATTTGCCTACTTTCAGTGCTTTTAATGTAGGTTATGGAAGAAGAGGAGGGCAAATAAAGCTTTAGGATGTGATTATTTTATATAGTACATACAAAAGGGAAAGGGCAATTCCCATTTTTGCTGACACAGTGTCTACCATATCATAGGACATTAATATAATTAAAAGGGGCCCAAATCAGGCTTTGGAAGAGGGGAAGGCCCTCAATCAGCAATCTGTTGTTCCCCTCACTACAGGCTGTTTGCCTCTGTGGTTTACAATAATGTCACCCATTGTCTGATGTGTGAGTTAACATTTATTTGTTCTGCAGTTACGTTTGTGTAATGTGACGAGGGAACTATTGTCAGGATTTCTGAGAGCTGTTTACCATGTGCACTAAATTTTTTATCAGCAGTAGAATTACAAGAGAAGTTCCAAAAGTTGTCATAGCTTCAGGATAATGATATGGTGTTTCAAATGGAGGTTTAATTGCCAAATGAAACGGAAAATGCTATTTAGATACTGTAAACTACATGTGTTAGTATCTTAGCTTATTTTGCCGATTGAACCGAAAACCCACTTGCTAGTTGAGGCTGAGTATCAAATAAAAATGACTATACATAAGTTGTGGAAGGACTTGCATTTGATACTGTGTAGTAGTTAGGCAGTGACGTCTATGTTGTACTTTTGTTCATATTATCATGACACTTGGTCAATTTCTCTGTCTTTCTAGGTTACTAGTGTACATGCAAACAAAACAGTCATTAAAAAATTTATTTTCCTATTGCCTGTTTACAGTTTATAGCATCAACTGTCCAAAGCTTCTGATGGAGATTGATGGAAGCTCCAACAACTAGACCGGTTTTATCCACCTTGTAGCAGAGGTAGTTGCATGTCATGAATCCAGACTTCATGGGACTTGGAACATGCACTGGCTTGTTACAAAATGAAGTGTGACAAGAAGCTTCCTTCAGTATATTCAGCTCAATATATACCTGTGTGCCACCTGACTAAAAAGGTGGCTGATCTAGAAGGCTGGAAATCAGAGACTCATGCAATACCCCATTTTATATATATATATATATATATATATATATATATATATATATATATATATATATATATATATATATATATATATATATGGAACGGTTTGGCTGCAGTAAATGGTATAATTAATTTACCCTAATTTACCATTGTATTAACTTCAAAGTTTAGTTGAAGTCAGTGAAGTCAGTCAGTAAAGGTCACACTTTACCATCTTGAGAGATTTACTGTGCCTCCATAGCTGTTGTTCTATGGTAATCAATGTCAGCAATGTCTGCATGCAATCAGAAATGGCCATGCATGTAAAGTTGTGAATGATTTGAGAAGTGACTAGATTGATCTTTAAAGTAGGCTTAGAATACATACAGTATTTTGAGGGGAGAGGGGTGAGAGGGGTGAGAGGGGATTAAAACCTTTATATTTAGACACTGTGTTACTTACCAGTGCATTTGCAGTTCAAGAACTCAAGAGTATTAAGTCAGCCAAAATATGAGAATTTTCTATGTCATGATTTTGGAGAGCATGTGACTGTGCACACGTTTTTCTATTTTGAAGGGGTGGGTGATAGGTCTTGCAGAGTGCCACTATGAGATACTGTTAATGTACCAAGAAAGCAAAATTACCCAAAATGCCTCCAACATTACTGGAAATGGCACTCTGTGTTTTGCAAGTTGCAAAAGTCTTTCAGCAGTTTTAGCAATGAAAAACTCAGAAATTGAGCATGGATGAACACTGCCGAGATTGCCTTCTCTTTTCGACTAGTGCTCAAAGGTTAACGAGTCAGGGATATACTAATCGCTCCCAATTCTGCTCCTTGGAACACCATTTAATGTCCCTATTCGATGGACGTGAGTGTATCCCCAATCTTTAACTGCTTTCTAAAAAAGACTGAGGGGGATGCCCCAAGGCTGGAAGGGTTGAAGGTTCCTTGCTCCACACCACTGCTCGCCCGCGGAACTGAGCAAAGCGGACAACTTCTTAAATCGGACAACTTCCTAAATCGGACAACTTCCTGATTTGGACACCCTGAAACGGACAACTAGATAACCAATTTCAAATTTTTAATTCACCAAATTAAGCCCCCTTAGCATCACTGTGAACAGCTATGCTGAACAGGTAAATTTTAGTTCCCAGAAAATTTCCAAGTGGTTCCACCGGGATTTGATCAGTGAACGTCTAATATGCACCGCAGTACACTCAAACCAACAAGCCACCTGTGCCAAGACAATGCCTAGTCCATTATTTTGACAATCTAAATTAGTCAAAAGGTCCATGGGAATATTGGTGGACAAATTAGACTGGAACTCAAAAGTTAGAAGTGGAAAATGGTGTACATATACAAAAGTTGCATTTTCACGGTAGACCTGGTGTACAAAGATCTGCATTGGGGTATATACCTTAATTAACCTTGGTGAAACAAAGTAGTATTAAATTTGAATCTTATTTCGTGAATATAATACAATTTGTATTGTCTTGTAACAAGACTGCAAAAGTAAAAAAAGGTTTAAGTTTGGAAGTAAAACTAATTTGTTCAAGTTTTATCCAGTCGACAACTTGACTTTACTTTCACTGAGAGGATTTTTTGTTTGGGGGCTGGGGGGCTGGAGATTTTTGTGGGGGACTCCTGTTTACTATCTAAGCAGAGAGCCACCATTGAGTTTGAGCATACTAAGGAAAATTGAGATTTTAAAATATCCATGATTGCCAAAAAGGCAATTGCCAGGCTTGAAAGCAGCCATCAAGATGTGCACTTTTGGTGGAAAAAATGTAAAGTTTGGTTTTATGTTATTCTCAAACACATTTCTGTGAGTACGGATTATGTCCAGCTGACGGGACATGGGGTAGGAGGATTATAAGTTTGAATCCCGTCTACTAGGCTATCTAAGGAGAGCACCACCATGTTGGCGCAGAGCATACCAAGAAAATTTTAGATTTTAAAACATCCCAGATCGCCGGAAATGGCACTTGCCAGGCTTGATAGCAGCCATCAAGATGTGCAATTTTGGTGAAAAATGTAAACTTTGGTTTGATTTTATTTTCAAGCACATTAAGTTTGTCACAATCTATTCGAATTTATTCAAAATTATTCAGAGTGGAATTATGCCGATGGATTCAGTGGAGTGATTGGAATGGAGATTTTCCACAGCCAGAGTCTATCATTATCAAGTTGAGTAGCCCAGTCAAGTGTAATTTTTCTTGGCCGAGATCGCCAGTGGCACAGGCGTAGAAGGCGGGGGGCTGCACCCCCCCCCCCCACCAAATTTTTTTGTGAAAAATTAGGGCAATAGGCTGAGAATTTTTCGGGCACCTACTGAAAGAAAAATAATGCAATTATGTAGCTAAAGGTAATCAATAGTCTAAAAGACTTCCTTGGTAATTAAAGTTCTGATTTGAATTGCACCAGCACCTATATATTCCGTATTAATTCACCAGTGTGTTTTTTAATGGTTAAACTTATATTATAATTATCATTGGTGTATTTAGGGGGCCACTGGACCATGCCCCCCTTTCACTAATGCCGATTTTTAGTACCTAAAATACATAAATTTTTCAACACAAATTTTACTTCAAAGCATATGTGGCACCACCAGATTGCATGTAAGGACACCTAATTTTTCAAACTTCCTAACCCAGGCCGATGATTACACAACATAATGCATGCCTCTACCCCCATGAGAGAAATCCTGGCTACGCCAATGATTATTATATCATTATTTTTATAACGACTTCCCAAAAAGTTATAATCAAAATGGAAGGGTAGTAACCCCGTATGTATGTATGTATGTATGTATGTATGTATGTATGTATGTATGTATGTATGTATGTATGTATGTATGTATGTATGTATGTATGTATGTATGTATGATGTATGTATGTATGTATGCACTCAGCAACATGTCCTTAACAGGACACGGTACAGCCGGCGAGAGCTCCGCTCTCGCACGTCTTTCCTAGCTCACGCGGGGCTCGAAACTGGCGTAGCTGCCCGAAAATTCCGTCGCTGCAATGAGAAGTCTCGCGCGGCTGCACGTGCCTGCCTTGGCAAGCTGCCCGCCCTCCAGACACGTACGTCTGCCGGGTTAGTTGGAGGTCAGCCAGGCTAATGGGGAAATCCCGCGAATTCCTTACCGGTACATTTCTTGCGTACCGCTAAGGAAGCGAGGGTGAGTATGGGTGCACCCGCGGTGTGTGAGCGATCCTGTGGCTATGGGTGCACTCAGCAACATGTCCTTAACAGGACACGGTACAGCCGGCGAGAGCTCCGCTCTCGCACGTCTGTCCTAGTGACCGCTGTTCACGCCTCTGGACTAGCTGCCCGAAAATTCCGTCGCTGCAATGAGAAGTCTCGCGCGGCTGCACGTGCCTGCCTTGGCAAGCTGCCCGCCCTCCAGACACGTACGTCTGCCGGGTTAGTTGGAGGTCAGCCAGGCTAATGGGGAAATCCCGCGAATTCCTTACCGGTACATTTCTTGCGTACCGCTAAGGAAGCGAGGGTGAGTATGGGTGCACCCGCGGTGTGTGAGCGATCCTGTGGCTATGGGTGCACTCAGCAACATGTCCTTAACAGGACACGGTACAGCCGGCGAGAGCTCCGCTCTCGCACGTCTTTCCTAGCTCACGCGGGGCTCGAAACTGGCGTAGCTGCCCGAAAATTCCGTCGCTGCAATGAGAAGTCTCGCGCGGCTGCACGTGCCTGCCTTGGCAAGCTGCCCGCCCTCCAGACACGTACGTCTGCCGGGTTAGTTGGAGGTCAGCCAGGCTAATGGGGAAATCCCGCGAATTCCTTACCGGTACATTTCTTGCGTACCGCTAAGGAAGCGAGGGTGAGTATGGGTGCACCCGCGGTGTGTGAGCGATCCTGTGGCTATGGGTGCACTCAGCAACATGTCCTTAACAGGACACGGTACAGCCGGCGAGAGCTCCGCTCTCGCACGTCTTTCCTAGCTCACGCGGGGCTCGAAACTGGCGTAGCTGCCCGAAAATTCCGTCGCTGCAATGAGAAGTCTCGCGCGGCTGCACGTGCCTGCCTTGGCAAGCTGCCCGCCCTCCAGACACGTACGTCTGCCGGGTTAGTTGGAGGTCAGCCAGGCTAATGGGGAAATCCCGCGAATTCCTTACCGGTACATTTCTTGCGTACCGCTAAGGAAGCGAGGGTGAGTATGGGTGCACCCGCGGTGTGTGAGCGATCCTGTGGCTATGGGTGCACTCAGCAACATGTCCTTAACAGGACACGGTACAGCCGGCGAGAGCTCCGCTCTCGCACGTCTTTCCTAGCTCACGCGGGGCTCGAAACTGGCGTAGCTGCCCGAAAATTCCGTCGCTGCAATGAGAAGTCTCGCGCGGCTGCACGTGCCTGCCTTGGCAAGCTGCCCGCCCTCCAGACACGTACGTCTGCCGGGTTAGTTGGAGGTCAGCCAGGCTAATGGGGAAATCCCGCGAATTCCTTACCGGTACATTTCTTGCGTACCGCTAAGGAAGCGAGGGTGAGTATGGGTGCACCCGCGGTGTGTGAGCGATCCTGTGGCTATGGTAGCACTCAGCAACATGTCCTTTACAGGACACGGTACAGCCGGCGAGAGCTCCGCTCTCGCACGTCTTTCCTAGCTCACGCGGGGCTCGAAACTGGCGTAGCTGCCCGAAAATTCCGTCGCTGCAATGAGAAGTCTCGCGCGGCTGCACGTGCCTGCCTTGGCAAGCTGCCCGCCCTCCAGACACGTACGTCTGCCGGGTTAGTTGGAGGTCAGCCAGGCTAATGGGGAAATCCCGCGAATTCCTTACCGGTACATTTCTTGCGTACCGCTAAGGAAGCGAGGGTGAGTATGGGTGCACCCGCGGTGTGTGAGCGATCCTGTGGCTATGGGTGCACTCAGCAACATGTCCTTAACAGGACACGGTACAGCCGGCGAGAGCTCCGCTCTCGCACGTCTTTCCTAGCTCACGCGGGGCTCGAAACTGGCGTAGCTGCCCGAAAATTCCGTCGCTGCAATGAGAAGTCTCGCGCGGCTGCACGTGCCTGCCTTGGCAAGCTGCCCGCCCTCCAGACACGTACGTCTGCCGGGTTAGTTGGAGGTCAGCCAGGCTAATGGGGAAATCCCGCGAATTCCTTACCGGTACATTTCTTGCGTACCGCTAAGGAAGCGAGGGTGAGTATGGGTGCACCCGCGGTGTGTGAGCGATCCTGTGGCTATGGGTGCACTCAGCAACATGTCCTTAACAGGACACGGTACAGCCGGCGAGAGCTCCGCTCTCGCACGTCTTTCCTAGCTCACGCGGGGCTCGAAACTGGCGTAGCTGCCCGAAAATTCCGTCGCTGCAATGAGAAGTCTCGCGCGGCTGCACGTGCCTGCCTTGGCAAGCTGCCCGCCCTCCAGACACGTACGTCTGCCGGGTTAGTTGGAGGTCAGCCAGGCTAATGGGGAAATCCCGCGAATTCCTTACCGGTACATTTCTTGCGTACCGCTAAGGAAGCGAGGGTGAGTATGGGTGCACCCGCGGTGTGTGAGCGATCCTGTGGCTATGGGTGCACTCAGCAACATGTCCTTAACAGGACACGGTACAGCCGGCGAGAGCTCCGCTCTCGCACGTCTTTCCTAGCTCACGCGGGGCTCGAAACTGGCGTAGCTGCCCGAAAATTCCGTCGCTGCAATGAGAAGTCTCGCGCGGCTGCACGTGCCTGCCTTGGCAAGCTGCCCGCCCTCCAGACACGTACGTCTGCCGGGTTAGTTGGAGGTCAGCCAGGCTAATGGGGAAATCCCGCGAATTCCTTACCGGTACATTTCTTGCGTACCGCTAAGGAAGCGAGGGTGAGTATGGGTGCACCCGCGGTGTGTGAGCGATCCTGTGGCTATGGGTGCACACACCAAACATGTCCTTAACAGGACACGGTACAGCCGGCGAGAGCTCCGCTCTCGCACGTCTTTCCTAGCTCACGCGGGGCTCGAAACTGGCGTAGCTGCCCGAAAATTCCGTCGCTGCAATGAGAAGTCTCGCGCGGCTGCACGTGCCTGCCTTGGCAAGCTGCCCGCCCTCCAGACACGTACGTCTGCCGGGTTAGTTGGAGGTCAGCCAGGCTAATGGGGAAATCCCGCGAATTCCT